>JAVLUZ010000678.1:0-342152 GCA_036768485.1 Mermis nigrescens
TCCAAAGACCAACTTTCGCGTTTGCGGTGCCGTCCTGATTTATCCCCATTCCTTCAAGAAAACGTCAACGCCGAACTGGTTTCCGAGCTCAACGATCCATTAAATCTCGAGGTGAAGAAGGTCTTTTTATCCCGATTTTCGCGCCGATTGTGTTAAATGCAAGCCGAACCGTAATATTAATAACCAACTCTTCACCTAGGTAGTTGCGCCCCTTTCTCGTACTTTGCGTTTAAAAGTTCTGTATTTCAATTCAGAAGTTTGTTAAATAAGCTAGATGATTTAAAAACTGTACTAAATAGCGTGATTTGAAATGTGCTGTTGTTGATCTTGGCTTCTCCTGAAATTCAGATAGTCTACTTTGCAGTTCAAATAATTACCAAATTATTCGATGTGATCGGTTAAATAAACGTGGGGGTGGACTTATAGTTTTTGCTAATAATAATCTACATATTAAACACATCAAAAGATCCTATCAGTACTCCTGCCTGTGAAAATTTAATTTTTGATTTATTGCAATGCTGATTTCAAAAGCTAGATTTATTCTAGCTTGTATCGTCCTCCTACCCATATTATGTAATGCTGAAAGTCTTTGTAATTCTATTGAATGGGCTTCTAATGCAGCACAACATCCTTTGACCAGATACGTTAGTTGATTTTAATCTTCCTAAAATTAGCGGGTCTACCAACACCTTTCCTTCTGATCCCATCCAATACTTACATTTTTATGCAACACCTTCTATGTACAGCTGGTTTGGAGCAGCTAATCACGTAGTCCAACTCACGATAGTAATATATTAGATTTGCTTTTTTCACTTAATCAAGCCAATTAGCGTGTAAGAGCTATCACCTCCTTTTCTCGTTAGTGATCCTTAATTCGTACTGCCTGCAAATTCAGGAATACGAAGAGACAAATCCACGTGCCCTCTTGTTTAAATTTTCGAAAAGAAACCGAATTACAGAGTTGAATCTCTAACTGCGAGTAGCCACCCGTTTCTTAGCCCGAAATTTATTTAATCAGTGTACTTCGGCAGATGATATGTATAATGTTTTTGTTTCAGTTCTTCAAGCTATTAGTTCTCATCTAATCCTAGCCTACAAAAAGTACATGAAAATTTTAAGAAATGTATTTCCACAAACACGTCCGTAAAGTTGTATTTAAAAAGCTTTAAATTGTGGAAAAAATTATCAAAAGTTTCAAAAAACTCGAATAAAATCGAAAACTATCTATTCTGAGTTTCTGCAGAAATCTATAAAGAAAGCCAAAAATTTTTACAGCTAAAGAAGAATTAAAGAAGATTTTAAAAATCGCTTGGCGCCATCCGTAACTTTTACAATTTTGCATTTGAATTCTCGTTTAAAAATCAGGAAAAGTTCATTTTCCCCTGACTTTATCTAATGGTATTGAATTAGATGACGATCATGTATGCTAATCATTTTAACTCATGTTTTGCACTCTGTTTCGCTGTTGATGGTCGAGATCTTCCTGTTTCGATCAGGCTCGTACTTTTTACTAGGTCGCTTGAAGTGAATTTCGATATGAGCACCGTTTACAGAGCTATGCGCGAATCTAAACCAAGTACTAAATGGCCCTGATGGCCTATGCTGTTTTTTATTAAAAAACTAAGTTATTTGCTGTCCTCCTCTTGCTTCTATCTTTGAAACTTCTTTTCGATCAAGGTTCAATTCCAAAATTATTGGTATCAAGCAAACGTGTTCCAGTTTTCAAAAATGGTGATTCTGGCAGTAGCGAAAATTATCGTCCGGATTTCGTTGTGTTGCTCCTCCTGTGTAAAACTATGGAAAAAAATTGTTAATAAAAAGATTCATGGATTACTTAAATATAAATAATTTACTTTCTCCTCTCAATTTGGATTTTTAAAAGGTCGATCATGTGAAATGCAATTGCTAAAAGTGTAAAAACGAATGGGCAAAATTTATTGATAGAAAATCTACCAGCAGATGTAATTTTTAACGGACTTTAAAAAAAGCTTTCGATTCTTTTATCGCAACAACAAAAATTACTTCATAAACTTTTCTGCATATGGTCTAAATGGTTTTCTTTTCAACTGGCTTAAATCTTTTTTATCTCTCGATCTCAGTGCGTTGTTGTTAATAGTTCTTTTTCAGATAGCTTTAATGTAACTAGCGGCGTCCGCCGGGGTACGTGATAGGGCCAACCCTTTCTGATTTACATTAATGATTTATGTGATAATATGAGTAGTCGTATTCGGTTGTTGTTGCTGACGATGTTAAAATGTATAATTTGTCCTCTTCTGTAAAACTATACTTCAAAACGACCTTAATAAGCTTTATACATGGTCGCGTGAATGGCAGCTTCAGATCAATGATAAATGCTCGGATTTTAGCATGGGTTATAATCCTAAACATCCAATATTTTATTGGAAATCAACTTTTACCTTCTGATTCTGACTGTATTTTGATTTAGGTGTTCTAATGTCAAAATTTGAAATTTCAGCAGCACTATCATGAAGTGATTAAGCTTCTCAGCGATCCAGTCTGAGACCATTCTTCTCTCCGTGATCATAAAATTTTGTCTCGTGCTTTTGTTGTATATGTTCGTCCGCTTTTAGAGTACTGCAATACCGTTTGGAGTCCTTATCGTATTCGAGATATTGGAATCGTATCGAGCGAGTTCAGCGCAAGTTTACCGTTGTATTTTGGTTTTAACAGTGGTTTGTCATATAATGATCGTTAAAAAGTCTGTCGTTAGAACGTCTCCGAAATACGCCGTATTCGTTTTGCTTTATCCTTTTACTATCAGATTATTAATGGAAAATCACACATTCTCTGTGAGCAGTTTTCGCATTTTAATCGCAACTATACTCGCTCTGTCAATAACCTTAAACTGACTGTTCCAGTAGCTCGTTCAGATATTCTCAAGTATGATTTCAGTCATAGAATATGTGAATCTGTGGAATTCACTTCCAGTTGATGTTGTAAGTTCACCTAGTTTAGAAATTTTTAAACGCTAACTAAATGCTTTTGATTTTTCTGTTCATCTGAAGGGGCACGTGTGTTTTCACGTTCGTGACTGCGTGTCCCGTTGCTGACGTTTTAGTCATATATCGTTTTATCATATCTTTGTATCGTACGCTGTGTCTTTATTTTTACCTATGTCTTGTACGTTTTGCAATAAATCTTTGTTGTTGTTGTTAAATAGGTATCACGATCAGTATACGTTATTGCTTTCGAAACTTGAATTCCCCTCCTTCAGTAAAGCATTTTAGCCAATTCTGGAGTCGCTTTTGGCAATAAAAACTATAATTTATCAATTCGGCGCGAAGCCCCGACAAATTTTTGAAGTTTTACCTCTCTAAAATGCATTAACATTACAAAAATTTTCCACAAATGCCAAAAAAGCTCAAAAACGTTTTCCATGTCCCGAAATTTTAGTTGCCAAATAAACCAAAAAGTGGGAGCGAAGCGAGTAGAATTTGTTTTATAGACGACATAAAACAGTAATAAAATCTTAACTCATAAACAGCTAAATTGCCTTATCAATTGATACCTACATTTTTTATCTGTATATTTGCAACATATATATAGGGAGCTTGTTACAAGAATTTTATTTTTGAGAATGCTTAAGAAGTATAATCAGAGCTATTTGTGATCATAACGATTTCAGCTATTTTAAAATTGTAAACTAGCATTTAGGGTTTGCAATCTTATATTTTTTAATCTAATGGATGAATTGGCTGGGAAAATGGGTGTTCCTAATACTGTAGTAATCGATTTCTCTAGTAAGCAGCCTGCTTGCTCACTCAAGGATTAAACGCATCTACTGTTTTTCTATTCTGCAATTGCTCAATGTTCTGTTAAATGTAAAAACAACTACGGCTGTATGTATACATACATATATGCAGGCGTGTACGTACATAGGTGTGTTTTTCAGAGAAATTTGTTTGCGCCATTAAGAGAAGGGCGCTTAACAATAAAGTAAAGGGGGTTAGTATAAAAATTGATAAACATTACTAAGTGTGTGTGTGTGTGTGTTTGTTCGTTTGTATGTAATGTCGATTTTGTAAGTCGAGTCGTCAACAAATCATCAATTTATGATTTACCTTATTACTGTAGCATGACAAGGCGTCAGGAGGCATGCAAGAAAATCGATCGAAATTTGGTCGAGATTTGAGTCGATAATCATTTTTAAAGGTGTGTGCCTTTTCCATTTGCCTAGTGGCGTACTCAGAATAAACTTTATACGCACCTCGCCAAGTCATAGAAATTCGAGATCGTTCATTCGTTAGGGATCGGATCGTTTATTTAGTGTGGACTTCAGATTCAAATGCTGATTTTGATTTCGTTTGTGTCCATTTTCATTACAACATATGCCATTTCATTTGATATTATTCGAGCATTCACAGCTATTAATTCAGGTTAGATCCGAATGGGATGGGCTTATGATTTATGAGATAGAACGTTTCTTTGCTTTTTACCTTCATTACCAATCAATATAAAGTTTATACTTTGTTTATACTTTGCCATAACTAAGTACTAGCATAAGTATCAATGTGAATAATACCCAAATTTTTTTTCCCTCGTTTCAAGTTTTAGTTCATATTTTCGGGGGTCTAAAAACGTTCAGAACTTGAGCGCTTGTGCTGAAAAACCATTGTTTTTGTGCATAAAATCCATTCTACATTAAATGGCAAGACCCAAAACGACTTTTTGAACATTTTGTAATTGTAAATTTAGTGTACTGCAATTGGCACTTATGCAGTTTTGGAGGACAAAAATTTTGAAAATTTTTTCTCCAAAATAACCATTTTCTGGTTAATTTTTGATTTCAGACAAAATTTGGGTGAAATTGAGATTTTGTCATTTTTTGTGAAAAATTTCAAAAAAAATTTTTTGGAGTATTTTTCACTTTTCAATTTGTGGCGACAGCAATTGCTTGCGGATTCAGATTGGGGCCAAACATGGGCTAAGCCTACGGCATAAATCGATCGAAAATAGCCGAGCGAGCGGAGCAATTTTCGGAGTTTATTGAGAATAAGGTGACCTTGTCAAATTTTCAAAAAACGTGCTTTTATGCCATTTCAAACAATAATCTTTAACTTAGAAGTTGAAAAAACTGTCGGAAAACCATGTAAGTGAGGAAAAAATTTTTGAAAAAAAATTTTTTAAAGATTTTTTCACTCTCATGGTTGACAGATCGTTTTTTCTACATCTACGTTATAGATTATTGCTTGAAAAGGCATAAAATCACGTGTTTTTTTCTTAAATTTGACATTTCAACAAATAATCATCTATACATCGACCTAAGCATCTATACATCGACCTAAGCATCTATACATCGACCTGAGCGGGAGCGACCTCGACCTAAGCAGCTTTAAACACCTTTTCAGATATACTAAGCCTAAGCCTAAGTATAATAGAAGTAAAAACGGCTAATATTGAGAAGCGCCCAGTTCGTCTTAATTAATTTGTTATCCTTAAACAGATGAAGTTCAACAGCCTGTAACTCGGTCAATAATGCCGACCGACACCTAATTCTTTCAGATTTAAATTTCTTGATCCTTAATAAGATTAAATCATCCATGCAAAGTTAATTTCTAGGAGGTCACCTTATTCTCAATATTAGCCCAATTTTTGCTCCATTTATCTCAGGCTTAGCCCATGCGCTGGCATCAATGTGAATGCACATAACTAAGCCTAAGCCTAAGACATTGGTAACCCCGCTCAGTCACAGTCGTCCGACGCTTCGGAGTTAATTAAATGGAATTCTTTACTGGAATGCAAAATTATACCAGAATTTTCGAAAAAATAAGAAAATTTTGTTGAAATTATTGAAAAAATTACAAAAGCGTGATTTTTCACCCGAATTCTATCGAAAATAAAGAAAGAATGCTAACTTCGTCATCAGCATGCAAAATCACCCTAGAATGTGCAAAAATACGAAGAAAAAATTTTTTTGAAATTTTTCACGAAAATGACAAAAAAAATTTACCCGAATTTTGTCTGAAATCGAAAATGAATGCTGGATTCGATATCAGATACAAAATTACCCCAGAAAGTGGTAAATTTGGAAGAAAAAGAATTTTCAAAATTTTTGTCCCAAATTGTATAAGTGCTCTGCAATTAATATAACGATCACTAATATGTTTCATCTCCTAAAACTGCGTTTTTAGACCTTCACTTAGTGATTGACCGGGGCTACTTTTTTGGTCGGGCGGTACCGGGGCTGAAAGAAAATCCCGGCCGAGGCCGGGGGCTGGAGTCAGACAAGGAAAATATTATTGCATAACACATACTTGGGGTGGGCATAGGAAGAGAAATAATGAGCGACTGCTCCATTCAGTAGTAAATGGCAAGTGCAAAGTTAGGTGCGCCTTTCCAAATTAAGTTTTATTCCTATTTATATCACAAGAAACATTTAGTCCAGTGTTTCACTGTCTGAATCATCAATAAATTCTATGTCGCTGCTATTATCACACTCAATATTATTTGAATCTTCACTACTGCTACTGCTGCTGCTTGCGCCGCATTCTACATGTTCATCAGCCTAAGTGCTTGGGAGCTTCCTCGTATTGAATCCTATTGCTCGCAAATCATGCTTTAGAAATAAGAGCTTCTGAAGATTTTCTGGCTTCAATCGAATTCTTGAACCATTAGCTAAATCGAGCAGACTTGAATTCGCGTTCGCTGGACACAGATTTCATAGGCGGCCTGAGGTATTTTTTGAGAGCTAACTTATAGAAGCGATCATACATGATCATAGGGGGTTTGGGGTTTCCCCCCCAAATTTTCACCTCCCGCAAAAAATTTTTCACCCCCAGAATTCACACTTCTTTTAGAAAAATCATAAGAATTGTCTAGTCTAGATTTAAGTGTTTTTAGCGTTCAAATGGCTCAAAATTTTGTCAAATTTTTGGCGCTTCGCGCCAAATTGGCATTAAACAGTCACTTTCTGACTATATTTTGGTCAATTTAATGCAATTTTTCGAAATTTTTTAGTGTTTTTATGTTCTAGAAAGAAAGGGCATCATCAGAAATGTTTAAAAATCGCGTTTTCAATGTATATCAAGCGTTTTTACGGTGAAAAAGGCACTTTAAAAAATTTTCCGTTGTCACCCCTTCCCCAGAAATTTTTTACTGTACATGTCTGGAAGCGAGTAGAAATGATGGCACACAGTCAATTCCCTAACAGAGCATAATTTTCCAATCAATTTAAAATAAGAAACAACGACTTCGAATATAAATGAGAAAGCTCCGATGAAAAACAGAAATAATAATCGTTACTAACAAAACCAGAAGTAGTGGAATCACAGAGATGTAACGATTGGACGGAATAGGTATAAGACGTAGTAAAGGAGAAATACATAGCTTAAAGGATCGGTCGCAATTCTGCAGTGTACTTTACTTCCGCCTATTATTCACTTCCACTGCAATAACTACATATTACGCAAGAAACGCGTTTTAGTGGAATCACAGAGATGTAGCGATTGGGCGGAATAGGTATTGCATGTAATAAATGAGACATATAATAGTTTATCGGATCGAACGCAATTCTGCAGTGTAGTTTACATTCGCCTATAATTATCTTCCGTCCTAATAAGTATTACAAAAGAAACGCGTTTTAAAGCAGGCGGTTCCCATTCAATTGAATGTAAACGTGTTTTTCTAAAAATAGTTTTTTGAAAAGGTACATTTCCCAACTAGAAATAGAACGTACTTGTCAACTCTAAATCTTTTAGCCGCTAGCTATAAATGAGATAAAAGTAGCATTTGGTTTAATGAATCAAATGAAGGAATCGAAAACATGCCGATTGTCCTGGGCATTTATTCAGTAAAAGCTCATTCATACTCAGTAGCAAAGATATAACAAGGACTAAGTATACATATGGTCGAATCAGTACAGTTCTCAAAATTAACACTTGCCCATTGATAAATAACTGGTAGTATCACATCCTGTACAAAATACGAATTACGCTAAATTTTTCTCGGCCCCGGCCATTTTTTGACCTTGCGCCGCCGGGCCGGGATGCTGAAAAATGGCCGGAGATGGCCGGGGCCCCGGTCGATCGCTACCTTCACTAGTGCACTTTAGCTGATTTCTGGAGTCTCATCGAAGAATACACACTCAATAATTTATCGAAATGGAAAATTTTGACATTTTACCTGTCTAAAACGCATTTTGCATTACAAAAATTCTTCAAAAAATCGTACAGAGGATTTTCAATCATAGTAAATTTCTAGAACAAGTTGTCGATAAAAGTGCTGCGATCGGTAGCGGAGCGGCCTAAACGTCAATAACAAACATACATGATCTGGGGTTTTACCCCAGAATTTGCGATTTTTTGAATGTTCCTGAAAATTTGTAAAGGTGCGTTTTTAGCTATCTATAAAGTATCCGCTTCGCGCCATATACTCATGTTCTGACTATATTTCGTTCTTGATTTTTTCGAATTTTTTTGTGTTTATACTCTTGAAAGATTGACCCGACTCTACTAGGCACCGCTCATTGTATAGGGTCAAGCTTGGACAAGCTAGAGAGCATTGTCAGAAACGCCGGAAAACAATGTTTTCGACGTGTGTCTACCTTTTTTGAGCCCGTAAAAAAGTTTCTTCATAATTTCACTCCCCAGAATTCCCACGGTGTGTGAATTTTTTGAGAACATGGTGACCTTCGTGTTTTTTTGTCAAAAATGCTATTTTCCTGGGTTTTCGACATTGCTGAATTCAACAAACGTGGTTTTATCGATCGGAAGGCGGATTTTTTTGCATGTTTTGAAAAATTTATTTTCAAAACATGCAGAAAATCCATTACTTGCGGATTCAGATTGGTGCCAGACATGGGCTAAGCGTAAGGCATAAATGGAGCGAAAATTGCTCCGCTCGCTCCGCAATTTCCGCTCCATTTATCTCAGGCTTAGCCCATGCGCTGGCATCAATGTCAATGCACATAACTAAACCTGAGCCTAAGACATTGATTACCCCGCTCAGTCACAGTCCCCCGACGCTTCGGAGACTAATCCGAAACATTCCCAAAGGCAGAGCTTACTTTTCGCCTATTCTTAAACACATGAACTTCAACAGCCTGTAACTCGGTCAATAATGCCGACCGCCACCTAATTCTTTCAGATTTGAATTCCTTGACCCTTAATTAGATAAGTCAACCAGTCAAAGGTAATTTCTAGAAGGTCACTACGTTCTCAATATTAGCCACGGTGTGTATGTCTGATAACAAGTCTAACATTAAATCAACCCGGCGCAGAGCGCCGAAAATTTTGTCATTTCGGCTTTCTAAAATGCATTTTCGCATTACAGAAATTGACCAAATCCGTTCAGTAGATAAAGGTTTTTAATTATAGTGAAGTTTTAGAGCAACTTGTCGATAAAATGCTGCAATTTGCGCGGCGCGGCTTAAAAATCAATAATAAGTATAAAATTATATCAATCCGGCGCGAAGCAACGAAAAATTTTGTAATTTCACCTTTCTAGAACGCATTTTTGTATTGCAAAAATTTTCCACAATGTGCACCAGGCCCAAAATTTTTTTCCACATTTCGAAATTTTGGTTCACAAGAACTCCTAAATGTGGAAAAAACGGTGCTTTCTTCTTAAAACGCCCATAGCTTTTCTCTTAACCGGCAGTTAATTTAATAATTATGGTAATATTCAATAATTGAGGTCAAAACTGGCCAAAATCCCTAAAAACATGCCAAAAAATAAATTCCTCCCACGCTCACGTGTGTTATGATGTCCTTTAAATACTGTTATGTCAAAAAGCTTTTTTTAGCAAGGATTATGTTTTCGCACGTTACACGTATTTTTTCAGCCTAAAAAGCAGACGATCGGGTGACGTTTATTATCGTCTTTAACTTAAACAGGCGTAGGCATACCTATAGACGGAAAATTTTCGAGCGCTAAGTCAGCCTAACATGTCTTAAACCATACGCATTATGGGTATGTATGTACATTAACTCTAAGCCAGACTGTATATCTTTTATCATTGCAAGTGCGGATCGTGAGTGCCGATGTCCTGGGCACCGGCGCTCCAGTATCGGCATCGGATCGGAGCTTAGCTGGTAACGGCGCTCGTGCCGCTGCCTTATTAAAGACAGAAAAATATTAGTTAAATAATAAATTGGAAGGTTCTTTATCTCGAAATAAGGAAAAAAGACGTAAAAGACATAAAAGAGGTTGCGATTTGTTAATTAGACCCCTTGACTGGCCAGATAAAACATTTTTTGACAGATCTGCATGATAAGAAAGTATTCAGAGTTTTTCAAAATGCGAAACTTTATCATTTAATTATATTTCAACTTGAAAAAAACAGTTTTCACTGTATATATATATATATATATATATATATATATATATATATATATATATATATATATATATATATATATATATATATACAGGCCCGTATCCAGGGGGTGGGGGGGCCTGCCCCCCCCGAAATGGGAAAAAATTTGTGTTTCTCCCAAGGGTCCCCCAAAGGAAAAAATGAAAAATTGGCGTAGTGCGTCTGAAACGCCGCCAAAACAGGTTTTTAGCGTACTTCTCAGCTAGTAAACTTAAAATTTTCGGGCGCTTCGCGCCGGATTGATTGTTTATGTATAGTTTTGTCTTCTAAACCGCTAGAAATCGCGCAAATTTCAGTTAGACATAGAGAGCATGTCAATTTTTTTCTAGCGCTGTGCGCCGGATTCATTGTTTAGCTATAGTTCTTGCCTTCTAGCCCACTCAGAACAGCTCAAATTTGAGTTATGACATCGAAAACATGAAATTTTTCCGGCGCTTCGCGCCGTATTTATTGCTGATATAAGTTTTTTGTCTTCTAGTCCGCTTCAAAACCGCTCAAATTTGAACTTGACATGCAGGATATGTCATTTTTCGGCGCTCAGCGCCGAATTATTCATTATCCGTATTGTTTTACCTTTGTAAAGCACAATGATTAAGTAGAAAGGCAAGAAATAAGAAATAATTCGTCGATTAAGTGATGAAATATCAGCTTAAATGATAAATTTGCTGTATATCAATATGAAATAAAGTTAAAAATTTTTAATTTTTTTGTTGAAATTTTTCTTCACCATCGTATAGAGCTCGCCAAGATACGCTCAAAACTGCCTTTATTTTCGCCTATCTCCTAATGGTTCTCGAGATATCTGGCCTCAAAAATTTTCGCCCCCCTCCCCGAAATAAAATCCTGGATACGGGCCTGTATATATATATATATATATATATATATATATATATATATATATATATATATATATATATATATATATATATATATATATATATATATATATATATATATATATATATATATATATACATATATACAGGCCCGTATCCAAGGGGCGGGGGCCTGCCCCCCCTGAAATGGGAAACAATTTGTGTTTCTCCTAAGGGTCCCCCAAAGGAAAAAAATGAAAAATTGGCGAAGTGCGTCTGAAACGCCGCCAAAACAGGTTTTTAGCGTACTTTTGAGCTAGTAAACTCGAAATTTTCCGGCGCTTCGCGCCGGATTGATTGTTTATGTATAGTTTTGTCTTCTAAACCGCTAGAAATCGCTCAAATTTGAGTTAGACATAGAGAGCATGTCAATTTTTTTCTAGCGCTGTGCGCCGGATTCATTGTTTAGCTATAGTTTTTGCCTTCTAGCCCACTCAAAACAGCTCAAATTTGAGTTATGACATCGAAAACATGAAATTTTCCGGCGCTTCGCGCCGCATTTATTGTTCATATATCTTTTTGTCTTCTAGTCCGCTCAGCTCAAATTTGAACTTGACATGCAGGATATGTCATTTTTCGGCGCTCAGCGCCGAATTATTCATAATCCGTATTGTTTTTCCTTTGTAAAGCACAATGATTAAGTAGAAAGGCAAGAGATAAGAAACAATTCGTCGATTAAGTGATGAAAAATCAGCTTAAACGATAAATTTGCTGTATATCAATATGAAATAGAGTGAAAAATTTTTGATTTTTTGTTGAAATTTTTCTTCAATATCGTATAGAGCTCGCCGAGATACGCTCAAAACTGCCTTTATTTTCGCCCATCTCCTAATGGTTCTCCAGATACCTGGCCTTAAAAAATTTTCGCCCCCCTTCCCCGAAATAAAATCCTGGATACGGAGCCTGAATATATATATATATATATATATATATATATATATATATATATATATATATATATATATATATATATATATATATATATATATATATATATATATATATATATATATACACAGGCCCGTATCGAGAGATTTTTATTTCGGGATTGAGGCGAAAAATTTTTGAGAATATATATATATATATATATATATATATATATAAATATATATATATATATATATATATATATATATATATATATATATATATATATATATATATATATATATATATATATATGCATTTCCGTTAAGCTTTGACTGTAGAAATCTACTTTTGCACACGTCATTCGTAATTGGGCTACATTCAAAGTCATTCAAATCCACATACAATCGATTTTTCTCCATTTTGTATGAAGAAGTATATATTTATTTTCCTTGAATTTTGTTCTTGTATAATGGTATTCTTTTATTTTTATCTCTAGTTTTATCTACAAACAATAAAGAAATACTTATTGAACCAACGAAATAGTGTAATACAAGGTTTATGTAGTGAAAAACAAGTACAAAAGGATCATTTTGAAGAAATGTACATTATATAATATGCTAGTTTGGTATCGGCATCCATAAAGTGGCTCCAGGACATCGATAACATGTTTATACCCAGGGTACATATAGGCATAGGGGGTGGGGGGTATTTTCCCTACCTAAGGTTTTGGAAAATCAGGTACTGTCCGGTGATTTTGGGAAAATGAAAGTTGCTGCATTACAATTTTTGAGCTTACTGCGGAAAAAAGGCCGAAAATTCTACTTAAAAATGGCAAAAACATCAAAATTTTTCGGTGCTTCGCGCTGTATTGATAAATTTTTGTATTTTTACTAGAAAGAATAAGAATAAAAATAAGAATAAAAACCCAGTTTATCGCACAAAAGGTGCTGCTGTACCGTATCATTGTACCCTAAAATTTACATATGCTACATTGATTTTGGGGACCGTCTTTGCACTTATTCAAAGAGACTTTGTACAAAAAACAATGACCACAATTTACTATATGACCATTTTTGGATTTTGCCCCCCTCCCTCTGGCTACCTTTACCTTGCCCATGTATGACCCAGGGCCATATTTAGGGGGGCGGCCCCAGCCCGTTGACCGATACAAAAATTTTGGCAGGTAGAATAATGCACGGAAAGATAAAAAAATTGCACGTGCTCTACGCGAAATCGCCAAATTTTCGACGGCGCGCCCGATAATGAAGTGTTTGCCATAATTTTGGCTCAAACGCGATAAAAAATACCACTTCTTTGAATAAAGGAAGTTTTTTTTGAAAATTTTGAATTTTATGATCTTCATGGATAGAGCATGTTGAAAAACGTCAAAAAATGTTGCTTTTGCGAGCTATCCCGACAAATCTTCCGAGTTACTGAAAAATTCAAAAAATTACATATTTGTTTGAACGATTTGTGATTTCTGTTTATGGACACGTCTGGTATGATTTTATAAAATCACGCAGGTATCTTTTAAGTATTTTCAGGGCAAAACGTTAAGTGTGACATAGCATCCAGTTTCAAATGCAATAGCACGAAGCGGTGCATTCCGTTAAGCTATGTTTGTGATGGCGACGATGACTGCGGCGATTTCGAAGATGAGAGCAATTGCAGTACGTATCATCTCATTTTGTTCCTAAGATGAGATTAAGATTCATATATATGTCAGACACGTAAAGGGTTCGGCATTTTGAAAGGGTGATAGTTTGCCACTTTAAGGGAGTGGTAAATGATGACCTTTAATTTTTGGTCACCCTAATGAGTAGCCATAATTATTTAAATTCTTCTGTTTTAATATTGAATCAAAATGTAATTTGGAATAGTGAATGAAAATGCAATTTGGCGTCTGTCTTGCGTATTTTCCTTGCATCATAGATCTATTTCGCTGTGATTCATGCTTTACTGTGCTTTAACTGTCCAAATTGCTTGCCTAAAATGACTCTTAGGAACCGAATCATTCGTAGAATTCTCTCACAATTTCTGATTATGCATCATTTTAAGCATATTATTGATCGCAGCGTTAATGCTATTGTGTGCAGTTAACTTTGCTCTGACAAATACTTGTAGAATTGCCAGTACGTGAACGCTCAAATGCCTTGAGTTATAACACTTAATTCGCTTTCAATGCATGATATACCTATGTACGTCTGCGGGTGAAAAGTTATAACTTCTAGGTGAAATTCGAATGTAATTCAGCCAGACAGGGCCGTGTTTAGAGGTTTAGCGGCCCTGGGCGAAACTTATTTTGGCGGCCCCCATAATTTTTAAAACTGGTATTATAGGCATCATAATTATCACTTATGTATATCCTTTACATATGTACCTATATGATCGCAGTTAGCATCTTACTGTAAATTTACTAACAAAATATTGTGCTACATTATTTTTTGTAGGTATCGTATGTTTTTTCTCAAATAATTTACCTATTTCGTGAATGATGACGTGATTTATTACAAAATAACACTTGCCTAGCTTTCTGAGCGGCAAACTGGTCAATCAATTGCAAAAAATCTAACGAAGATGATAAATCCTTTTCAATTGAAATAATCGCTAGTGCACTTAGACGAGAATCAGTCATAGTTGACCGCAAATATGTCTTTATTAATTTCAGTTTCGAGAAGGAACGTTCTGCTGAGGCCACAGCAATAGGTACTGTAAGTAAAATTCTGAAATCAATTATAAGGTTCGGGAAAACATCCTGGAAGTCATTTGGTAGATATTTAAGAGTAGCTAGTGGCGAAGGACTTGATCGAGCAAGAACTTTTAGCTCAGTGTACATGTCTGGTCCATGTGCATGACTTGAGCGATTCATCATCTTCCCATGTTTTTAAAGCTGGTATTCGTGGTTAGTGCTCAATGAGAAACCTTGAAAACGGTATTTCTTAGCCATACCATCATTTCTAAGACCATTTTTCGACCTCTAAAAAACCTTGCATCTACCCCCCCCCCTCGGGATTTTGTTGCTGCCCACATATGCTGCGGGGGTCTTAGGTGGCGCGGTCAAGCGTTCCCTGCGGGGTCTGGGACAGAGTCCCTACAAGTTTTGTAAAAAAGCATTTTAATGTAAAATAATAACGTTAAAATTTTCGCAAAAACGGCCGAATTTCGGTCCTGAATGGAGCCCAAAAACACTCAAAATTGTACATCTCACAAAACTTCTGAGCTGAAATGCGTTTTTCGACCCCTGCTAATTACATAGCGCAGCAATGGGTCGCTGCCAATAAGATATAGAAAAATGTATAAATTGAAGTTTTTGTTTTTACCCTTTTCAGGCCCATTTGTGGCCTTCTTATTAAGAAGATGCAGTTCAGAAAATAGGAAATGCACAAGAACATAAGAAAATTTGGCCATTTCTTTCATTTAAAATAGGATTGTGTCCTTGTAAAGAAAGACAAAAAAGCAAAGAATAGACTAACTGGTACACAATCATTTTCGCACTTTTAGTTTTATGCTCAACAAGCACGCGCACTTTCATTCAATGAACAAATAGTGCATTAAATTACTAGTGATGTGAAGTGCTAGATTATTTCAGCTGATTCAGGCTTTTAAATTCATTTGATCTATGGCTCGGTGCAAAGCGCCGGAAAATTTTGACATTTTAGCCTTTTCGAACTCAATTTTCTGGACACACATTATTGCAACAGAAAAATCAACAATATGTCTGAAAAATGAGAACAAGTATAGCTCAGTCAGCGTTCTCTTAAAAATGCAAGTAAAGATTTTTAACTGACTGTGTTTGCATTAGAACGTCGAAAAATCGATCCTTTTGAACGTATGTATCGAATTATTGCAAGAGGGCCGCCAAAAAATGAATTCTATACGGCATGCACTACAACTTTTTTAGCGGCCAATAATTTTAGCGGCCCTGTGCGGCCGCACAGTTCGCACCCCCTAGGCACGGCTATGCAGCCAGAGAAAGTATTCTAAGCTTGATTTTAAGTTTTAATTATTACAACTATCTAGTCCCTCTGGAAAGTGTCTGACCTGAGGGTTCGAAAAAAACAAAAATAAATTTTTTTTCCGACACCGTACATGAACTTGGGGGGTTTGGCGGGGGGACCAACCTCCAGAAAAATTTTCACCTTCCCACCGCCAAGATTCCCCCTTCCCAGAATTGACTATTTTTTGAAGTTCCTAAAAAAATTCCAAAAATTTGTAGAAAAGATGCTGTTTTAAGCGTTTTTTCATTTGCTCAAAAGTGGCAAATTTTCGGCGCTTCGCGCCATTATACCCATGTTTTGACTATAGTTTGTTCAATTTGTCCCGACTTTTTTGATTTTTTTCGAAATTTTCTTGTTTTTATGCTCTAGAAAGATAGAGCTACGTCAGAAACGCTGAAAAACGATTTTTTGATGCGCACCTACCATTTTTGGACCCAAAAAGGGCACTTTATTATTTTAAACCCCCTCCCACCTCCCCAGAATTCCCATGCTGTGCATGTATATATGCTTTACACCCATTCTGTATCATGAGTGATTAGCTCAAATAACTAGAGAAAGTATCTGAAATCGATTTTTGATCTTAATTTTTACAACAGTTTCTTGCGTATATGTGATTTTTCGAAGACCGCATAGCCACAGAGCTGGACCATAGTCGTATCATAAGTGTTGCAGGAAGTTGCAAACAATTATATTTTGTAAACGATTATGCTTAAACAAGATGTCCGTTTTGTTGCTGTGAATCACCAGTTGGAATTTGTCATTTTTCTAGTGTCGCTGATTTCAGTCAAGCAGAACGTGGGCGACTTTTTTTGTCTGAATCATCATGGCGCCTGTCTAGCCACTACTTTATACATTAGTCTGGTTTTATTCATTCATTTCTTCTGAATCACGTGGCTGTTCAAAACGCGTGTGATATTCCAGTTCATAGGAGTGTCTGAAAACATGAAAAATTTTCGTAAAAATCTTTATATTTTCGATTTCAAAAGATAAATCTAGCATAAATTAAATTTCGACGTCTTTCTTTATGAGGCTAGACGAAAAATATATGTATGTTTTGCTTTTTGATATTATACCGATATAGTACATGTACTACAGGCAACGTTGCAATTCTAAAAGCGTAGCCTTTCAGTGGGGATACAACGAGTAGTGAATGTCATTAAATTCTATGTTCATTTGATTCGGATTCGGTTAGCCAACCTAAGTTTTCGGGTTTGGTTATGCAAATCAATACCCGTTCGGGTTCGGGTAATTGAGTTAACGTGTATATGCTTTATAAACTAATGTGTAGAATAGCGCATTTCTTTGGTGGTACGCTACCGTGTTACAATGTCAATATCAAGTTTACAAAGCTGTTCAGTGCCCACCACTACCAGACACCACATACATTGGCGTGGGCGGAGGGGCGGCCGCTCCCCTAAGACTAAATAAATTTTGAATGCTAAGACAATGCTTGGAAAATAATTAAAATTGGCATCTTTTTGTCAAGAACAATCTCGAAATTTTCGGCGCTTCTCGCCGCAGAATCGGTAATTTCCATAAGTTTGTCTCAAGGCGGCCAAAAAACGTTACTCCTCATAGCCTATGAAGAGAAAATAAAATTTCTCAAAAATATTTGAATTTTTGAGCTTAATGGATATCGCATGTTTGGAAACGTCAGAAAATGCAATTTATTTTGTGCCCCGGCGAACATATCCCGAATATAGGGTCAGCAAGCTTAGACCGCCACTTTCCTTCCCTTAAAAAATCTTGCATACGCCCCTACGTAATATATGGCGGCTTGGGGCACGCATACACGTGGGGAGTGAGGGAGGGGAGCATTTATTACTCCTTACTATGACGGAGTCATCAGGCAGGCAGGAACTGCTCGGCGATTCTGAGCTCACGGATCATTTTCTTCATCATTTTTTAGCACAAAAGCAAAGTTTATGTCAAATTTTATAAATTTTAATAATGTTACATTTTTATAATTTTCTCAAAGAGCGCCTCGAAATTCATTTCTTGGAACACTGGCCAAAATGCTGATATTCGTGGAGTTTAATTTGATAGAAACAAGTTTAAATCGTGAATAACGAAGCATTTTTAAAATAGAAATTTCAGTTGGGAATCGTTTTATGAAAAGATCTAAAAAGTTCATGTGAGAAGATGGAAACAGAAAAACCGGCGCGCAGCGCCGAAAATATGTTTTAACATAATATTGTCGCGTTTCAGTGCTTAAAAATGCCCATATGAATTTATATGAATTGTTTAAATAAGAAGGGTTCGGATAGTCAACATAATTTTTTTGGATTCGGATAGAAAGTGCAATTTATTTGAGTTTGGGTCTTTAATCCGATTTGGTCACCCGAGTATACGTATTTGGGTCAGACATGCTTAGCATGGGAATTCTGGAGGGTGAAAGCAAAAAAAATTTAAATTTCTGCTTCGGGGCTTAAAGACTGTTGATACACGTCAAAAGCATCACTTTTTGGCGTTTCTGACGATGCTTTATCCTTCTGGAACGTATAAATGGTAAAAGCAAAGAAATCGGATAATTTTGTGGGTGAGTGAAAAAATTTTCAAGCGGGGGTTGTGACAATCTTTTTGGGAACTGCAGAAAATTTTCCCCAACCCTCCCACCCTCGCCCCACATCATGTATGGCTAATATAGAACACAAAATCTCGCTAGCGCAGCTTGTTCCCACATGTGATAGAATCATCGTTGCCAAATGACAAACATTTGTTATCTTGTTCATACGATTAATTTAATTTAAATGCTTAGTATGTTCATGTTTCAAGTTTACGAGTCATCCCGTCCATTTAACACGCCTGGCTGTCATATGGATCAGATTATTATGTCAGAAAGTAATTGGATAAAATAGGTCTTTATAACCGTGATGGGCTCAGCTGTAAACAGGCAAATTTTAATCGATGCGAGGGACTGCGCCACGTTAATTTTTTAAGCTTCATGCTTTTATACCAAATTGCGCTACTGAGCTCTATAGAGCAAACTTCGCACGACATGGCTTTGCCGAACAGAAAACTCGACGCTAGGTCTGTTTCTTCAGAATCAAATTAGGTTCTATTCAGATCATAATCATTTCTATCGGTGTGTATGGCATGTGCAGCTACTTGCTTTTTTCTCCCATGTTGCCTTTACACTATCTCGCATGCCGACTTGATATATGTATGTGGTGCATACATGCACACGGTCAAAATTTCTGGGAGGGGTAAACCCAGTTTTTTCGGAAGGAGGGGGTAAATGAGCAATTTGTCCGATTTTGATACTTATAATTCGTCATATTTAATTTTTCTTGAATAATTATGGTTGAAATTAAATGTAAACAAATAAGAAGGATTGATCTGTAACATCTATCTGAATTAACGAATTAAACATTCGCTAGAAGAAGTATTTGTACTCTAAATTATATTTTAAGACGTCGTTTGACGCCTTTTCATTTTTCAAACAATTGGTTTGGTCCCAAAATTTCCGAAGGAGGGGTATCCTTTCAAAAGTCGTGGTAGGGTTTATCCTTCATACCCCCAATGTGCATGTGTGATGTGGTAGCTTGGCTCACTGTTATGCGGCGTTCTTATCTGAAAATATTCACCTTTAGGGATTTTATAAATTCTGATGGCTCTTGACGGAAATTGTGGCTGTTGCGATATTTTACCTTTTGTTACTCTTTTCAATTTTCAATGTCATATTGTGTCGTTTCGTTAGTAATGTTTGTGTTGCCTTCAGCGCACAAAACTTGCCCTCCTAGCCAATTTTTATGTGGAAAAACGAAAGCCTGCATACCCGTGCAATGGGTATGTGATGGAGACAAGGACTGCGGCGATTATAGCGACGAAACGCATCCGAATTGCACAAGTATTTGCACCTTGTTCTTTGTCCTAATTAGCTTCCTAGCATGACTCTGTTAGAATCACGGGTTATTAGATATTGAATCAGATCTTGAATAAACAAACATGCAAGAATTTGTCCATTATTCACTCTTATCCACCTATTGAACCAAAGTTATATGCATACTTCAAAATTTAGAATGAGGAAGTCGGCAATTTTCAAAGGAGAACTTTGAGCAAAATCAGTCAAAGCTAAAAAGTCAAAAATTGAAGCCTTGTCCGGAAAATTGGGAATAGGTACGAGTAGGAAAGTATGTACGTAATTTGTGTACTTTTTGGTGAATATGGCGGCGACCAGCAAGATTGAAGGTTTCCTAAACCTTTCTTAATTCAGTTTCAAATAAAATTCATTGCTAATCATCTCCCTAATTCTGACAATATTTCTTGAAGGCTACGCTCCGTACAGTCAAATGCACGCTAAAATTGCTCATCCAATCCCCATATGGAAAGTTATTCCAGCTATTTTTTACCATAAGTATAGGCTTGGCGAGTGTGCTTGCTACCTTTTGTGAATTTAACAAAGACTGCGATTTGATGGGAGCTTGCATACTGTTGCTTGACACTGTTCTAGGCTTGCTCAATGCAATACATATGGTACGTAACATGGACCGATTTTATTCTCCACAATTAGTGATTTTTGTATAGTCGTCTGTTGACATTTGCGGGAAAACATATCTGGAAAGAAGTTTATTTTGCGAAGGAACCTCGAATTTTGCTTGAGATATTGAGTTATACTGAGAACATCTTGATGTGGGCTAAAATCGTCCGGTAATGACATACCTAACCTTTTAACCCCTTCGCTAAGGGCTATATCCCTCACCCATTCGTATATGGTGTGCATTTGTATTTAAAATAGTGCCTACCCTGCCGTCTAAAATGCATGAAACGTATAAATTTACATACGGGGCTTTATTTAAACGTTTATTTTTCATGTAAATTTTTAGAGAAAATGGACAAATTTAATTTTGTTGATTGTAGAAAATTGTATAGTGAGATAGATGAGGTCTCCACTGCTCTCATCATTTAAATGCTCCGAGGTTCAACGCACTTACTACGCTGAGTCATGCGTACCTCGTGAACTTTTGTAATTTACTGCAGGGGAAATATCCAGTTGTCCAATTTTATTTTTTTCCGTACTGCATATTTGTTGGCTGATATTCACGTTTTATTATTAGATAAGCCAACTATATGTACAATTGATCAATTTTGGTGCTATAGAACCAATACATGCATCAATATTAGGCTAGTTTGCAATGGACGGAATGATTGTTACAACGGCGAAGATGAACATAACTGTACTACTTCTAAAGTAAGCTTTATGCTTTGTACGTTATACGTAAAAAGATGGTAAGGACATTTGAGCGAAACGGATTTCATTTAATTAAACGATAGGAGAAGCACCTAATGTTAACTTGAGACCAGACATGCACAATATGGAAATGCTGCGGAGTGGTGAAATTATAAAATGCCTTTTTTGGCTCAAAAATGGTTGATACGCGTCAAAAACATCGTTTTCGGCGTATCTGAAGATGGTTAATCTTTCTAGAACATAAAGACAATAAAAAAATTTCGAAATAATCAGAAAAAGTCATACAAATTGAATAAAATATACTTAAAACATGAGTAAAATGGCGCATTTGACTCTTTTGAGCTAATAGGTAGCTAAAGACGCTTATAATAGCACTTTTTCTACAAATTTTCAGAAAATTCTTAGGAACTTTCGATAAATTGCAAATTCTAGGGAGGTGAAACCTCGCCCAACTCGCCCCTCCCCCAGATCATGTATGCGTGAGACTTATGTGGCGAAATACGACTTTTGAAGCGATATTGATTAATTTCGCCGAAAATTCCTGGATATACGATTCGGTATGTGTGTACGATATAATACGTATTTCTCCGAAAGCTCATCAGTCAGTACATAAACAAACAATAGGAAGTCATCAGGCAAAAAGGTATGAAGAAAGAAGAAATGGAAAAAGAACAGATAGTGGATAAATAAATGAAGAAATAAATGACATAAAATCATAGGTGCACAAGGTCCAGGTCGGCAGGGGGGGTAAATTTCAGAAATCCAAAACAGTTATATAATTAACCATCCGCGGATTTTTTTGTGGTTAAACGACCAAAATGATCAAAATAGCCTATAAAACTTTTTTCGTGATAACTTCGCATTTTTAAAAGCATTTTTTGTCCACTTTGACTGCATCATATCCGTTTTAATACTAAAAAATACTAAAATTGATCAATTTCTGTTGCTTTTTGGGTATAAAAGTACATAAAAGTACTAATCCAACGCGAAGCGCCTGAAATTTTTTAGACATTCGTACTGTTTTTGACCTCAAAACTGATGCAGAAAAACGTTCCGTCAGCGCAAAATCGCCGGACGGTACCTGTCTGACTTACCCTTCAGCGGGGATTAATACCCCCTCTCCCCCTATGTGCATGTATGCATAAAATGAACCATGCCGTTAGACAATGGATTGCAAAAAGACGCTAAAAGTAGTGCGAACGAATGTACCTGAAACGAATTATATTTATTATGAGACGTTACAGAAGTGAAAAAAGTGCAAATGAAATTCAAAAGTAAGATTCAGTAAATGCGAAAAACTGAGTACAGAAATAGAAAAACAAAATGCAAAAAAACATATTGCAAGTAGAGGTCATTCTAGAAGAGTTATTAGGTCGCTTAAGTGTTGTGTTATTAAGATCTTTGGACTGCCATGCAAATTCAGAACATGTACATTTGTACTAGCAAGAGATGGGTTCTTATTCAGAATATGCCGTGCTTGTCCATGAATTTTTGAATTCGTTTAAATAATTTTGATAAAAAGTCCTTAGCTTTTAATTATTCTCAGATTATCTTACTATCAATCTAGTCCTACGATTTGCAAATTAAAAATCCTTACCTTGTCTTCTTATCTCAGTCAGCATTCGTTGTCTCTTCATTTTATCCTACAATGAGTGCCTGTCTACAAGTGTTTTTTGTACTCGGCAAAGATTTTTCCCGATGTACAAAGACTTCGGGAGCCGTGGGAAGACAAAAACTGTAAAAAAAGTGTAAAATCCCCAAGAATTTTCGGCGGCCGAAATGAGTAATTGTTTGTCCTATACGTATATCTTTAAAATGGCAGAATTTGCATTTAGAATGGAAAAATGTCTTTTGAGACAATTTTTAGTAATTTTTGGCGTCAAAAACCCAGAAATTAGCTAAAATACATTGCCAAAGATCGAAAACCCTGTTTTACCACACTGAAATCGCTACTGTACTATATAGTACACAAAAATTTTCTTGTACAAAATGTACAAAGACTTTTGGGGACTATCTTCGTACATATACAAACGGACCTTGTACAAAAAACACTGCTGTGTAGTGCCTATTGCTCCTCTTAAAGTGCCTGATTTTGCTTAAGTATACACAATTATCCCAGATTCGATGCTTCACGGCTAAGGTTTTTTGTTGTTCGAGCTTTTCCTTCTTTTGCCTCTTTAAAAAATGCTTAATGTTTTAAAAGTGTCGTTCAATCACCGTCTTTTATTGCTATAACGTCGTCTAATGAATCGGCATCGTCGGCTGACGGACGACTCGTTGCAACGGCTAATACGACTTCGGGGCATTGTGGCGCTGATCAATTCCGATGCAATAATAATCGCTGTATTGAAAAAAGTTGGTTTTGCGACGACGACGACGATTGCGGTGATTCGAGCGACGAAGATTCGATTATGTGTAGTAAGGATTGTTAAGTGTTCCAAGTTTCATGTTGAGAACTGAATGATAATTAGACTGAATTGAGTTGGCTATGGAGGTGTAAAGTTTACTCCGATATTCTTTTTTCCATCAAAGCATTGTGGAAGGTTAGGTTTCGTGAATGATTTATTAATCGATTATTTAAGACACGTGAAAACTTTTGCGAAACAGTGAAAAATGTTTTGTGACTACATCTTGGTTTTTCACAGGCCGCATCATATATTTTGATTTTTTGCGTTGTTTAGGGGAAGTCTAGATGTTTAGCACATTCTTGTGGCTTTTGCTCGTATAGGGAAGGTTTCTCTAGTTCCCTCCTTTTACATCCTTAACAATGAAGAAATCCAAATATATTCACTTTTTTGCTCCATCGTCGGAGCATTTTTCTTTGCTAATATTTTATTTTTTATTAGCTCAATTTGGTGAAATCACTAAGTAGGCGCATATAAGACAATATGAGGAAATAAAGATGTGCCAGCAAGCACACAGACAGCCTACTTTAAAAACAGGAATAAACCTACATAAAAGTGCCCGCTAGATCTATTTAAAACTTCGCGTTAATATCGCTGGGAAGTAAACCCAGAGTTTGCATAAACCCAGAGTTTGCATAAATCAAAGATTAATTGTTATAGAGAACAATTTAAATATGGATTTCAAAGGAAAGACAAAATTTAGTAGCTAGAAAATTTATTGAACTAAAATTGACGCCAATTACATAAATGATGTTACTAACTAAAAATCCAGCATTGACAGAAACAGCAAATGAATTGATGTAATATTGTGTTGGCCGCTAACAATCGAACGCAATTGACCAACGCACAAAAGCAATGAAAAAATCAACGACCAATGCAGCATGAATGGATCCGGCCAAAATAAGACAATCTAGCCGACGCGCCAACAAATGCGAACAATGCAATAAAGTGCACGAACCGCATACATTGCAAATATGGAGAAAAATTTGCATGGATTTAAGATGGACAAATATTGGGATCGGCTTGGTAAATACAGCGCGTGAATCGGAGAATTATTATTGTGAAGCAATTTTCATGTATTAAAGTTGGGCAATTATAACGTTAATGAAATATTGCAAAGGTTTATATAATGCGCGCGCAAAAAAATATTTACAACAAGCAAAGCATGTTTCGACTTAAAATACAGACCCAAAAATATTAAGCCTATGTACATCTAAAGTTCAGAGAACGATCAAATGAAGGTGTCTTTAAATTATTTAACTCGAGTCGGCCAATAAGTTTCATGAGGTTTCATGGTCTTGGCCAGTGAACCTTCCTTTGAAAAGAAAGGAAAGAGATTCACATCCTGCGTGACAAGAACGACACGCTAACCATTTCCACGACAAACACACCATCAAGGGCTGTTAAAACTTTTACGATCTATAATTTCTAAAAGTTGGAAAGACAAAAAATCTGTTGTGGTCTCCTTGTAGTGATCTTCATAACTATTACGCTGCATTTGTTAAGCTTAACGACATTTACAAATATGTATACGACATTAACAAATACATTTACAAGTATGACTAGGCGCACCCGTCTATCAACGCAAATTCTCGTTAACCGCGTCGCGCAGCAAAATTCTAGCTTGATTATTTTATTTTGAAAAATGTTTTAAAATCCAATTAACCTTGAAAATAGTGCATGTTGCACATAAAAATGATTACTTATTAAGGATGGGTCAAAAACTTGTGAGGAAAATGTTATCAAAAAATATGCAATACGGAGTTGGATGTTGGCATCAGTAAATATGGGCATTGTTCATATTTCACCTCACAGCTCAACAACCACCGTCTATAGAAACATTTAAAGGTCAGATTCGTTATTCTGACGTTACGTAGAACATTTTTTTAAATTTATCATCCACAATGCTCTGGGCGAAAAACGTTTTTCGCTTTAAACTTTACACCTGCAATTGGGTGTGTACCGCATACAGTGGTCGCCCTGAAAGATGACGCGCTATCATCCTCAGAATTATGATAGAGGATGCGTCGCAAGCGCCGGGTTACGTCCATCATGCGCTATCATCTCATTTTTCTATTAAGCGCCATTAACCTCTATCATCCCGTTAATCTGGCGATGCGGACGGCGCAATTTAGCTATTAATAGCGCCAACAAGAAGGAAGTGCGCCAGCATTCACGTGCGCGCTTCCTTGTTGGCGCTATTAATAGCTAAATTGCGCCGTCCTCATCGCCAGATTTACGGGATGATAGAGGTTAATGGCGCTTAATAGAAAAAAGAGATGATAGCGCATGATGGACGAACGCTGCGTCGCAACGCATCCTCTATCATAATTCTGAGGATGATAGCGCGTTATCTTTCATGGCGACCAGTGTAGGACAGGGCACATTCTTAACATAAGTAGCACGATCCGTTCCGTCTAAGCGGCGAAGCTGGCAGAAGAAAATGTTTTTTCTGCCTCAGACTCTTTACACTAAACAGCTTATCACTTTACAACGCCATCTTTTTGGAAAAATAAAAGAATGACCTCTAGATTTTTAATTGTCTATATTTTAAAACCAACCAGACTGAACAGAATGCAAAACGGAGTTAAGTAAACTCGATGGCACGCAAGGACTACAAAACCCGTATGCTTTAAAGTCTTGGGCAACAATAAAGAAATTCTAAGGTTAGATCCGTAACCTAATAATCATAGACAACATTTAAAAAATTGCCCTGCGCAAATTATCCGATTTTTCGGTTTACACATTACACACTCATTACTAATTCGGTGTTGAGTTTAAACAAAAAAGTGCGCATCGATTTTCTCAATTATCGATTAAAAAAGCGCACCTCCCAGATGTGTCCCGTTATAGCTGTGAGGGTTGACATAAAATTCGCACCCGGTGTGATAAACATATTAGAAAAAAGAGTGGCCAAGTATATTATCAGTAGCAGCGCTACCGCGCTACCTATGATGTAGGTACCTGAAAATTTAAATTTAGTTTTTAGCCTTTTTGTACCGTTTTTACTATTCGCTAATTATTCAAATCTCTTGAATAGTTTAATTTTTTGCCTCGCTCTTCCGTTAGGATCGGCTATTTCGATTGCTGATCAAAATCATAAAAGATACTACAATGCTAAACGTAGAACGATTACTCACTACACCGTGCATATATTTCGAGTATCTATGTTGTTGTCATACATGTAAAGGCTCGAAATTTCGGATTAGGGTCTCTGGCCATTTTTAGGGGAGGGATAGATAGCCTCCAATTTTCGGTAAAAAACGACCAAAGACACCTGAAAACGGTCAAAAAATTCATTTTTTCAAAATCTGGATTAAAAATTTTCTGGCGTTGGGACAACCAAC
This sequence comes from Mermis nigrescens, assembly GCA_036768485.1. Taxonomy (NCBI): domain Eukaryota; kingdom Metazoa; phylum Nematoda; class Enoplea; order Mermithida; family Mermithidae; genus Mermis; species Mermis nigrescens. The sequence goes on from JAVLUZ010000678.1 coordinate 27,023, forward strand.
GTTGGTTGGGGATCCCCCATACCCCATGTATATGTATGGTTGTTGTGTATGCATATGTGTACTTATATTTGTATAATTCGCTATGAATCTACAGGCAATTTGTAGCTTTACGTTTTTAGTGGGCATAAGCGCCAGTTCGCAGCTGTTTTGGGTCACTCAAAGCCATATTTTTTATCGTTTGCTATCATTTACGATGCCATTTAGTATCAAACTCTTTGTCTTGCCCGGCTTTAAACAGCTTAAACTACGTAGATTGTAGATAAACAGATACACTGACTGATTTTTAGTTTTTTTAATTGAATTTTTTTAAATTTTGCCAGACCATACTTGTAAATCGGGAGATTTTCATTGCCGAATCGGACGGCCGCGACGTTGCATGCCGCGCGAATGGATGTGCGACGGCGACGCAGACTGCGACGACGGCTCCGACGAATTGAATTGCGAGAATTTCGTGCACACAGCGTCCTGTCGTCCCGATGATTTTAGATGCAATAACGGCGCCTGCATCAAGCTTACTTTCAAATGCGATGGCGATTACGACTGCGTCGATAAAAGCGACGAAGGGCAAATGTGTAAAATAACAATTTTTGCTATTTTTATTAATAACAATAATAATAAGAATAATAATAATAATAATAATAATAATAATAATAATAATAATAATAATAATAAGGATTGCTATCGGGCACGTATCCAGGATTTGCCCACGAATGGGCTGACCCAAGATACATATTTGGGTTTATGTATTGGAGACTGACTACGTATAGCCAATAAAAAGCGAGTTTTTTATTAAATTCGAACTTTTTGAAGAAAAAATTTATCTCATTAGGATATGAATTGTACCTATCTATACACATGTCTTTTTTGGTCAAGCTTGAGACAAGATTTCTAGAATATATCTTTATGGTGCGAGGAGCCGAAGATTTGAAGTTTTTATAAGAAAAAAGATTCAAATTTTTCCATCTTCCCATACATTACATATCTTACCGGTCAAAAAAATTTCACCACTAAGTTGGAGGGTCAGACATGTAATGGCTAGGAATTTCGGATGGTGGTCCCGGACCTTTGTTAAGGGGGATTACATTACCTACGATTTTAGGTCAAATGTGACAGAAAAAAGCACCTAAAATGGTCAAAAACGCAAGTTTTCGATCAAAAACGGTTGAGAATTAAGATCAAAATTTTCTTCAAGTTTTGGGTATGGGAGACGGATAGTCATAATTATAGTTAAAACAGAAACAACAAGGCAATAACCATGTAGATGCAAGTATGCAAATCGACTATAAGAGTCCATTTAGTTATATCGGTCAACATGATACCGTTCGAAGTGGACTCGAAATTTTTACTATGCGATTGAAAATTATTGTAGCGCATGTGCGAATCAAGTTTTATAGCCATTTTTGCTTCCTTTTAAATAAGATTGCCTTGCCATGCAAAATGTATCGTAATATGTACCTACAGTCAACAGCCGATTGCTCTTTGCAAACAGTTGATCATTCAGACACTGCCAAGCGATTGTTTTTTATTTCAGGTCGTAGCTGTAACGGCTGCAAATTCGGGGTGGAGAGGGAATCCCCAGCTATTTTGAAGGGAAGGGTAAATGACCTCCAATTTCAAACCAAAAATGGTCAAAAAACATGTGTAAGTAGTCAAAAAGTTACATTTTCTTCCAAAAATCGGGAGGGATTAAACATTTTCTGGCTCTGGGGAATGAGGACAACCAAATCTGCGTGGAATTCCTCCCCTGTTACATGTATATGATTTAGGCGTATGCTCGTGGTAAGGCTACATAGACGGTATGAACCGTCCGCCTTTGCTCAAGAATTTTATCCGTCATTGATAAAACTTGTTCACTTTACTCTTTTTTATGTATTTTTCAGGTGACAAAGGATGCGGTTCGAATCAATTTAAGTGTTTGGCTACTCGATTCTGCATCGATTCCAAAAGGAGGTGCGATGGCTATAAAGACTGTGCTGATGAGTCAGACGAACATAATTGCTCAATTGTTTCTCCTAGTACGTTTATATTAAAATCAACGTACGCTTGTATGTACAGTAAATTTAGATTATATTCAAATTCAATACTATTTGCGATAAAAGTAAATGTGCAATGGAAATCGTATCGCTACCTTCAGTAATGCGATGCTATGCAACGAGACCAAAGTTTTGAATTAAGTCGTTATGCTTCTTTGTTAGTATTTCATTGCAACACCTTCCACATTTACATAGGGGAACTTTATTCTGTGATAAAAATGTGGTACCGTATTTTTAACAATATGCGTCGTTGTAGTGCATACATATTTTAAGCCTAAAATTGCAAATTTCCACGTTTTACATAACTTGCTGTTCCGTGTTTCTGCTTAATTTAGCGGTGCTTAACCTTCAGTCCCATCAGTAATTAAAGAAAGTCTTGATCATTCGATATTTTTGAGTGACACTCGCATTAAGTGTTCAGTTTGAACTTGCGGATGGTGGAGTTGCAACCTGCGGTCAAAAATCGAAGCTTTTTGTAAATGTGCTTGAAATCGATTAGAAAATGTCAAAGTGCTTCGAATCGATCAAAAACTTACTGATTCACTCTTTTTCGAGACCATTTCAGCCATTTCGTCGGCCATGCCATGAATTTATGGAATTGACTCCTATTAGCTGATTTTGCAGTCATCCTATCCATGCCAACGGAACTATGCATTCTATTTGTTGTGTAACAGGCATATACATATAAGTAGACATGTAACGACTCAAAATTTTAGGTAGTGAGGGGGTCCCTGTTAGAAATGTACTAGCTTGGGAACATACATGCAAAAGGGGGATGAGAGGATCTTCCCATCCAAAGTCGGTCGTCCCCTTATTCCCCAAAGCCAGAAAATTTTGTCCCTCCCCCTAATTTACGGAACCGTATTTACGGATCGTTTTTCGGCCGTTTTTAACTACAAATTGGACGTCTCCCCCCTAAAAATTTCCGGGACCCTCCTATTTCTAGCCGCTACATGCATGCTTCAGAATTTATGGGGCTGAAATTTTAAAGGTCCTTTTTAGGCTCAAAAATGGTGGTTACGCGTCAAAAACATATACAAAAAAGTCGAGCAAATTGAACAAAATTTAGTCAAAGCATGAGTACATGGCGCGAAACGCCAAAAATTTGACGCTTTTGAGCAGTTAGATAGCTACATAAAACGGTGAAAAAGCACCTTTTCTACGAATTTTTAGGAAGTTTTTGGAAACTATCGAAAAATCGCGAATTCTGGGGTAAAGAAAATTTTTCTCGGAAATGAAAGCCCTCAAATCCCCCTCCCTCCAAATCATGTATGGTCCCTGGTCATTTTTACGTGGGGAAGGGTTAATTGACCGCCAAAAATGGCCAGAAAAAAGCACGTTTTTGTCAAAAATCGGTTGGGGGTCAAAAATTTTCTGATTCTGGGGGCGGGGGACCACCGGCTTTGGATATCACCCTAACTTCCGAGCAACCTGTGTAGACATTGTAAGTCATCTTGAAAAATACGGTCTTGCGCATTTTCACAGCCACCGCCAGACCCGTGTGCCCACTGGCGTCCTTCCTGTGCCGTCAAAATGGCCATTGTTTGCCGCCGAGCAAACTATGCGACGGGACCGTCGATTGTCCCGATGGTTCGGACGAAAGCACCTTGCTGGCTAATTGTACGCGCGCCATTAAGCCCAGCCACCAGTGTTCGTCAGTAGGCAAGCAAAGCTCTTGCCCGGCGTACAAGGCTTGCGTGCAAACGGCTGCGGGAAATCGATGCGCTTGCGTGCCGGGCTACGCGGTCGATCCGAAAAATTCTACCGCATGTACAGGTAGCGTTAAAACGTTAGATCCAGTGTTTTTTTCTAAAAGGTCCGTTTGTACATGTACAAAGATGGTCCCCAAAAGTCTTTGTACATTTTGTACACACTATTTTTTGGGTACTATAATATGGTACAGTAGCGATTTTAGTGTGGTAAAAACAGAGTTGTTCGACTTTTGGTAGTGTATTTTAGCTAACTTCTGGGTCTCTAAGGGCAAAAATCACTAAGAATCGTTTAAAAACGGCGCACAGTGCCAAATAATTTAATATTTTTACTTTTAAAATGCAATTTCTGTCAATATAAAGATAATGCACAACACACAATTACTCATTTCGGCGCGAAGCGCCGAAAATTTTTGCGAATTGAAAACCTTTTTTGCAGTTTTTGTCTCCCTCATGCACAGGTGGGTAATGCTGCGCCACCGGGTGGCGCCAGAAGGCACTTCGGTACCTTCAGAACCCCAGCTGGGTGGCGCCAGAAAAAAACAGTTTTTGATGGGGGGTATAATTTTTTTTGACCCAAAAATGAAAAGTGGGAAAATGATACAACCAACCAACCAACCAAGTAACCGGCCAACCAACCAGCCAACTAGCCAACCAAATAAACAACCAACTAACCGGCCAACCAACCAACCAACTAGCCAGCCAAACAACCAACCAACCAACCTCAACAAAAGGGACCCCGGTACCTTCAGAACCAAAAATACATTGCCCAGGAATGCCCCCATGTACAAAGACAGTCCCGAAAAGTCTTTGTACATTAGGTAAAATCCTTGCTTAGTACGAAAAAACTGGTTAGATCGTTTACTTATCGTGAGTTTATAATTGAAAATTAAATTTGAAAAATTGGAAATTAAAAATAGTAATCAATGGAATGCTTTCTTAACTCTCCAAATCCACTGGTTTTTTAGAGGCCAGCACTATACGTATATACGCCTAAAAAGGTCGAAGAACCCACTTCTACCATACAAAAAGTGCTACTGTGCCGTATGATGGTGCACTAAAATTTACGTACAAAATGTGTGCTTAGACATTTGGAAACCATGTACACGCGTGTACATGTACATGTAGATGGGCAAGGTAGGGTTGGCCAGAGGGGAGGGGGTTGAAATTTAAAATACATAGTCACCTATGTATATGTAGTAAACATGTCATAAAATGCGTTTTTATTAGGTATTGCTATCTACTTAAAATGGCATTGCTGAGGTAGATTGTATGTAGATGAATTCAATCCTAAAATGTATTGTTCCGAAAAATGCCTATTTTAAACAATGTGTTTAGTTGATAATTCATAGTTATGCGACAAACAATTGACAAAAAGTGTAATAGCGTGGAAAAATTGATACTTTTGTAGTAACCTGACCAGGTTGACTGAACTTTTTGTTAACTGAACTGCATTCTTCCGCTATATATATATATATATATATATATATATATATATATATATATATATATATATATATATATATATATATATATATATATATATTGAAAATTTTTCGAGCAGCAACTTATATATTTTACCAAAATCAGCTGACAGTACCCGGTTTTTTGAAATCTGAAAAGGGTTAATACCTCTCCATTCACACCTCCCTATGCCCTTGTGTGAAGTGGACCTTGTTTTCATACATTTTATAGGGGGATTGAGGGGATCCCCCGACCCAAAGTCGAACGGCCCCCATCCTCTCCCAGAGCCAGAAAATTTTTGACCTGCTCCCCCTCCCCGATTTTCGGAAAAAATCGAATTTATCAGCTGTTTTTAGGCATTTTTTGGCCGTTTTTGACCTAAAATTGGAGGTCATTTACCCTCCTACTAGAAATGGCCGGAATTCCCCCCCCAATTTCGAGCCGTTACATGTATTCTTGTTTTAAACAATACTTCTCATAAGAATGCACATGTACGAATACTATCATTAGAGCACGTTGGAATCGGCCTTTGAAGTTCGGTTATACTTTTTGCTTATGGACTTGTATTTGAAAATTCGAATTTAAAATGAAATACGTGGCCAAGCTAATATTATTTCGCAGAACTTTTGCAGTTGACTAATTAAGTGTGTTTTACTTTGGATAAAATGTCTTTTCTCGCAGGACGCTAAATCCATTTCCACTTGCGGTTTCAGTATTCCTGTAATTTCAGACATCAACGAATGCTCAGGTGAATTGCACAAATGTTCCCAAATATGCGTGAACATGCCTGGCACTTACAGATGTTTGTGCGAAAAAGGTTACTTATTGAGCGAAGATGGCAGAACTTGCATATCGATCGGTAGGAGAATCAGAATTAACTGAATTCTAGCCAACATATACTATGTATATCGCATGCTCAAAATGACTTGCAGGACTAGCGATGTGCATTTATGTACATAAAAGAGGTTTGTAAGACCTCGACTAGCGATCGGACGAGCCCTCGGCCTCGGTAATCCTCGGTCTTTTTTGAGATCCCTCGGCCGAGGGTAAGGTGAAAAATGGCCGAGGGACCGAGGGTTTTTTAACTTTGCATTTTTGAGTGATACCAAAATAGCACAAATACAGCACCGAGCGTTTAGAGTTTTGTTCGATAACAACGGATATGTGAAGCTCTGCAGCCATGGATGCTTATACGGCGGTTACGATTCATTTTATTGATAAAGAAACGTGGGAACGTAAGGCGGCAGTTGGTGAATGCTTACCGTTCTCAGAGAATCATAGAGGCGAAAATTTTGCTTCAGTCTTGAAAAGGGCGCTGTTAGATTTCAATTTACTTAGCAAAGTGCACCTCGTCATTCGTGATAACGGGGCTTATGTTGTTAAAGCGATGGACATTGGCAAATTCAAAAATGTCGGCTGCTTCTTGCATGCCCTCCACCTGATCGTAACAAATAGTTTAAAAAGCCAACGTGTCGTTATTGACATGATCGCAAAAGTAAATTCAATACAAAGCAGTGTTTTTTTGTACAAGGTCCGTTTGTACATGTACAAAGATGGTCTCCAAAAGTCTTTGTACATTTTGTACATGTAAATTTTTGTGTACTATAATATAGTACATTAGCGATTTTAGTGTTTTAAAACAGGGTTTTCGATCTTTGGTAGTGTATTTTAGCTAATTTCTGGGTTTCTGACCTGTGGTTTTTTTTCTCCTCGCAAAAGATTTTACCCGATGTACAAAGACTTTTCGGGACCGTCTCTGTACATGTACAAAGATTTTTGGAAAGACAAAATTTGCAAAGAAGGTCTGAAATTCGAAAAAATTTTCGGCGCTTCGCGCCGAACTAAGTAATTGTGTATTCTATATATCTTTATAGTGGCAGAAATTGCATTTCAAAAGGAAAAATGTCAAATTTTTCGGCGCTTCGCGCCGTTTCACGACGTTTCTTAGTGATTTTTGCCCTTAAGAGACCCAGAAATTAGCCAAAATACACTACCAAAAGTCGAACAACTCTGTTTTTACCACACTAAAATCGCTACTGTACCATATTATAATACCCAAAAATTTGTGTGTACACAATGTACAAAGACTTTTGGGAAGACAAAAACTGATATCAAATTTTTCGGCGCTTCGCGCCGTTTTGACACAATTTTTAGTAATTTTTGGCGTCAGAAATCTAGAAATTAGCTAAAATACACTACCAAAGATCGAAAACCCGTTTTACCACACTAAAATCGCTACTGTACTATATTGTAGTACACAAAAATTTGCATGTACAAAATGTACAAAGACTTTTGGGGACCATCTTTGTACATGTACAAACGGACCTTGTACCAAAGAACACTGTTTCTGACGCCGAAAATTACTAAAAATGTCTCCAAATGGCGTGAAGCGCCGAAAAATTTGACATTTTTCCATTCTGAATGCAAATTCTGTCATCTTTAAAATATATATATATATATATATATATATATATATATATATATATATATATATATGTTGGACGAATAATTACTTATTTTCGGCGCGAAGCGCGAAAATTTTTGGGAATTCTACATCTTTTTACAGTTTTTGTCTTCCAAAAAATCTTTGTACATTTTGTACACACGATTTTAAAGTGATTGACTTTTGGTAGTGTATTTTACATAGCTAATTTCTGGGTTTCTAAGGGCAAAAACCACTAAGAATCGTCTTTAAACGGCGCAAAGCGCCGAAAAATTTGACATTTTTCCTTTTGAAATGCAATTTCTACCATTATAAAGATATGTAGAACACACAATAGTGATAGCGAAAACGAGCTGAATGTTCAAGACGATTAGCAATTTGTTACTACTGTGCCTGTCATTTGCATACCTACCTTTGAATAAAATTTGAATAATAGCTATTAGCTTTGAACTATATTGCACTAATCAATCCTATTGCTACTGTACCCACATCACATGGAGCATATACATATGTCCTATATTGTTTATACTCATATACTCATATTATATCTATAACAAATCCTCGGTCCCTCGGCCATCGGCCGAGGGAAAAAGACTCTCGTCCGATCCCTACCCTCGACCAAGGTTGATAGCCTCCTTCCTCCATCAAGCCCCTCTTCTTGTGTGCTTAGTTTCTTTATTAGGTTTTTTGACTGATTTAAGTGTTAATACTAGGGATCGACCGGAGGTCCATTTTTTCCTCCGGGCCGGAGCCGGAGCTCCGGCCATCGTCACCTCCGGCTCCGGCCGGAGCCGGAGGCCGGAGGTGAACTTAGAATTTTCAGTGAACTAGAATTTTCACAAGCCGTAAATATAATTCATATGATGTACAGTATATAGGTTTGTATAAATACATTGCTCATGGATAAGTAAAAGATCTGTAGAAGTGAATGTTTATTATCTAGCCATGCATTTATATGTACTAAAATATTGCGACCATATTAATTCTTCTTCAATTAATTGTCATCAGCGATTTCTTCATCTTCCATTTCCATATCAGACGAAGCACTGTCACTGTCCGAACATGCAAGGCTCAACGTGCTACTAGTTCTCTCCTCACCTATTACACATGTTCTCAAATGACTGGTCTGGCAGCGGCGGTTGGGTAATCGAAAAAATCATTTAATTAGCATATTTCTATTTTTAGCTCCAATCTCACCGCTTTCTCGCTTGCCCTTATTGTCTGGATGCACTTATACTCGAAAAGTACCCAAATAAACATAGCATAAAGAGCTTAGCAATGTGTCTGTATGTACTTATATCTACAATCTGTAATAGCTGAAAAAGTAAGTGAGCAGACTACGTCGCACCAAGTTTGTTATTCTGTAAGTCGAAAGAGATTTATATCCATTTGTGCGCTGAATTAACGCGGACTCGGCTCGCTTTGCAATCTGAAATATTCTCGTTCATTATTAAGCAAAATATATGATATAATATTTCACCAATGGTGCATTCACAATGCCACATTAGTGTTCACATTCACAGCTTCACTTATTAAACCTGTGTTTGTACAAATTCACAAAATAGGCAATCTGAGTGCTAAGCTTCAAAAGAAAAGAAGAGCGTTAAAGCATTGAATGATTCGGTTCAAAAAACCTCCGGCCTCCGGCCCCTTTTTTGTACCTCCGGCCGCCGGAGGCCGGAGGACCAAAAAATGGCCGGAGGAGCCGGAGAGCCGGAGCCGGAGCTCCGGTCGATCCTCTAGTTAATACTTATTTAAATCTTACGATAATATTCAATGTATCTAAATAATGTGAGTAGTAACCATCGTACGTGATCTGAGGGTTGAAGGGGGTTTCGTCGCTTTCCCCCTTCCTAGAAAATTTTTCATTCCCCGCCAAGTTTCCTATGTAAATTCAAAAAATTCGTAAAAAAGGTGTTGTTTTAAGGGTCAAGTTTTCGGTGCTTCGCACCATGTATTCATTTTTTAACTATATTTTGTATAATTTGTCCTAAATCAATTTTAGAATGTTCTTATGTTTTTATGCTCTAGAAGGATGAAGCATCGTCAAAAACGCCGAAAAACGATGTTTTTGACACGAAATGGACCATTTTTTGGGTAGAAAAGACACTTCAAAATTTCAGCTCCATACCTCCCGAGTTCTTATGCTGTATACGTCTGGTAACCAATAACCATGTCTAGTTGAATTCGAAAAAGCTGGAAAACCGGTGGAAAAGTTATTGCCAGTCGTATGTATACGTGTTCTGGGGGGTTAGGGAGGGTTTTGACCCTCAGATGGGTATTGACCCCCTGCAAAATATTTGTGACCCCCAAAGTGTCAATTCTTGTAAAAATGGTAAACGTGTGCCTTAGTAAGCGTTTTTTCCTCATTTTCGGCCAATCGCGCTATGTACACATTTTGAACTATATTTTGTTTAATTTTTTCAATTTTTTTTAAAATATTCCTCCTTTCTTGTTTCATATTCCAGAAAGAACGAGCGTTATCTCAAACGTCTAAAACCAGTGTTTTTGACGTACCCGTCGTTTTTTAGCCCGAAAAAGGCACTTTTTGGAAACCTTGGGCCTGACCCCCCCCCTTAGAAATTCCATGTTGTACATGTATGTACAACATTTGGGGGAAACGGAGGGGTCCGGACCCCCCAAAATTCAGAAAAATGGGAAAAATAGGACTTTTTAAACGTTATTTTGTGCTATTTTTGGCGTTTTTGGGCTTAGTAACCCCAAAATTAATGTTGGTCCTCCTGCCAAAATAGGACGGCCAGCTACGTGCCTGTGAATCCGTAAACAGTTGTACGATCTGCATTAGGCATGTATGTTCACTGCTTATGCTTGAACATTGTTGTCACTATTTAAGGCTATCCACCTCAGCTGTGGATTACGTCGAAGAATCACGTCAGGTCAGTGACCATTCCACGAACTGGCTTGCCTAGTGGCATGCCGCTGCTGGAAAATTTGACCTTCGCGGTCGCCATGGATTATCATTATAGCAGAAACATCATTGCGTGGTCTGACTTTGAGAGAAGGGCCATATATACGTAAATAATTGCTTATTATTGGGCAATTAGCCGGGCTTTCCAAGCGACGGAAGTATCTTGCATTTTTTAGCCTAAAAAGCAGCAAAACAATGCCGAAAATTTCTTTAAAAATAAACTTCTGTCTGAAATTTATAATGTGGGCAAAAAACGTAACTTTTCTTAAATGTGATACAGTACCAACGACCTTAGAGGTTTCCTTATGCGTTTTCTCCCTGTTACATATATGTATTATGCGGTGTTGGTGGAACTATCAGTCATAAGATTTGTCGCAATAGAATAATGTAAATAAAATCCACTAAAAATTCAATTTCCTAAACTAGTGTATGTAGCATCATCAAAAGGTTCACAAAATGTCCTTTGAAGACCTGAAAACTTAACTGAATTGTTTTAGTAATAATTCATAAATTAAGTCGCGCCAGGTTAAATACACAAATGTGCATACTAATTTATATGTTGCGTACATTTGATTTGAATATGATTTCAACTTTAATTTTTTATGTGATTGTATGATTTTCATTTGTATATGAGTATGTTTTTTTATTAGAGCGAGTTTTGGTTTTTTAAATTCTTTTCACAAACTAAGGTTCAATTGTCTCTCACGTTTCTGAACCTAAACTCTATTCTCTAATCTTTCTATGCCTCCTCAGGTCAAATTATTTATTTGCTGTCTCAAAATTGCAGCGTGTTGCTCTTGTTCTGTCTGTAGTGCACCTAGCACACATGTGCTTACTTTAGCTGCACTATAGTCAAAAGAGTAAATTTGCGAAAATCATTATTAAATTTTCTTCAAGTACTTTTAGCACTATCGAGCTTATTTTCATACTCTTGAAAAGCTACTCTTCTCTAGCCTTCCGATCAATACATCGAAAGTGTTTTTTGAATCTTCATCGATAAATAGGAAGCATCCGTACACACGCTTTTTCCCCAGTTCTGGCCTAACATTAATATTTTCTTTAATAAAATGACGTGAATACCAGGAGAATTTTGATTCACGAAATTCATAGAGTACATACTTTCGGCTATATTTAGGTGTGTTAATAATCGATTCACATTATCGTCATACTCGTGGCGTAATTTTCGAGAGCGACGGCGGGGCGCCGTACCCTAATTTTTCCCAAGACATTCAAAATTAATTCTAAAAATTCGTTGTTCATGTACATAAGGCGAAATAACGTTTTTCATTATTATCACGCTTGAGTCAGCATTATGAAGGGATAGCAGCAAAGTGATGTGCACTAAGGAAGGTTCGTATCCAGGATTCGTTCAAGTGCTAGATAGCGACTAAAATAAATTGGTTAATATCTATCATGCATGCACGTGGTCAAAAGTTTTGGGAGGGGTAAACCAACTCTCCTTGTAGGGCTTCAATGTACAATTTTCATACTTTATTCGCTGTATTTTATTCCATTGAATTTTTCGGTTATATTTGCATGGGAACAAATAAAAAATAAGGGCGATGTAACATCGAATATATACGAAATAATGGAAAAGTGTCTCGATGAACGAATTTAACATTAAACTGCTCGAAAAAATAACCATTTGTACTCGAAATTACACGTTTAGACGTCAATTGACGCTTTCTGATGGTTCGATCAATGTTTGGTCTCAAAAGAGTCTGAGAAGGGTATTTCTTTCAGAAGTCCTGGCAGGGAGGATATCCTTCCGGTGTGCATGTGTGATATCTATGTACATGCATAGGCAACTGCGTGCATTTTCCGACGTTTTTTAACATTGTCCATCAATTAACATCATGAAATTCTAACATTTCGAAAGTTTGTTTTCTCAATGGATTGTGAAAAGTGTCGATTTTTACTTGCGCTTGAGGCCTGAAGTATAACTTCTGTCATTTATAAAAAACAATATTGTTGATACAAAAAGAAAACTAATAAATTAACCAAAATTCAGCGAATTACAGTTACTCAGTGCCTATTTACCCAATGCGAAGCGCTGAAAAAATCATGCTAAATTATGGTTAGAAATCAAAAAAATATGGTTCTTTATCTCGTCAACTTTCTTGGGCTGATGGAGGCTACCGTCTCTCTCAAATATACTGCGCAAAATTTGGGCTGCCATGTTAATCTTACTGTTTATAATTAGTAATTAATAAGTAATAATCAATGTTAATAATTAACATTAATAATTATTCTCCTGTCACTAATACACGTACAACATCCGTATATGAATTATCGTTGGTTTTACATTTTATCACTTTCGTATTAGAAATAAACTCATTTTCTTTCTTTTATTCATGGTTGCATAATGTATACGCTATACAGAATAGTAAGCTCGCTTGAATATCGTGTGGAAAGCTCAAACAGATCTTTTTTCTAGACAATATATATAAAAATCAATATATATATATATATATATATATATATATATATATATATATATATATATATATATATATATATATATATATATATATATATAATGTGTGTTCTGGCCCGTGTTCAGGGAGCCGCTCCCCGGAATGAAAACAATTATTGAAACACATAAGGGTCTTCCAAAGGGAAAAATTAAAAATTCTCAGAGTAGGTCTAAAACACCACCAAAAGAGGTTTTTATCGTACTTTTGAAGCTATTAAACTCGAAATTTTCCGGCGCTCAGCGCCGAATTTCTCGTTTAGCTATAGTTTTTGTCTTCTAGCCCGCCCAAAACCGTTCAAATTTGAGTTAGACTTGTACAATTTTTTCAACTCGTTTTCTGTACTGTTTTTTTTAAATCACACAGACATATTGTAAAGACAGTAGCTAGGAAGTTTTTCCTCGATTGAATAATGAGGAGTCAGTTGTACAGACTGTTCAAACGATAGATTTGGGTAATATTAGTATGGAATACGGTGGAAATTTTTTGAAATTTTTTCTGGAAATTTTTCTTCACCATTGCTTAGAGCTCGTTGAGATACGCTCAAAAATTGCCTTTATTTTCGCCCATCTCCTGATGGTTCTCGAGAATTCTGACCTCAAAATTTCCTGCCCTCCCCCCCCGAAAGAAAATCCTGGAAAATGGTTTGTGTGTGTATGTACGTACAGTATTTCTAATGTATTTACTGTAGCAGTCAAAAACAGCGGTAGGTAAGCGTAATGTTAATTTAGTACTCGACTTGGAGCTAAAAGACCAAAGCTAAATTTTCTGCCAAAAGTTTGGCGAACTGAATTAAAATCACTGCGGCCAACTTTTGGCCTCCTTTCAAGTGGTACTGCTATCTTAACGCCATTATGATCGATGTGCATGTCTTTCCAAATAATTTGTCTGAAAAAGATATAAAGTGAGCGATTTTAGTGTAAAAATATTTGCATCGACATGTTTAGATGCGATCTAGCCAATTTCACCCCATTTTCAACTGCCAAATTTTCTAATTGTGGTCATCCATTGGTCACGCAAAACATATCCGACCCAAACGGTCTGGCCATAGACTGGGTGCACGACCTACTATACTGGACAGATGCCAGCTATGACACTATCAGAGTCGTTAATTTGCTAGACGGTCGATTTCATAAAACGTTGATCAATACTGATTTGGATGAGCCCAGAGCTATTGTTGTTGAGCCAACCAAAGGGTAACAAGTTTGCACGTCCGTTTACACCTTTTCAGAAAAGCTAGCTAAAATAATTTAAAATTCTTGTTTGCGTTTAGGTTTTCTTTTCGCATCTGCGCATCTTTTTCGCCAATCATGCCTAGTTCCGCTTTTATCTAATTTTCTTTGTTACGAGAATATAGTCCTTTGAGATTGTGTAGCGTTTTCATCCATTTTCTACGCATGCATACGTATGTTTATTGATTGAGAGTCTAAATACTCCCCTTAGAACTGATTATTGTTGACCTTGACCCAGGATTAATTGAGATTTTCGAACTTCCATTAAAAACAATCAGTTGTATGAGGCCGAAAACTGGCTTTTCTGTTTCGAAAAGTAGTTTTCATGGTCCGGAAAGTTGTTTTCTTGCTTTGAAAATTTATTTTTTACGACTAAAAACTTGTTGTATAGGCTCATAAATGGGTTTTTCTAATCTAAAAAATTATTTTTGAGCTGAAAAATCGTTTATTTTGTTCAAAAGTGGAATTTTTAGGGGTTTTTGTACGAAATATAGTTTCATTCAAATTAACCGGTCATTTCGTCCAATTTTTGGCTCAATTCGTCCAGTGGCTGGAGCAAAATGGCTTATTGCTCGGATTAATTTCATTGAATTTATTTTTATTTCATATTTTAGTACGCCATCTCGTTTGCTTATTTTATATGATTTTTATTTTTTAAGATTAATGTTTTGGACTGATTGGGGGAAAACGCCGAAAATCGAGCGAGCGGCTATGGACGGTTCTCAGCGCGTTACCATTCTTAAAGATTCATCGTTGGTTGCGTGGCCCAATGGATTAGCGCTTGACCTGATTCACAAGCGCATCTATTTCGCCGATGCCAAATTGAAGCACATTATGAGCATGAATTATGACGGAGCTGAACAGCGCACGGTAAATATTGCAGGTTTCTTTTATAATCGTGCATGTAACAGGGGGATTGGGGATCTTCCAACCGAAGTCGGTCTTCCCCCCCCCACATCCCCCAAGTAAGAAAATTTTTGACCCCCAATTTCCGGGAAAAATCGAATTTTTTGGCCGTTTTTGCGTTTTTTGGCCGTTTTTAGCTAAAAATTGGAGGTCGTTTACTCCCCCTAAAAATAGCCGGCAACCTTCTCCCAAAATGTCGAGCTGTTACGTCTATGCTTTTAGTCTCTGCAGAGCCTAATTATTTTAATAAAACTTACAGATTCCGTCAATTTTCTACATTTTTCACTGGCACGTAGCTGGCCGTCCTATTTTGGGGGACCAACACCAATTCTGGGGGAATAAGCTAAAAAGGCCAAAAATAGCACAAAATAACGTTTAAAAAGTCTTATTTTTTCGATTTTCTGAATTTTAGGGGTCCTACCCCCCCTCCCTCCCCATTCCCACTAAAGATACGTGCCTGATTTTTCAGCAATTCAGCTGTTAACACACATGTACCAGCGTTTGCGTACGAACCTTTCTAATTCGTCGTCGTAAAGTGGTTAAATTTAAAAATTGTCCAATATCTTATTCTAATTTTTAGGCAGAAACTTGCGTTTCAATACTTTTTAGTTGTAAGGTATTTTTTATGTATGTCTATGTGCTTTCCAGGTCTTAAAATCTTGGCGTGATTTGGAGCATCCATTTGGACTCACAGTGTTCGAAGACCGTGTTTATTGGTCTGATTGGGAATCGAGTGGCGTGCATTATGCTAATAAATTTGACGGCAGTTCGCCCAGCATTGTGGCCAAATTTGTGCACGGCTCTACAACGATTCGCGTTCATCATGAAAATGCTCAACCTGCGAGTACATACATATATCAAATTATGCTTTTTTCCATTGTTTTGTCTATTGATATCAGTCATGTAACAGGGGAATGGGGATCCCCTCTCTTCACCCAAAGTTGGTCGTCCCCCATCCCCCCAAAGTCCGGAAATTTTTGACCCCCCCCTCCCCGCGATTTTTTGGCTTTTTTTATGTGGTTTCGACCGTTTTTGGCCAGAAATTGGATGTCATTTACCCCCTCCCCCTAAAAATGTCCGGGGATCCCGCTTTCAAAATTTCGAGAATTTCGAGCCGTTAAATGTATGATCGATATTGTGTACCAAATACATTCGCACACATATAGGGTATTCATTATTAGAAGGTAATTATTATCGTTCGTTGAAGGACTCAGAAATCAATTACTGTCGAACGATTTTTCCGAAACAATCTGTTTTCAGGCAATTTCCACGCCATACATTTGTCGTTGAAAATAAGCTTACTGTTACAAAAACCCTGAGTACCTGACCACTCTTGTCGTGTTCGTCTATTGTATGTACATATAATGTATGTCGTGTGCGCTTAACTTTTTATGAAATTATGCCTTATTGAGATTTGTACTATGTATGTAGACTTTTTTGACATCTAAACTCGATCGCTAAAAAATTCAATTAAGCGTAACGTTCGATTTCGAATAACTTGAGAAAATTCTAACTCGAGAAAATCTGATAAGAAATGAAGTTTTTTCAAAAATTTCGATCAGCATCGCAATCAAGTGGAAACTTAATCGGGAAATCATAGGTAGCGCGTTAGCGCCTATAATATACTTAGGTACCCCTAACACCTGTGCACCCCCCTACAGCTATAACAGGACACATCTAGAAGGTGCGGTTTTTTTAAAAGATAGATAATAAAAAAATTCGCTGCCCGTGTTTTTTGTTTTTCTTGAAACTCAAAACTGGCTGTGTAAAGAAGGTGTAAAGTTTTTGTGTAACGTTATAACATAGGATAAATTTTGGGAGGTTTTTTAGGCGGCATGTGGACAACTCAGTATTGACTCCTCAAATAAATTAATGGCACAGATTTGTAGAGGAAGGGATGCTCCAAATTGATTTTTTTTGTTTGTTGAAATTCGCATTAGTTCTCGAATGGGAGTGTAAAGAGTGCGAAAATCTGGGGGTGAAAAAGCACATTTTGGTCGAGTTTTCAACTTGTTTATGTCTGATACTAACTCCGGTTATGAGTTTTTAAAAATGTTTTCTGACAGAAATGTAGAGCGGATCAAGGGCTACAATCTGCTTACAAGCAGACTTTTCTACGCTCAATAGGGAGTTAGGTCCTGGGGTTTAAAGTTTACACTCTAGTCGATGGTGTAAAAAACAGATTTTAACTAAGAATTCTCTGCCAGCTTTTTCCGCTTATGAGTCGGGCTAAAATGAGTATAACAGTAATCAAGCAGCTTCTAGGGGCTACACGTCGCAGCAAACCGCGTTCAAAAAAACGCAATATTGAGTTATTTATGGGGGTGTAAAGTTCGAAATCAGACGTGAAAAATGGGCGAAAAAACACGTTTTTTCCCCAATTTTGATTGGTAAATCATATCAAATAATTTTTGCAACAGAATTTTTGCACATAGAAACGTACTACGACTCGAAAGCTACAAACTGTACCAAACCGAATTTCTTTACACTCAATGGGGAATACGGTACGGATTTTTAAAGTTTACAATGTTCTGAATGATGGAAAATATGTCTTTGTTTGGGTTTTGTTCGCCACTTTCTCCTTTCAGAAGTCAGGATAGGTCCAATAGAATAAAAATAAAGTGCCTTATATGGGGTGTATGTCATAGCGAATCGCGTATGTCTAAACCAATATTAAGCGAGTGTAAAGTCAAGAATGGGGTGCTTTAAACAGGTTTCTGTCTTGTTTCTTTCTGCCAGCTTCTCCGGTTATGAGTCAGGGACATGATTCTCAAGTCTGTAAATGAACCTGAAACCAAATTCGATACGCAATTTTGGCGCGTATGTTTACACTCAACAGTTCAGTAAAGTGGTTTAAACCAATGTTAATTTATCCTTACGACATTATGGAGACTTACTATTTTCATAAAAGTTGGTCGTAATATCGAAGCAATATTAAAATTACGATTCTGACTAAAATCTTTTTTACACTAGGTGTTAACATATCGTTTACACTACATATTAATCTTCGTTTTAGAGCCTTGCGGAAACCTAATTTTTTCCTTATGACTAGAAATTTTTAAGGAATCAAGTGTGAGAAGTCGGTTAGACACATTTTTTTACACAACAGTGGTGTAAACTGTTTTACACCTAATGTTAATTTGTCATCAGACCATTGTTGAGACGTGATGTCTTTATAAATGTTGATTGTAATATCCGCGTAATATCAGATTTACGAATCCGACTAAAATCTTCTGTGCATTCTGTGTATGTAAGTAAACACTGCATATGAACTTTTGACCTAGAGCCTTGCAAAAACATAATATTTTTCTTAAATTCAAAAAAACAATAAATCAAGTGTGAGATGCCAGTTGGGCGCGTTTGTTTACAATGAACTTTATCGGACTAAATAAGAGTCAGCGAGAAGTAAAATGACAAAACGTGAGATTATTTGTTGAAGTTGCATCATGGTCGAAGTAAGCAACGATCAGAAGCGATAAGTGAATTCCAGCTTGAGCACAGAAAATAATGCTGCTTCGAACTTCAGCTAAATAATATTGCAAACGCGCGGAGTCGGAATATAATTCATACACAATGCAAGTATAAATTGCTAAGATGGAAGCAGTACCTAATGACATTCGCTACAACACTGACAAAGATAGGAATAACTACTATTTTTTGCTAACAAAAAGTTGGGTACTAGCAAGAAAAAATGCTCCGATGGAACAAAAAAAGGTAGAATATACTTGGAACAAAGAATTATCAAGGACGTAAAAGGAGGGGACTAGAAAAAGCTCCTATCTACAAATGTCACAAAATTTGCTAAAACTCAGAAATTTCCTAAACAAAGAAAAAATGAAAGTAAGTAAATCAAAGAAAAAACCTACCTGTGCCTAAAACTGCAAGATCTGCTAAAAATCAGACTTTTTCTAAGCAACGCAAAAATCGAAGTATATTCTGCGGCCTCTGAAAAAAATAGGTGAACCTTCTCATATTGTCCACCATACAGTGGGCGGTTCCAAAATTCTGAGGGGGTTTTCAAATTGGAATATTGGCCTTAAAAATAGTGCTATGGCGAAGAAAACACCATTTTTGAACGTTTCTTGTCGAGCTCTATCTATTGGTACCTACCAAAAAAACCCAAAAAGAGCAGAAAGATTTAAAAAATTGAATTCTGGAGGTATTGTTGGGTATTTGCGTTTTCTTGTTGGGTATTTTGCCTTGGGGTGCATACTCCCCAAACCCCCTACGTCTAGGTATGGTGTCCAATGCTTAATATAAAGCTTATAAAATAAATCTCAAATCTGCGTTTTTGCTAATCACTTGCAACGTTAATTTATTCGATATTGTGGCTAGATAAATATTACAAAAAGTTATATCCTATGATTATTTGCGATACCGCAACGAAAGACTGTGATTTCTATATAATGCATGCGTCCATTCAGTACTCTTCTGGCGTTTAATCCCACCAGACCACCCGGATTTCATTCCTGCCCATGTAAACTGATAACCATTAGGCATGGGAGGTTAGGGGTATGCACCAGTGTTCAATCAGAAACGTCGAAAATTGCCGTTTTTCCAACATACCATAATTACTATTTTTTGACCCAGAAAAATATTGCAACATGGCGCTGCTCAGCTATGGCGATATCTGCTTTTGCAGAGTGAGTGGTTCCGTTATCTAGCCCAATGTTTTATCTTTGTTCGACAGGATGCTGCTTTCTTCTGCAGGCCGCAGAATATACTTCGATTTTTGCGTTGCTTAGAAAAAGTCTGATTTTTAGCAGATCTTGCAGTTTTAGGCACAGGTAGGTTTTTTCTTTGATTTACTTACTTTCATTTTTTCTTTGTTTAGGAAATTTCTGAGTTTTAGCAAATTTTGTGACATTTGTAGATAGGAGCTTTTTCTAGTCCCCTCCTTTTACGTCCTTGATAATTCTTTGTTCCAAGTATATTCTACCTTTTTTTGTTCCATCGGAGCATTTTTTCTTGCTAGTTATTGCATGTTCGATAATAAAACCCGATTAATGTATAGCTTTTAAACAAGACTCGCCTACAAAAATGTCGGTCATGAGGTAGATTGTTAAGTCTAGCTACATAACTAACATATTCTGCTCATTCTATCTAATTGACATTCATTGCTTTCTCCATTCAAATCAAGATTGAGACGCTGTCTCCGCGAAATTTTGAATGTAAACATATACGCAGACTGGCGCGTATTCAGGATCCGGCCAAGGGGGGAGGTGGACCCAACATAAGTTGGTTTATATCTCGGAAAATTTATTTGGATAGCTCGCAAAAACCGTTTTTTTCGACGTCTTTTGACATGCTCTATCCATTAAGATCTTAGGTGGGCAAGATGGCTTAGCTAGAAAGGGTTTGAAAACGGTCACACAGTAAACAAGTCATAAAGTGCTTTTTTAGCAGGTAATATAATGATATTGTTATTTATTTAAACATGCTAAAATGTTATTCTTGCTTCAGAGGATAGATGAATTCAATTCTAAAATGTGTTTTTCCGGGGGGAATGCTTATTTTAAACAAAATGTTTAGCGGTTAACTCACTATCATGTGACAAACGATTGTCGCAAAGTGCAAGACTATACAAAATTAATACTTCGCAGTAAAATACCAGGTTGACTGAACGTTTGGTTATCTGAGCTGTATTTTTTCACTGTAAAATTGAAATTTTCCCAGCAGCAACTTATGTTTCACCAATATCGCCTGACAGTACCCGGTTCTTTAAAGTCTGAGGTAGGGTAATACCCCCTCTCACCGCTCCCTGTGCCCTCGTGTGAATAGGATTATAAAATCCGAACTTTTTGGAAAAATTTGTTTCTCACTCAAAAATCTATGAAAAGTCGTTTTTTTTGGTCGCGCTCAAGCCAAAATTATGGAAAATACTCTATATATGGCGCGAAGCGCTGAAAATTTGAAGATTTGACGACAAATGCGGTTTCTCCATCTTCCCTTGCATTATCTTACCCACCAAAATTTTTTTCAGCACAGGAGGGCGGCCGCCCTTCCGCCCCCTTAAATACGGCCCTATTTACATATATGTGCCAGCCCAAATATTTATATACTCGTTTATACGTAAGTCAAATAAAAATAAGCTCTTGCAAAGAATGTACCTTCTTTTTATTGTGTGAATTCTATAATTTAAATCATTTCTTAACACTTTTATGCAATATACTAAACTTTGACACTTTGCTTTGTCGTAGCAATTAACAAGTGCCAAGATCACGGCTGTGAACATATTTGCGTCCCTTCTTCCCATCGTAGTGACTTATTGTCCGATAGCTTTCGTATTTACACTTGCCTGTGCGCCGATGGTTATTCAATGAACAGCAAAGGCAGTTGCTTAGCTGCCTCTACGGGTAATAAGCTTAAACTTTTTAGTTTTGCAATTTTATGTTTATTTGTTTAATTCTTACAAAGAGTTTAAATCTGAAACCACTTTTGATTTTAGTTACCTATTATTTGTTGGCATATGTACGTAGTAATAACCGATCTCATTTATTAACTTCGATAAATGCTTGAGATTTTGGTTACAAATAAGAGTTTGAGTATACGATGCGTTCGGCCAATTTATGATTAGAGCTGCATGTGCTCAGCCAGCTAAAACGAAATTTTCAGACTAAGATTGCCTTATGCAGATGAACTGTCTTTTCCTTATCTTGTCAAATAAACAACGTCAGTCGCATTTGGTGTGTTAGTCTATATTTTTTACGTTAGAACGGAAAGAAAAAGTGAATTCTCTAACAATGTTTTAATTTCTAGATGCGATACAACGTAATCTAATTTTTGAGCATCGCAAGCGCTTACGTAATAGATTTAGTGGGTAAGCTGTATTTCTCGTTAACTGAAAGAAACAAGATTGCTAGACTGGTGTGCAAGAAAAAATTATGAAACTAAGATTAAGAGTGGTAGATAATGTGCAAAGAAGGATCAGTAATGTTGAGCGTGTTTGTAAAACGACAGCGAAAACCACATATTCCCATGGGGTGAGGGGATGGTATTATTAGTACCTCAGGGTTCAAGACTCGAGTCACAGTCAGACGATTTTGAATTATCAAACATTTTGTGCATGATTTATTTTTGGGTACAAATGTAGCAAAGTTCTTAAAAAAATTAATACATTTCTGTTTTGTTTACCCCTTAAAATGTCGATAATGAAGTTAAAATGATCTGTAAAAGTTCAAATTTTCGATGAATTTTTACATTTTTTATTACAAAAGGGACGAAATGCGTTAGAATTGGATAAAAAGTACTGAAAAGTGCAGTTTTCCACATTAAAACATCTTATACAGGATGTTTTAATCATGTTTCATTTGTGACCAGCAAAGTAGGCCCGAACTCTAAATTTAGTGGTCCCACATTTTAGGATTTCACCCCCCCCTCCTCCCACCTGAAATTTCGGTCTTGGGAAACTACGGCCAAAACAAACAACTTTTTGCGTAACGCGTACCGTTTTGAAGGTATCTCTTCAAACGCGCGCATCAATCAAAGCGGAGCCGGCTCAGGAGGCGTCGGGTTCGTGCTGGCACTTTTGATTTGTATTGCATCGTTGTCTGCCTGCGTAAGATTTTTCATTTATTTAGCTGCTGTTGAAAGTGATAAATACATATAAAAATTAGGCTTGAATATTACTGCGAAATTCAACTACATAATGATGGAACTATATAAGGCAGAGGTCGTACTTTTATCTAGAGTTTGAATTTTCACTAAGAATATTATACGATGAAGGGTATCCGATTTACTAATCTTCATTACTTCTCAAAAAATTGCTCTCCTTGTTAAAAGTCTCGCTGAACACTTTCATTTTCTATTTCCAACGTTCACCTCGTATAATACCTAAAAATTAATAGCTATGTACATACTAGTGATGTCCCGGTGCCGCTTTTTTACCGGTGCCGGTGCCGGTACCCCTGTACCGGCGCCGGTGCCGGTGCTACATTAGCATATTATATAGTGTACTATGCTTCTTCAAAAAGGGTTAAATTTGTACCTATTTTTCACCGGATATACATATTAAGGGCAAAATTTCATTTGGCTGGTAACGACTTCATTATTTTTCATTTATGAATACATATTAATTTTCTCACTTAAGCATTAAACAAACAAAAAATTGTAATAAAATTGAAATTCGAAGAAAAATAAAAGTTAAATAGTGTATTATAAGTTTAAGTGTAGCGCAATCAAGATTGGCTTGTGCAGTAGTTGATTCTTTAGTCAAATCGAAATTTGGTTTTAGTGCATTACTTAATTATTCAACTAGTAGGAAATAAACATGAAAATAGCCACAAAAACTTTTTGAGGTTAAATTATTTGAGTTTATCATTTCACATTTTCAAAAGCCTCTGAAAACAAACATGGGATATATTAGTAATGCAAAAGACTTACATAGAAGTTCATTTACAAAGTTTTAACAAGCTTTTTCTGAATAATTTGCAGGAAAAAGTTTTGCATAAAAGCTGTTTTAAAATTCTAGCTGCGTTTAACGGTATTCTGTTCACGAAATGGAAAAATAAAAATGGATTTGATGAAAATAAGTTGAAAACGACTCTGTAGTACTCATCCTTCTTGCCTACAGATGGTAGAATTAGAAGAACTTTCCACTCTATATGTCGATGTTTTTAATTTTAATTTACTTTATTTATTAGTGTCCACGCTTCTTGCTGTTAATTGATGTTTTCAATAAGATGTGTTTCGTTAAATGAATAATTCATTTTTAAAGGTCGAAGACTTGTTCTGAAGTTCAGTCAAAATGCTTCACTATGCTAATCAGAAGATTTTATTAACAAAATGCTACCTTTTTGCGCCTTTATTCGTTAAATTGGTGATAAATGAGCTTCAATTATTCTTTTTACACTAATTTTTTCTCTTTTATCTAGCACCGACGCCGGTACCAGCCTAGCACCGGCCCGGTGCCGGTGCTTAGGCACCGGCGCCGGTGCCGGTGCCCAGGACATCACTAGTACATACATAACCTACATATGTTGTGTATGTATACTCGCTGTATGAAAGCTTGCTTTACTGGATGTTTCATATGATTTTGTTTGATATTTGACCTTCACTCTGTTGACCGACTGGTTGAGCTACATATACCGTGAAGAAAATTTGCTAATCCTGTGATACTATGCAGCAACATACACGGGTAATAATGAAATGTAATTGAAACAGATTTTTATTGAGCATATTTCTTTAAAAGTTTCATTCGTAAGCACGTGCAATATTCTAAGTTAATTCTTCAGTGTAGATCTATTTTGTGAATTTGCACGAGTGGTTCTTGTTTTCGGAAAACTTGATTTACAAGTGCAATCACTTGGACTTGATAGTATGGTCTTTTTTAAGCTAGTGCATGAAATCGCTCGGAAAACTATTTTCCTCAATACTGTACACTACTTTTTTACCTTGCTCGGCGCCGGCGGAGTAGTAAGTGAATTTTTTTATAAGTGGTGGGTCGCGCGATGAAGAGATTTGGTGTTACAGTAATCAGGAAATATAATTGCCGAGCGAATTTATGCAAGGTTAAAAAATAGACTAGGTGCTCGCAATACCCGGTGACTACTGTAGTATCTAACGTTTTGTAAGGTTTAAGCAACATTTTTCAAGGTTGGTCATGTTCATCGTGAACCAGATTCAGATGGGCAGACCGTTGTGTGTATCTAATTTGATTGTTGACATTTATTAACAGTAAAGTCGCTGAGAAAAGAAAAAGGGTGAATTTGCGTCATTTTTTTAAGTTCTCTGAGCTAGTGATGTGGTATTTTCGATCGAATAAATGGCTATATTAAGAGGATCGGGCTTAAATTAATGTTCTGAAAGATATATACGTCAGTGCTCTCAGTATTGGAGTTTCCTTATTTTTATTATAATTGCTTTAATTTTAGATACTTGTCTTATATGGATTGTCTTTTCTAATGATTTCGCCTCAACTACGACTTGGAAGAATATTATTATAAATGTTCTAAATAAAAATACGCAAATGTATGTGATTTTGATTACCCTAAAATATTCTATGTGATATATTTAGAGCAACATGTGCGTGCATGCAGGGGCGTAACCAGGATTTTATTTCGGGGGGGGCTAAAATTTTTGAAGTCCTATATCTCGGGAACCATTAGGACATACGCGAAAATAATGGCATTTTTGAGCGTTTCTCGACAAGATCTATAGTATGGTGAAGTAAAAAATTTTAAAAAATTCAAAAATTTTCTTGCTTTATTTCAAATTTAGATATAAAAAATCCATCTTTTAACCTATCGGTATGACTAATTTCTCAGATATCAAATTAAAGCTTGACTCCAAAACATTTCGAAATTCTTTTCTTAGCATTTAATTTTGCAGTTTTGTTAAGAAAACTAATTCAGAACATAATAAATCGGCGAGAAGCGCCGAAAATTTTTGACAAATACGCTATTTTTAAGTAAAATCTGGACTTCTGAGGTAAGAAAAAACATAGAATATAAGAAATCCAGCGCGAAGCGCCGAAAATTTTTGACAAATTCGTTATTTTAAAGTAAAATCTAGTCTTCTAAGGTAAGAAAAAACATAGAACATAAGAAATTCGGCGTGAAGCGCCGAAAATTTTTGACAAATTCGTTATTTTTAAGTAAAATCTGGGCTTCTAAAGTAAGAAAGATAGAACATGAGAAATCCGGCGCGAAGCGCCGAAAAATTTTGAGTTTAGAAGCTAACAAGTGTGATAAAAACGCATTATGGCTGTCCACAATCAGTTTCCACTTCACTTGAAGAAAAAAGCAAAGGGCCTACCTTTGCTTTTAAAAAATTATTTTTCCATTTCGGGGGGGGCGGGCCCCCCCCCCGCCCCCCTCCTGGTTACGCTCCTGCGTGCATGCATACGTATGTCTGGAGGGATTTTGGGTAAATAGTATGAATGAAAATGAACAACGAATGAGCCTTTATATGAAATGATGATAAATGGGTAGGGTTGGTAAATGTTTTGAAATGCTTGATACAATGAAAACTATAAATGAACTGATGAACAAATATGCAAGTAAATTAGTTGGATAAATGTTTGATAAGGACCTGATTGCAGGAAGATATGAAATGTCTCGAAATTTCAAGAGGGGTTTGTCAGCCAGCCATTTTCGGGGCTTAAATGACCCCCAATTTCTACTGCTTGTTTATAAAATGAAGCCGATGGCGTTTCAGGTTGGCTGGTTGGTATGGAAGAAACATCGTCGCGACGATTTAAATCGTTGGACGTTCGGCGGAAACTTAATCTTTAGAAGTGGCTCCAACGCCGGCGGCGCCGCTGGTGTTTCGCAAGTGCATCGCCCTCAGCCAGTCGACGGCGTCATGGAATCTTACGATCATCTGCGATTGTCGTTCCACGACTACGATGACGTCAATCGCCCGTACAACGACGTCGTTTATAGACCGACGACGACGACGTCTGACCATTATCAAGCGTCCGGTAATCATAGTTTCTGCAGAAAGTTTACATCCATATTTATATTTGCCAAAACTTGACAGGTGGGTTTAAACTGTTTCATTAGTTTGAGGATTAAGAATTTTCTATTTTTGATCTCATACCTTTTTTTGCTTATATTTTTATTAGGAACGTTTTTGTTTAGTTTGCGTGTGATTATTGCAGGAAAACGTTACTTGCTAATACGTACTGGGTACTTTTTTACTTTGAGACTTATTTCTAAGAAAACTTTTAGTATCATAGTATTGATATTATTTCGACGGCAGTGTTCAATTTTTCGCTTTGATTGAAACCGGTCGGCAGTGCCCGATTTTTGCCCATGACCTGCATTAATATTCTCCCCTCGGCTCTCTTTTAGCCTCTTGTGCTTCGTGAAGGCGAGTGAACAGACGTCGTATGTACTAATGAATGACTCGTGGTGTTTGATTTGCATTAATAAGTTAAGATATGTAAACAGTTATTGTGGCACATGCTAACCTATGTCGTACGCCCCTTTTTTGTATTTCAAAAGGTTTTGATTGGTCCTTGAACGTACGTTCAGCCGATGTAGGAGTTTTCCCTACTCAAAGTCGACCGCTTACTTTCTAAATTATGGAATCTGCCCTGTCTTCATTCCAATGTCTTCGACGCCTTTTCAATTCGTAATTAGTCCCAGATTGGACCTTTTTCTTTTTGTTCTTAGTGTTTCGTAACCATATAAATCGAAGGATTCGTATCCATATCCTTCACTTTTGAATTAGAAGATCGCCAAAATTACTTAAAACAGCGTTTCTTCTGCGAATTTCTTGAAAGAAGGGAATTCTTTTCGAAGGTTGAAAGCCCCCGACTCTTCTACCCTAAGAGCAGAATAGTGAAAACTTTTGTCCTTCGCGAATTCGCATATAGAGTATGTTTTAAAAAACGATACATTATCAATAAAGGTATGTATATTGTAACACGGCCGTGTTTAGGGAGGGGCGGCCGACCCTCCCTCCCTTCACCGGAAAAATTTTGAGATGTAAGATAATGCACGGAAAGATGAAAAAATTACTTCTCTCTGATAAGAAATCTTCAAATTTTCTTGAAGTATTTTCCATTATTTTGGCTCAAGCGCTACCAAAAACGACCCTTTTTACAGCATTTTAAGTGAGCAAGAATGTTTTCATAAAGTTTGAATTTTATGATCTTAATGAATAGAGCATATCGAAAAACGTCGTGAGATATAGTGTTTGCGCGCTATCCGACAAATTTTCCGAGATATAGACAAATTTATGTTGAGTTCGCCCCGCCCCCCTTGGCCGAATCCTGGATATTGGCCTGCTGTAACATATACTTAAAATTAACTATTGAAACTTTGCAAGAGTGTAATACAATGCTTGTTAGCTCGTCTGCTAAAATTTTATAACATGGGAGTGATTTTTTTCTATTTTCAGGGACTTTCTCCTGAAACTGCTCAATTCGAGTTTGGGCGCAAAATTTTTTTAAAGCTCTTTGCCGAAATGGTGATATCTGATAGCTCGTAGAAAAATTTGAAAAAGGATTCTTGTGCAAAATGTGATTTAGCAGATTTACACATTTGAAAAAGCAAATTTTGGAGCCTATAAACGTCTGTCAACTAAAAAATCAATGACTTTGTTGATCAGTTCCGCTTCTTTTCAAAATTGTCTTTCGAAGCTGATACATAGATATAATAATTAGTCCCGCTAACTGTAACTTTATAGAACAACACATGTGTCAAGTAAATTTTTTGTGCTATTAATATTTGTGTCTCCAGATGCAGAAAATTTCAGCAGCCAACATGCATTTTTTACGTACATGGGCAAGATAGAGTTGGCCAGAGGGGTGAAATCCAAAAATTGTCATACAGTACATAAATTTAGGTCAATATATTTTTGTACAAGGTCCATTTTTACATGAACAATGAGATGGTAACTAAAAACCTGCTCATTCTGCATTCATATGATAGATTTTAGTGTTTTTACTGTAATATACATACCAAAATGCGTTTTGTCTGCTTAAACTGCCTTTTTGATCTTAACTTAATCATCTTCGTCAATTCATGCATCTCTAAGAACCATAAAGTGATGAAGAGACGGCGCGAAACTCCGGAAAATTTTGATAATTTTACAGTTTTCAAGTAGAATTTGCGGCCTTTTTACCACACTAAGCTCAAAGCTCTTTTAAAACACTAAGCTTTAAGTTTTTTTGCAGCACCTTTCGTTTTCTCAAAATCGCCTGGCAGTACCTGGTTTTCCAAATCCTTAGGTAGGGGTTATACCCCCATCACCCCCCTACGCCCATCTGTGATTTGTTAACAAATTATCAGTGACTATCTGAATTTTTCAAAAACTTTTTAAATGCCTAATTGAAAAGATGTAGTTTTAGGTGAAAAGCTTTGGATTTAGAACAAAAGTTTCCTTATTCACAGAATTTTACTAAATAAACTAGCAAACAAACAGTGGACTACATTCTGGTAATGGTTCAGTCGCTAATTTTAAATAACGTTACGGTATATCTTCTTAGTAGTGTACCGTTTTTTTAAACACCCTATATAAATATTGTAGGACGGGTCAATTTGCCTGGCGAATCGTCAACGGTCGGCGGCGTCGTTCGCTCAACGGCGATCGACGCGCCGCCGTCGTCGCTTTCGTTGGCGCCGGCGTCAGCCGTCGTAGAATTGGTGCGAAAAGTAGTCGACGCTGGACGTCGGCCGAACGCGTCGTCGGCCGACTCGATGCATTTGCCGCTTACTGAACATATGCACGACGAATCGAACGATTTTACGGCCAACGCATGAACCCAAAATAATTATTTGCACACGCATAAAACATTGGCGACGCAGACCTGTCGTCGTCGATTAAAATTGTAGCTTTTCATTTTTTCCACATTTCTAGTAATGATTTGCGCTTCTATTAAATTCGTCAGAAGATTTGAATCGGACGGTTTTTAATGTTGTATGTCGTTATAAGGCAGTGTGCGAAATTGGAATTGTGAGACGAAATTCTTCCTGTTTCCGGGCTGACAAAATAAATTTATATGTATGTAAGGTATGTAAAAGTGTACAAATTTGTGATACAGTCGATATTTAGGGATTGAATCAGTCTTTTTGAATCTTTTTCTTTTATTTGCTCGTGCCAGAAACCTCACAATTTTTAAACTAATATTAGTTTCACGCATGTTTAATTTGCATGCATAACGCGACATATTTTTGTAGATATGCATTCAAAAGTATTTGCTGTGCATGTAAGTATAACTCGGTCAGGTTGTTTACTCATGTATGTCCTCTCGAAAAATTGTTCTGCCTTTGAAAGGCCCGGCCCTTTTCGGTCGGAACCGGGGCGCAATGAAGAATAATATGTATTATTTGATGATTTTAGCTATTTTTATCATGATTTTTCTTATTTTTTCGACGCTTTGTGCCCGGATAGTACTCATTAACGACATTTACTAACTCTTGGCGCTTTAAAAATTTAATGTACGTCAGATGAGTAGTTTTTCAAAACGAAGATTTTGTAATTATTTATCGAGTGATTTTTCGACGATTTATGTCGATTTCTACATTAATTTTGCGAATTTTCCGTAGAAAAAATTTCTTGGAAACCTTTAACAAGACAGCAGAAAATCGGTATTTCGAGCATAATATACGAATTTTTAAACAATGTTTGACACTTTTGGGAAAATTTTGGTTTCCGCCTCCCCCCTCGTCAGAAATTCGGGATCCGCCACTGTGTGATACAATGCGTGTTTTGAGCCCTAAAACAAGAGTACTACGTTTAGTGTATGCATAAATCAGGATGCCTGAGACCATGATAATATACTACTTATATCTGAAAAATCCTGTTTTTACGATTCTGCCGTGTCATACTGAGCGCTGAATCATGGAAATTTCGAATCATTCGTTGCTTTCTGCTTTCGGCTGTATATTATTCTCACTTCAAAATTCGAGATCCCAATAATTTTTTGTACAACGTATCTTTTCGATTTCTGTATAATCAAATCACTAGCCAAATCAACAATAATTAAGTTTTATATCCGATAAATCGTAAAATTGGTATGTTGTTCGCGCCTGCTTATTCGCGCATTATTCGCTTTTGACACTCATTCTATCTGCTTACTGTACCCTAGCTTACATTTCTGTATTCGCCGTGCTATTAATGTTCCGCTCAATATCGGGGCATGACTTGGCGACGAATTATTTCAAAAAGTTATTTTTGTTCTTACAAACGTAGTCAACTGTTTAACGCAACACGATTGCATTTTAGCTTCATTTTCCGTCCGCTTACAATTGGATTGACATTCATAATCAGATTGTGTTGGCTAGATTTTCATGAACTTTGTTCGAATATTCTAAATTTTACTTATTATTTCCAAAATCATATTCTTAACTTTTTAAATTTCCTTCTTTAACTTTTATCTTGTATAAGGTATGCTGTCTGGAATTATTTTTTGTTTTTTTACAATATTTACTGTTAATGGGTAAATGAAATCCGTGTTCTTCAGTCCTATGTACACATGGGCACGTGGGGTTTGGGGGTATGCATCTCCCCCAGAAAGCTGAATACCCCCTAGAAACCAAAATACCCCCAGAAGTTAATTTTTGAATTTTTTTGTGTTTTTTCGCAATTTTTTGGTGCCATTGAATAGTGCTCGATGAGAAACGTTGCAAAATGGTGTTTTTTCGCCATTATATCATGTTTATGACCATTTTTTGACCTTTGAAAAGCCTCACCCCCCCCCTTGAATTTTGGTGCTGCTCACCTATGGTCCTATCCCTAATAAAGTTTTAGATTATCTTAAGCTTATCAAGACATATTTTTAATCCTAAACAAGGCAAATTAATTTTTTAAGCTATGTTTAATCGTAATTGCATGCTGTTTGCGTAAAAATATATTTAAATGTTGTAAATCTATCTTTCTACAAGTTCATTAAGCTCATAGTTTCCCAAGGTCGAAAGTTCAGGGGGTGAAATCCCAAAATTTGAAACCACAAAATTTAGAGTTCTAGCCTTTTTAGCAGGTCAAACACGAAAAATGGCTCAAACATCCTTAGATAGCACGTTTTAATGTGAAAAACTGCATTTTTAAGTACTTTTTGTCCCATTCTGACTAGTTTCGTCACTCTTGTAAGTAAAAAATATAAGATTTCATTGAATATTTTGACTTTAGATCATTTTTAGTTCATTCTAGGTGTTTTATGGGTAAAGAAAACAGAAATGTAATAGTCGGCGCGAAGCGTCGAAAAATTTTTACATCTTCGCTGCTTTTATACCCAAAAATCATGTAGAAAATGTTTGATAGTTCAAAATCGTCTGACAGTGATTCAAGTCTCGGACCGTGAGGTGGGGGTAGTACCCCCTCACCCCTCCTATGGGAATGTGTGATTAAGCTCCATACTTTTATTTCTTCATCGTGAATTTCAAAGTCGTTTTTAGCAGTAACTATCAGTTATTAGGTTTTTCAAATATGTTATCGTACATTTAGATTGTCCAGTAAGCCACTGATAGACAATGAACTTTTATTATGCAAAATTGTGTTACTGTGGCACACCGTTTTTTGTACAAAAGCTTCGCTTTTTGTGTACAATGAAAAATCAGCAAAAGGGTGCCTATTCTTTGTGTACAAAGATGTACAAAGATCGCTCCGTAAATCTTTGTACGAGCCGCAAAATCTTTAGCCCGTACAAAAATACAGTCCTACAGCATATATGGAAACCAATTTTGTATCCACTTGCTTAAGCGCTGAAAATTGATATTCATGCACAAGGTTTCGTGAAATTGACTATAGCTTTTCGGCAATATCTTATATTTATTTATTTTTTATATTTCACCTATAAAATTATTTGCGGTGACTGGTTTTTCTGTTCGTTGACGATTCTACTTTGGGCGCGTTCAATCCCTGCGTTTATGTAATATACTCGGAGTAGATAAGATACGGTAGAACGTCCGTAGCAAATATTCAGTGTCATATGGGTTTTCCTTATCGCCGCGAGCTTGATTTATCATATTATAAAGTACCTATCATCGTTTATGTATCGCCTAAATAGCACGTGTAAAATAAAGTATTTTTTACAGTTTTTAAGTAGTACGCAAGTATCATCAGGCACGCGTCTAGGAGATGCGGCTTTTTTTAATAGATGAATAATTCGCTAAAAAATTGCCCTCTCTTGTTTAACGCTCAATCCTATAGTCGGTTTTACATAAATTTTAAGAATTTTCATCGACAATAAGCCGAGAATTATGATTATTATATATCAGATAAATGCTATAATCGCAATCTGTCAGTTTATTGTCGGAGATAGTTTTAAAATTTATGACCGGAGTTGTGTTAAACAGATTAGCTAATAATGAGTGTGTAGTTTAAGTATAGTTTCCTATCTGTTGACGTGTTACCACGGTTATCTAACTCCGTATTATTTTTGTCCGGTCTGACTTTTTTAAAAATGTAGATAATCGAGTTATGTCAGAAAAGTGATTTATTTTATGAGCAGTAGTGTAAAGAGTGTAAACATCTGGCAGTGCAAAACATTCTAGTCGCTTTTCCGACTTCTTCATGTCTGCCAACTTCTCCAGCTTAAGGGTCTGTTGAAAAATAGCTCAATGACTACATGTTTTTATGCGGTGATAGCATCGGATATATGAACATAGAAAATTTCTCGGTTAGAATTTCATCAAATCTGATTTTTCAAGGCTAGGGAAAGTGCTTGATGACAAACGTCAAAGAATAAGTTGTTATCGATGCCATTAATCTTTAGGCCTTAGTCCTTGAAAATTTTAGGGCCCCAGAATTTTTATATTGCCCATGTGTGATTTGGGACAGAACAACAACACATTAAATGAATGCGATTTTTGACGTTGAAACACGAAAACTCGCGTTTAGCTAATGTCGTGTTTTTGGGGTTACAGGAAGTAAACACATTGGATCAATGTGATTTTTCACATTGCATTACCACGAACCACATTGAACTGACGTGATTTAGTAGGGTCGCGCTGTACTGCTGCAGTAAAACACATTGAATCAAAGTGATTTTTCTATCAGCAAATCATGGCAACGATATATGTACATGTGAATAAATGACGTTGACTCTGCAGATTATTTCTTACAGTGTGCCATTTGTTCAGACTTCATTTATGAGGTATTTGTGTCGTTTTAAAGTAAAATTATTAAGTAATTGCTTATCGTAGATTTCACAGGTGAAATGAACGCACCTGAGCGTGGGGGTATGCACACCCAGAAGGCCCAACCAATACCCGCCCCCAGAATTCAATTTTTGAGAATTTTTTGATTTTAGCAATTTTTTGATGCCAACGGATAGTGCTCGAATTAGAAACGTTGAAACGTGGTGTCTTTCGCCATACCAACTATCATCTTAAAGACCATTTTTGACCTTTGAAAAATCTTGCACCCTTTAGAATTTAGGTGCTGCCCACTTACATATGTTCATGAATGTTGAAACAGACTATAGGTTAAAAGCAGACTATAGGTACTGTGCACACGACGTGGGCTTGTTCGTTTTTAGCAAATTCATTTTTTAAACTAAACAGCTCATTCTCAGTTTAATGTGTGTCATTCTGTTTACCCTTTTCATTTCGTTTACACGTATACTTGGATAGTTGGAGAAAAGTGTGGCGTACAATTTGTGGCATTTGTTTCATAAATATTCGTTATTTTTAATCATCTTGGATGGATCGACTCGTAGTTTATAAAATGTTTAAATTCCCAGGCAAAGATATGCCTTTATTGGCGCCGTATACCGAGCTTGACCCAAATTTCATGCCAGGATTTAGACCGTGGCTTCTGTCGGTAAGGTGTTAAACAAAATTCTATAAAAATTCAAACATGAAAATGTTCAATTTTAATATTAAGAAATGCAACATTGTAAGTTTATTGCGAAACAAAGTGAAAATTGCATCAGGTCTGCTTGTGCAAAGGACTGTTTTTTACTGGCAGATAGGTTAACCAAGGGTATAGAAAAGTTTAGTGCCACCCAACGGCTGTTTAAATTGAATTGAGAGTTTAAAACCAAAAAACATTGAAATATGAAAATGCACCTATTGCAGCATGTAGGAAGACGTTCAGAATCGCTTTACACCACCTGTAGTACACACTGTATACAAATAAAGTTATCAATGAGACTGTGAGCGGGTATTTATTTTTCATCATATTTAAGTTGATGCACGATGGCCGGATATCAAAAGATTTTTTGAAAATTGTAACAAAGGATGCCTGGTGTGGGTCAAATAACATAGCCTCCATTTCTAGGAGTTAATAATCAATACAATAATACTGGCTAAACTTTACTATATGGTGTGAACGGAAAAGTTGCAGATGTACGGGGAAAGGAACGATATTGATTGAAATGAGGAGGACATGCATAAAGAGAGTGCGGAAAAAAATTTTTGAAAAACGGACCAATATTGGTGAAGATAGAGTTACTCAGGATATAGCTACCTACATTAAAGTGAGGTATTTTACAGTTTACCAAAAATTTTCCGAATTCAGGCTGAAAACACGTATCTGACATTTTCGAGGTCGCTGATTACGAAAAAATAACTTTTATTTTACGGGAAAAAAATTTGTTTGAAAATTTTTAAATTTGAAAAAACAATTTTTTGCATGTTCTTTCTGTCTAGATAATGTAAAAATTCAAGTTTATGCTTAAATGACGCTTAGGCTTAGGCTTAGTTTATCTGAGAAGGTGTTTTCGGCTGCTTAGGTCGAGGTCGCTCCCGCTTAGGTCGAGGTATAGATGCTTAGGTCAATGTATAGATGCTTAGGTCGATGTATAGATGCTCAGGTCGATGTATAGATGCTAAAGTCGACCTAAGTTGGGTACATGTTATTCTGCATTCCACTGTTTGAATCTTCAAATGGTTGGAACTTTAAGATAATCCAAAAATGCTGTTTGGATCGTATTTAAGTAGAAATCTTTAACTGGATGTAAACAATGCTAAATATAGTGAAATTAAAAAAATTTCTTGAAAATTTGGGCGAAAAATTACAAAAA
The DNA here is from genome assembly GCA_036768485.1 of Mermis nigrescens. Taxonomy (NCBI): domain Eukaryota; kingdom Metazoa; phylum Nematoda; class Enoplea; order Mermithida; family Mermithidae; genus Mermis; species Mermis nigrescens. The sequence continues at coordinate 62,632 of JAVLUZ010000678.1, forward strand.
ATTTTTCTTTAATCTTGGTTTTTACGCAGTATAGCTTAATTTTTTGTAATCTGCGACCTTGAAAATGGCAGGAAAATATTAATTAGTAAAAATTGGAAACCTTTGATAAACTGCTAAAATTCCTTAAAGCGGCTCAAAATGGTGAAAATGTCGAAGTATGATGTTTGAAGAACCGTAACTCTGTGACTTTTGTATGGATTTGGTTTATTATTTTTTCCGCGTCTTTTAGTGACACAAAGTATCGTTTTTGCGCAATTGTATGGCAGTTCTGCCGGAATGGCGCAAAATCGGTACACACCATATTCTTCAAAAACTCCATAATACTTGACCCACTAAACCAGGAGTGTAGATTCGGGTAGTCACCAGCACACATGGGTGTGGGGGGGTCTGGACCCCCCCCCAGAAACCAAAAGACCCCCCAGAAATCAAAAGACCCCCCAGAAATCAATTTTTGAAAATTTTTCGTTTTTTTCGCAATTTTTTGATGCCAATGGATAGTGCTTGATGAGAAACGTCGAAAAATGGTGTTTTTATCGCCATATCACCATTTTTAAGGCCATTTTTTGACCTTCAAAAAATCTTGGACCCCCCCCAGAATTTTCTTGCTGCCCACGTATGGTCACCAGCTATCTCCCTTCTGTAATTTGGATCGTCCTCGATCCAAGGGAGGAAGTAGTTGGGTCTCGCCAGAAATGTGACTTTCCCAGATTGCCCTCATGTGACAAAGGATGTCTGGTGTGGGTCATATAACATAATATAATATAGCCTCCATTTCTAGGAGTTAATAATCAATAATCAATTCAATAATACTTCACCCACTAAACCAGGAGTGTAGATTCGGGTAGTCACCAGCTCGAACTGAGCTGTCTAGTGAGAACAAAACCGGTGCTGTTGGGCGAACCCAACAGCCTTTATCAGCGCTGACTCCTCAACTGAGCGCATAAGCCACTGAGCGAGGACCGGTTCGTTGCTGGAAATTCGTCTCTTCATAAGAGAACGGAACAATTACTGTAGCAATCAGCGACAGCTGTTGCTTAGGTTAGCAGCTGTCATGTACATATACGTGACAAAATGCAGTCATCTTTGGACCTTGATGGAAGGACATTCGCGGCTTGGAAGCAGAACATGGAGTTGAATCGTTATAAAGATATCGTGTGATGCTACACGGGTGACTTTGACTGATGGACTCAATCCTCATTATATACACGCGAATTACATTAGTGGATACAAGAGACTCAAAGAATATATTTTGAGCCAGGTATGAAAGCATTTGCTAAATGTTTTACCTTATCAGTAACAGTCGAAAACAAGTTGTATCTACCTACCAAATGCGCGCAAATTTATAAAGATTCGCTAGTTTTTTTTGGCAAGCGTACGTACACATGGGCGTGGTGGTTATAATAAATGAAAATCCGATAAACCCGGGACTGAAGTTTTAGCATGTTTTTTTGGGATTTTATCCATTACACACCACTTAAACCCATAAAATGTGGTTGCTGCCCATCTAATGGTGTGTACTGTATGAAATGTGATGGTTGGAGGGGAGATTAAGATGAAAGGGATGAAATACGAACGGGGGTAAAGTAGAGTGGTGAAACAGACACAGTTATCCACTCAGCCGGTCGAAAGCCAAGCACACGAAAATTTTACGCATTTAGGTTCATACAGCTACATAGAAGTTACCATTTCAGATAGGTACCTACCTGCCTAAAAACAGCATTTAAAGGTTCCAATATCAAAAGGTATAAGGAGACTAATCGATAAAAAACTGGCTAAGCTTTTGAGCTGATTGAATTTTCAAGGTTTTCTATTTAAAAGATGGAAAAATGACATAAACGCCAGAAAGCTATGTGGGACTCTCATTAGCTGTGTAACCTATTAGTGCTGCTTGTGCCCTTATTTATGTTCAGTTTTAATAGGCGTGTCTCTTATGTCCAACTCCCATCCAACAGTGTAATTGCAAGTAGACCTACTAAACATTAACAGTAGTAATCATACGTGGGCAGCAAGAAAATTCTGGGGGGTCCAAGATTTTTGAAGGTCAAAAAATGGCCTTAAAAATGGTGGTATTGCGATAAAAACACCATTTTTCGACGTTTCTCATCAAGCACTATCCATTGGCATCAAAAAATTGCGAAAAAAACGAAAAAATTTTCAAAAATTGAATTCTGGGGGGGTCTTTTGATTTCTGGGGGTCTTTTGGTTTCTGGGGGTCCAGACTCCCCAGACTCCCCACGCCCATGTGTGGTAGTAATGCCAGCCGGCATTACTACTAATGAGCATGCATAGGTGCACAGCATAGGGTCTGTGGAAGTCACAAAGAGCTTTTTTGAGCTAAAATAATCATAAAATTTGGCACAAAGCTTAAAATAACCTAGCAATATCCTTAATGAACACTTTCTGATCGATTTCAAGCGCTTCTGTATAAAATTTGTAGTCTATCCGTTTTTAATCTTAATTTTACCTCATTTTCATCACTAATATTTTCATTTTCTCTTTCTACAGGTCTGGAGACCCTAAAAACCCCCATGCAGATCTGTATCTAAGGTATGTGAATGTAACACAAAGTATGTACAAATTTACAGCACATTACTTGATGCACACGGTGGTTTTATGGATCTAAAATCTAGACTAAAGAAGTGGGCGCAAGGATTCAGACTGCACAGTGCATGGCATCCATGAATTAAAGGAAATAAAAAGACCCTTAACTTTAATTTTTTGACGTTTTTCGCGATTTCATCCTATCATCACCCGCAGAATTTAATTGCTATCCATGTTTGGTCCACAATGGAAAATTTTCTAGTAAAACTAAGGCAATACGTGGATAGAAACAAATAAAAATAGTAGACTTCTTACACCGACGCTTGAAATTAACCAAAACATGTTAATTAAGGCCATTTTTCGCTATTTCAGCGTCAGTTTTTCAAGTCATTTCTTAACAGAGCTGACGGACTATCTGGCCCTCAGACCACCTGGCCTGATCCCGCCCAGACAAGCCATGCTGTGCTCTGAATTAATGGTTATCTGCCAGTACCATTAGTAGGTATATAACATTGAAAAACTAATTAACGTTGAACATCACAAACAAGCAGCACAGCACTAATACCCTCTCAGAAAAACAAATCAGCTTTCATCAGAGCACACCAAAAGCATCAGCCATTACTGTTAAAGTGAAAAAGCATCTCGAGTGGAGAGTTAGACAATGATAAACATGATAAAGTAAATTAGTACATATGATGCATGCGTATAATTTAAAAGTATAGTTGCAAAAATCAATAACATCATCAAACGAATAAGTGTAAAGAGATAATGCGAAATAAGCATGCGGTTAAACATGTGAGGGCGGGTCTGACTGAATGCCGACCAAACAGGCTAAGTCAAGGCCGAACGGATAGTGCCTTGGCAAAACGATGTTCCAACCATCGTGGCGAAACGAACAACGGTGTAAGCATAAGCGGGCAGCACCAAAATTCTGGAGGTTGCAAGATTTTTCAAGGGAATAGAGACGACCATACGTGGGCAGCAAGAAAATTCTGGGGGGGTCCAAGATTTTTGAAGGTCAAAAAATGGCCTTAAAAATGGTGATATGGCGATAAAAACACCATTTTTCGACGTTTCTCATCAAGCACTATCCATTGGCATCAAAAAATTGCGAAAAAAACGAAAAAAATTTTCAAAAATTGATTTCTGGGGGGTCTTTTGATTTCTGGGGGGGTCTTTTGGTTTCTGGGGGGTCCAGACCCCCCCCCAGATCCCCCCACGCCCATGTGTGGAGACGACCAACATTGGGAGCGGAACTCTCCCTGCTTCCCCTATTTACTATACTCCGGTCGTATTAGTTCAAAACGCTTTTCTAGACACTTTAACGTATTAAAAAGCTCTTGAATAAAATTACACAGACTATGTATAGTATGCTCGTACCTGTTTGCTACCATCGATGGAATCGTATAGTTCGTTTCATTTAACTTTGAGGTTTTTGTATAAAATCGAAGATCCTACAAAAGTGTTTAAAAGTAACGCCATATTTGTCGCGTTTCACAATAAATCGAATTACGGTGCGGCGTTTTCTATTGTCGTATTGCTGCACCAAAATTTTAAACCACTTTTTAGCCTGATTCATGCGGATTAAATTCAAAAGGAAACCTCATAGCTTAACGAAACAGACTGTAACGAACTACTGTCCGATACGAAAAAATTTAGAATTTATCAATCTTTTGGAATGGTCATATAATTAATTCAGGAAAATACTTTTCCATTTTTAAAATTTTCTAATATTTCACGAGAAGGATGGATGAAAACGGTGTCTTCGCCGTTTGTCTTTTCAGAGAGCTGATCTTTTAATCCGAATATTATTCAAAACTGATCTTTTAATCCGAATATAATTCGTGCGAACTAAAAAGCATTTCTGCTAGGGTCCTTGGAATAACACGTGTGCCGATTTTTGGCGGATGGTGTGGCAAGAAAGAATTGCCACAATAGTTATGCTCTCAGGGGTCATTGAAAGAGGACGACCCAAATGTTGCCGGTATTTTCCAATGACTAATCAGCGTGAATATGTATCTTCGATTTTTCGAGTGGCTTTAATCAAATACGATACGAAGTTTGCATACTGCCGAGGAACTTTGATGAGCGTCACTAACTCAATCACTAAGGAATGCCGATATGTTGCGCAAATCTGGTATCTTTTTTGGCCAGATCAAGGGGTAGGGCCTTATATACGCCGGTATTCTTTATCACAACATGCATGTGTCAATAATATATGTAATCATGGCCGTATTAACGGAGAATGGCTGAAACATTTTTTGAAAAATGGCAATGCATGGAAAGATGAAAAATTGCATGTCTCTGTTTTAAAGTCTTCAAATTTTCGGCGCTTCTATAATGCGGTTTTTGCACGCAATCCCGGCGAACTTAGTTGATATAAGCCAATTTCTGTTAGGTCCGCTCCTCTGACCGAATCATGTTTTTGGGTCCTAATGTCTCAGACTAAATACATTTTTGGGAAAGGTCACAGATAGGATCTTAAGCTTTAGATTGTTTAGAACTTCATTTTAGATTCAAAACGTCACTTTTCGACTAAAGCATTAGACTCAAATTGGCGACCCTAAATATGTATGCATTTAATCAGAAAGATGAATACTTTTTATTCAAGTGTGGTCAGGGGCTGAAATCCGAAAAAAATCACCATTTTTCTTCAGCCACTTCAATCACGCGATTTTTTTAAAATTTTGGAAGTAGTAAATCTCCCTTTCACTTAATGACGTGTAATGATTCGCCTCGCGAGCTACATAAATATAGAAAGCTAGTTTGTTTATCTGTTGCTTATAGAAGAAGCACATTTTATTCTTAAGCCGTTTGGGAAATCGATATGGTCCTATGCCTCGTTTGTACCAAAAATGGGTTTAGGTGTGCAGAAAAATCTACTTAAATGATATTTTGGCGATAGGTACAGCAAGCGTGCATGTAAACGGCTGTCGCTCTGAATTCGATTTTTTTAATTTGTTCCGTTTAAAATTGTATACAAATGTTTATATCTTGTAAAATGCTGTAATCAAAATTAGAATGAATAGACATTATTAATTACTGCTGTAACTACGATAGTTACACGTGACGAACATTATATCGAACTTTTATAATTTGTCGCCTTGATCTCGAATCGATTATTAGCTTTGCGACAGCATGGAACCCCCGACGAACTTATGGAATCCCTTAATTAATCGAGCGTCCGTCTTTATGACGTGTTAGCTTGGGTTATGCCTACAGTTTCCAATTTAGTCCAATCTTTTTATCTCAAAAACCTATTAGGTACTTGTCCGGTAAAAGGGGATTATGTATGTGTTAAGATCAGCTATATCAATATTTGTTTTAACATTGTAAAGTTTATGTCTTATGACTTTATCTAAAAACTTATTTTAACTGTAGTTAAATTTTCATTAGTTAATGATGTAGGTACTGTAAGTAATCACGAGTTATTGTTAGGTAATTGATTAATGTGCTTGGTCTTTTGGGTTTTTGCTTTGCCGACGTTTAGTCGTGCCAACGTTATTTGTTTTTCTTATTTCGTAATAGTAAATTTGGGCATTGTTTACCCAGTGATACATTATATCGAGGGTAAAGTCCGGGCCCCGACGTCAACTTATTTTTATCTTGACAGTTATAAAAAAGGCAAATATTGTTGTGTCTTATCGTAGACTTATTTTCGAAAAGTCTGTTATCTATTTCTTACCCCAAAAATTGGTCAAAAATATTTTTAATTCTATGACGGTAATGCTTGTCCAGCTTAGAGCTTGCTGTTGTTGGAATCATGTTCATTGTGCTATTAAGTACCAAAAACTTTTCTGAAGTTGAACTGAACTGGTGAACAAGTTAAAATCATTAACTTGAGAATTGGGCTTTGAGATAGGCCAACTGACCTTGCGAGTATACTGGGGTTAGGTAGTGGATCTAGTATACAATTTACCCACCAGCGTTTTTTAGCCGATCCATAATATATTGTAATGTGTCATGTGTAATGTATAATGTGTAATATGAACACTTTACACATTACACATTACACACTACACATGACACATTACGCAGTACACATTACACATAACACATTACATATTACACACTACACAAAAAAACGTTGGTGGGTAAATTGTATACTAGATCCTAGGTAGGTACTCAGTGTTAGGTTGTAGGTGTAGCTGCCGAGATTTCCATTTAGGTACCGGTCGGCAATATTAGGAACGAGGAAATCGATGCCGTAGGTTTTGACGGCCGTTGGGTTTGGAGCCGAACTTCGCGCTTATACAACCTGGCCAGCGCTGAGAGTAGTGCAGGTACCTAAGTAACTCCCGAGAGTAAATACATGTCTGTCCCTATGTTGCTAAGGGAACACTCGGAACACCTTTGTATTTATACCTGTTCCGCATGTAATTTACACTGCTCGCTTACCAAACTATAGCCTGTTTTAATTAACTAAATTACGATCAAAAGACATGTCAGTTTTCATTATGAATTTCTGCAAAGATTGGCAAGCTTGCTTCACAAACATTGTTTCTGGATCTCAGCTCAATATAATGCTAACATGCAATTCAAGGAAAAACATCAGTAAAAAAATTAGATCCAGACTAGATTCTTGAGTTTTCGAATTTATGTAATTTTTCACCATACAGATAATTTTCCCGTTATTTTATTTCATCAAACCGTTTATAAACATAAATCACTTCTCTATTTTTAGGTCCCTAATGACAAGACCCTTTTTCAAACTTTTATGAGGTACCTACCTCAAAACCGTCAATCTAATCCTTTCAAGAATGTATTACGGCGACGATAACGAAGAACTGCATCCGCGTGGGAGACCAATAGTTTTCCATTGTTCCGCCGGAATAGGTTACTATTTCTCTTTTTTAACGTTTAAATTACACGTCAAATTAAAATTAAAGATTCCCCTTACTGATTACCATGAGTTGCTAGCATGACCAGTTTGAAAGAGCTAGGTTAGCTAAACTTAACTTTGTTGAGCTAAATCGGCGTGCTTCTTGTGCGTGCAAGAGTCCCTTTAGTTATGCCCTATACTGGCTTCAAAAATTATGTAGACGTATCATAAGATTTTTCATTGGAAAATCTGAATTTTCGAAATTGTTAGCCTTTTTCTGTGAAATTTTTTTATCCACTGAAGCCATTACTCGGGCGTCTCACTAGCTGCTGTTGCTTTACCTTCCCTTTTTATATATCGTATGATTCATGCATTGCTAAAAATTTTTTCCGGCTAAGGTGGGGGATGACCGGACATTTCTGCATTGTTTAGTAAATTTTTTTCAATCTTTGACCGTTTTAACTTTTTAACAGACAGGTCGGCCACTTGTGTAACAATCGATATTTTAACCGAAATGATGATACATCATAGGTGGGCAGCAACGGAATTCTGGGGAGGGGGGGGGTGAAAAAATTTTCAAAGGTCAAAAAATGGTCTTAAAAGTGGTCGTATGGCGAAAAAACACAATTTTTCGACGTTTCTCATTGAACACTATCCAATGGCATCAAAAAATCAAAATTTGAATTCTGGAGGGAGTAATTCAACTTCTGGGGGGTGCATACCCCCCAAACCCCCACGCCCATGTGTGTGATACACCATCATTTTGTCGATCCTCTGCAGGTGATAGAGATGATGAGAAGCGAACGCTATCACTCAGTTCAGACAAAAAGTCAGCTTCTATTCATATACGAGTACATTATCCATTTCGCAGTGCGGCCGCGCTTTAACGACATATTCAAGTTGTTTGACCCCGTCGTTTGATTATTAATTATTGTCGTAAATATCTACATAAACGATAATGTCATCTTCAGTAAGGCAATGCGCACCACGTTGTGGAGGCCAAGGGCAGGGCGTCTCGTATTATTCCATGCTATTGATTACGATTCAGGGCGGCTTTCAGAGCATCGGCTAATAAAAAATGTAGTGGTTGGAGCTATTGCGCGACCTGATTCGATCATGTTTATTTTAGAGCGTTTCTTGCGGCTATATATCGTTACTAACATACTGCGACCTATATTGAACTATTTTGTATGGATTGTTTGAACCGCATTGCTTTGTTTTTTTGCGTGGTTTCTGCTCATAAACGTATTTACATGCTAAGTGAAGCAGAGGCAGCTTTAGGGGGATGGCCGCCTCCTGCCATTGGTCCGAAATAGTTAGCGATATAAAGAACATATATAATCTGCAACGATTTTTGGTCGTCAGTAATCATTCTCAAATTTTTCCGGCGTTTCGCGCTGGATAAAGCCTATTAATGACATTTATTTACTTCCTTGGCGAGCTGCCATTTTCCGCTCATGGAATAGGTTTCAAAAGGATTCAAAGGGCAGAAATAGCGATTTTAGCATAGATTCGTTATATTTCCAGCCATAACTTCTTAAAATTTTCGACTTTTTACGTCAAAACAAATACAGGAAATCGAGCGGTAAATTATGCAAGCTTCTAAATGTCCTTCCGCCTTAATTTCACAGATTTACGGCGCTTTGAGATTATAGATTGAGATTATTGCATTGATCAGATATATAATTATCGTAACCCTCGGCTTACTGTCAATGAAAATTCTTTGAATTTATGCACGAAGCTATGTGAAACAGACTTTAGTCTCAAGGTCAGCACAACATCGTTCGTCTTATTAGGGGAGGGGTTGGGGGTTTGACCTCTAATGGCAAGGTTGTAGGTTGTATAGATACCCACCTATAGTCTGTTTCATTTATCCGAGAGCTTTTTCAGTGAATGTTTTTGGAGATTACAGTAACCCCTTCTTTCTTATTTACTGTAAGTCGCTAGATCTCACTTTAGCTACTACGTAGCAAAGAAGGATTTTTTAATAACATTTCTGCGGCATAATTTATTCTCGTTTTCCAGCAGATCAATCAACTTACTGATAAAAATCGCGCATTCAGCTTATCCTGAGTCGACACTTTAAACAATTGACTAAGATGTTAAAAAACGTCGCGAACTCCCGCATACAAGCCCATAGTCAGGATTTTTTGAGAGGGGTGCGACCACACCTGGGCGTGGGGGGTTTTGGGGGGCATGCACCCCCCCCCCCGAGAAACCAAAATACCCCCCCCAGAAATCAAAATACCCCCCCCAAGAATTCAATTTTTAAAAATTTTTTCGTCTTTTTCGTAATTTTTTGATGCCAATGGATAGTGCTTGATGAGAAACGTCGAAAAATGGTGTTTTTATCGCCATACCACCATTTTGAAGGCCATTTTTTGACCTTCAAAAAATCTTGCACCCCCCCCCCGGAATTTTCTTGCTGCCCACGTATGGGTGCGACCACAAGAAATAATGAGGGTGATGATAACCTACCTAAACCAAAATGTCACATTCATTTTGACATTTCATGCTTATGGTAGTACACTAAAAACGATTCTTTTCTACAGAAAAAATTCAATTCTCTCATGAGCACACAGACAGGATCTATAAAATATTAGAAACACAAGACTATAGTCCGTTTCATTTAGCTTTGGGGTTTTTAGAAAGATTTTAAGTGCCTACAAGAGTGTTTTAAAGTAAAACAGTAGTTATGGTATTCTATGAACAGTACAATTATGGGGAGTTTTTGCCACTGCCAAGCCGCATTACTGTATCACGATTTTAAACCATTTTTGTAGCCTGATTTATGCGGATTAAATTGAAGAGAAAATCTCAAAGTTAAATGAAACAGACTATAGATCAATTGGCTATTTCAAGATCACAGGGGCCGGTTTTACTAAACAAATTTTAGTAATTTTTTTGACTTAAATTTTAAGTTCGAACTCAGCAGTTTTACTAAAAAAATAACTTTAGTTCGAACTTAGTTCCGACTTTATAAAATGACTTAATTCGAACTGAGCAAGATCCGGTTCTACTAAAGTTAAGTCAGACTTAAATGCGACAAATTTAAGTAAAAGTTAAGCATGGGGGGTACAAGTCTTAAATTTTTCTTAACATGGCCGGTTGCTTGATGAAGAACGTCCACATTAGCGACAAAATATAATATTTCGAGATCGGCCCACTTGATTTTTTGAATGATTTGAAACTATATCAGCGATATCGTTTTGATCGGCAAAGCATATTTTACTTGTTGGATTTGATTGGGAATTATTCGAACAAGACTAGAAGAAGCGGAGCTCTGTTGCCAGTTCAACAAATATTGATCGCTGTCCGCTTCTATGCAACTGGACCATTCCAACTCGTCTGTGGAGATGACATGTTTGTATCAAAACCAAAATATTTTTAAGATGCACATCTTTAGATCAAAAAAATTAGCTTACAATTTGTGAGGTTCCTCCTCCAAGGCCGTATCTATGCCTCCCGGATACCATTAAAACTGTCAGAATTTTTGTATGCCGCAATAATATCTTAGGAGTCTTGAGAAAGCGGTGAAGCTGGTGATCCACCACCGGTTCCAGAGGCCGATTTGTTCATAGCTGCGTTTTCACCTTTGGCCTTGCTTTTCAAGTTAGCCAATTTTTTCTTGATTTTCTGTAAATCCCGTTTTGCTGCTGGAAATGTCGCGTTCACACCGTTCAAAATATTATCCCAGGCACGTTTTTTTTCGTTGCTGAGCACCAGCAGAATTATGAATTCCTTCGAGGATATCTCGCTTAGCGAGACAAAGTTCTTTTAGACGTTGAGTTCCTTCGAAATCCAATTTATACCTTGTTTTTTAGCGTCAAAAGACATTAAGGCCAAAATCAAAACACAGCAAGCCAAATTTAGCAAAACAAAATATGGCGCGAAATTTGCTTTCTTTTCTTTTACACTTCACTTTTTGCTGTAAAGCAACAAATTTGTGTGTAATTTGTTCAGATACTTGTGATATGCTTTTGATGGATTTTATGCAGACTTAAGTCTGACTTAAAGTCGTCTTGAGTCAGACTCAAATTTTTAGTAAAACCGTCTTAAATTTATTCTTAACGACGTTCGAATTAAGTCCGACTTGAGTCTGAGTCCGAACTTACGTTAGTAAAACAGGGCGCCGGTTTCGGTTCCAGCCGCCGATAGCTTTTTGTTTAGCGCACTTACTGTAATATGTCCAAACACTGATTAAATGCCTAAATTGAATTTATATGGGTGGATTAGTGCATTAAAAATGGAAGAATTCCAGCCACTCGCCCTCACTGAGCTGATCTGCCGAAATACAGTAATTTGTCTTGTTTCGCTTACTGTAGCCCTTGAAATAATTAACTAAAAAGCTCTCGAATAAATGAAACAGACTACATGTACATATGTAAGCAATCACTTACGATTAACTCGACGGGTGAAGAAACTTCGATGGGTTGCAGGGGTAACGCGGTGGAATTAGTGGCTGGCTACATTTCGCTACAAACACATTTCACAGTTTTTACACCACGTGAGAACATTCATTCTCCATTCTAGGCCACCAATAACGCAACTGAATGACTGGTAGAATTTTTTGCGCGGAAAAAGTGAGCTCTATCGAATTACAGTAATTTGTCTTGTTTTACTTACTATAGCCCTTAAAAAATTTACTAAAAAGCTCTCGAATACATAAACGAAACAGACTATCAGCATATTGAACATCAATACGAAATATTTAGAGCAGCTAGTAGTTACGAAAGCATAATTGAAGAAGCCGTTTGTGCAGTGAAAATCTATTCCACTAATACGACTTCTGCTAAAAATAGGCCTTTTGGAATGCAACAGTCTATACCAGATAACCGTAAAATATTGTTATGTCCACGGTTCTTACATTATATCTAACTCCATTTTATTTTTGTTCGGTCTGGCTTTTTCAAAAATATAGATAATCGACTTAATTCAAAAAGTGATTTATTTTTTGAGCATTAGTGTAAAGAGTATAAACATCTGGCGGTGAAAAACTCATTCTGGTAGCTTTTCCGACTTATTCATGTCTGCCCAACTTCTCCACTTAAGGGTCTGTTGAAAAATAACACAAGGACTACGTGTAGAAATTAACTGCATTCGTATAAAGTCAATATGGAGTTAGTTCTAGCAGTTTCAAGTTTACACTCTGTTGGATAAAAAAGATGCTACTACCTTTTTAGTTTGCCAACTAATACGATTGTAAAGGGGGCGGTGCGAAATATTCTTGAAATAATGTCTCAAAGAGTACGCATCGCACTTGGACACGTTTCTTCAAACTTAATGCATATGTAGATAGAGGGGTAAAGTTTAAAACTGGGGTATACAAATATATCTTTTGCTCGTTTTTTGTCTTTAAAGTTTTGCTTCGAATCAGTTCGTGCTATCTATAATATTAATTTCGAGTTGTGTGTAAGTGTGTGTGTGTGTGAGGCAAAAAGTTTTTACTGGATAATTTTGTGATACTTATATTTTCACTCAATGGGTATTCTCGGGCGCTAATTACAATTTTTTGATCAAAATGGCTCGGTTTTGGCTAGCCGCTTATGCAATTGCCGCAGGGTAAAATTTTAAAACAACCCTAGATCAACTTTTTATGCGCTATCGACTGGTGTGAACCACTTTACACTACAGTGTAAACTAATGTGATGCCGTAAGAAAAACGTAATTTACAAGTGTATTTTATCAAATATCTCAGATCGTACCGAATAAATTTTTTAAAAGTTTTAACCAATTATTAGACATCTTATGACTGACCTTACTGTAGAATTTGAAGAGAATTCACGGATTGGTTTCTGAGATACGGGAGCCCAAATGTACCCTATGCATACCGTAAAATTTAGGTTTTTGTCTTTTTGCAGGAGCACAGATTGACTCTTGCTTCCAAAATAAGGCCCCTGGGGTTTCTAGGACCGCTGATTCCATATTCGCTACTTTAAATATACGATCTGGCATCATAAAACATGTATGAGACGGGCTGAAAGGAAAAAGATAGGACGTGATATAACATACCCAGTGTTACAGGATAGACCGTGATATAACATACCCTATGCTACAAGATAGGACGTGATATACCATACCCAGTGCTATAACATATCCTGTGCTGTAAGATTGGTGTCCCAAAACATCAAAAATATGAAACATCCCAAAACATAAAAAAATGGTTTTGTCTAAAAAAATTTTTTAAACACCCCAAAACATCAAAAATATGGTTTTGACCAAAAAAAAATTGTAAACCTCCAAAAACGTCAAAAGTATGCTTTTGGACCAAAAAAGTTTTTTTTAATATTCCAAAACGTTAAAAATATGGTTATAATCAAACAAAATTTTTAAACATCCAAACCATCTAATGGCATAATTTCCAGGACATCCCAGAACATCAAAAATATGATTTAGGATAAAGAATTCTCAGAACCATTCTATAACGTCAGAAATATGAATTTAATCAAAGAAATGGTTGACAAAAGACAGTTTTAAAAAATTTGAAAAATACAATATGTTTTAACCAACAATTTTTTTAGAAATATCCCAAAAACATCAAAAGTCCCGAAAAATAAAAAAATACAGGAGACATCTCAATCCCATACAGCTATCAGGCCTAAGTTCAGCCAGGGCAACGCCGAACAGCTCAGCTAGATATAAAAAATATAAAAACCGCTCGCCGATCCATTGCAGAGTCATTCAATTTTTTATACTAATTACTGTTTAAGATATTATTTAATTACAAACACTCCAGCAGATGGGGCAGCGAAGCGCCCCATTTGCTAGTTTATTGTTAAAAGAGAGTAGGTACCTTTCAAGGGCTACATGCCGCATTTTGTCGCGTTTCTTTACATTCAATGCTGAATTATAGTCTGTTTCACGTAACTTGGTGCATGAATTTTAAGAATTTTTCTATATGTAAACCGATAGCGTACGATAAGTATAGATCAATTCAACGCAATTGCAGAAATTCTGGTTTACAACATCAAAGAATCGTGAACATAAAAGCACAAACTTATGTGAAACAGACTATGGTTCTAGAGATGTAAAGTTAAAACTGGGATAAAAAATACGTTTTCACGAGGGTTTTGTCCGTCAGCTTCTCGCGATATGAGTCGGAACATGATCTTAGTAATAAAAATGTATGTACTTCGCATCAAGGGGCACACATGCACGCTAGCGCGTTTGATTACACGGAATATACTGAGTTAGGCACTATAGTCTGTTTCATTGATTCGAAAGCTTTTTCAGTAAGTTTTTTTGGAGACTACAGTATGCCTGACTAAATGATTTACTGTAAATCGATAGAAAAGTTGAGTGGAGGCGGGCGGCTGTCATTTTTAATGCACTAAACTGATTATAAACAATTCAAGCATCTAAACAGTGCCGAGACATACTACAGCAAGTGCGCTACGTAAAAAATCTCGCTGGTGGAATCGAATCCGGGTCGCTTCGACTACAATTAGACGTTCTACCGCTAAACTAAGCGGAAGTTTCGGTCGATGTTCAAACTTTGAGTCTATTGAGTTTAACGGTTAATTTATGACAAGTTGATTGCGCAACTTCCATCCGCAAGTTGCATGATCTGCTAGAAGACGAGGATAAATTATGCCGCAAAAAGTTTTATTGAAAAACCCTTCCTGTGTATGTATGTACATAGCTACAGCGATCTCTAAACGACCTACAGTAAGCAGAAACGATAGCGTTACTGTTGCCTCGGAAAAGATTTGCTGGAAAAGCTCTCGGATAAATGAAACAGATTATACATAGATGTAAAGCTAACACTAAACATCCCTTCACCTCCAGAGCATTGCAGAATGTAAATTTTTTTATAAAAATGTTTTCCGTACCGTCAGGATTATCAGTCTGACTGTCAGTCTTCTTAACGCTCAGTATTTGTGTAATGTTCATTTTAAAAATTAACTTTGGTTCCAGGTCGTTGCAGCTTTTTTCAGGATTACGAATTTGACTTCAAATTTGCTTTACACTCAGTGGCTAATGCCTTCAGGAGTCAAAAATATAAAATTGGCCAGTACACACATTTTTGAATATTCATATTTTTATGGAATGAGGCCCGCTAGAAATAATACAGAAGAACCAAAAACAGAGACAGATCAATGAAACTTTGCACGAACAGTGCTAGTTAGATGGTATCCTCTTGACGTGCAGTAAAATTTTTCTTTACACCACTTTGAGATAGTCAGGCTAAGAACTTTTTGAATGCCCTTCGTATTTTATTCACTTTGGGCCAACAGAATAAAACTAGCCTGGTCGAATATGACAGTGGATGTTGTATATTATTCGTTCAACATTTCTAAAATTTTATTAATTGGTCGAATATGACAGTGGATGTTGTATATTATTCGTTCAACATTTCTAAAATTTTATTAATATCAACATCGCCTGTTCCAATGATGGGGTGAAATAATCAGACACACAATATTAATACAAGAGGTAGGCAAATACATAACTAGACAGCAAATTGAAATGACAATGCACTCGACTTTAAACAAAATTTTGCATTTTTAAAATTATTAAAAGATTTCGTTTTCCTTATAGCTCGTATGACTGAGTAAAAATAATAGGATATAATTGAAAGTTAATATCATGTAAACGTTAGAAATGAAACCAAATAAGTAGGAACTTTTTGAATGCCCTTCGTATTTTATTCACTTTGGGCCAACAGAATAAAACTAGCCTGGTCGAATATGAATCCAACTCTTTTGATCTTTTAATCAAGGAGTCATTATACATAGCACGTGATCGTCCTATTCTCAACAATAATGTTTCATCATATCCTTTAAATTTGTTTTAATTTACCACATTTTTCTTTTTCTTAAAGCTTTAAATCTTTTATTATTATCTTTATAATTTAATGGTAGGTTTAAACTTTAAGTTCCTCTTAGTTTACAACTCTCGCTTAGCAAGCTCATTTTTCAAAACTATTCCTTCATGATCAGTCGGTTCTATGTACATTATGTTCTAACTATTAGTTTGAACCATTAGGAATCATAAAATAAGAGCTTCGAGAAAAGCAAGTTTTGGCCGAACGTATTAGAGAGGGGGTTTAACCCCCAGAATGGCCACTGGGCCCCCGCAAAATGGGCTGCGAGCGACCTTACATGGGCAGCAGTTTAATTCTGGGAAGGGAGTCCGATGGGGCAAAATTGCCAACAATAGCACCAAAAATTTAATTCTGGAGGGTCTCTTGATTTTTGGATCCGCCGGATTCTGGAGGGTCCAGCCAGACCATATGTACGTGCACAGCGTGGTCGATCTGGGGAGTCAAACGGTCTGAGTGGTCAATAATTGAGCTTTTTTGGGCCAAAATGACCTCAAAAACTGGTATAAGCGCTAAATTAGCGTAGTTTCTGGCAATTTGAAGCAATTTTGAAGAAAATTTTCAGTTTTCATCTGTTTTTGGCCTTCATTTGGCCTCATTTTCCCCAAAAAATTTTCCATTTTTCCATTCTGGGGTGTCTAGACTCCGCGACCACACGTGAGCGTGGGAGGTTTGGGAAGTATGTACCCCGCCCCCAAAAGGCCAAACACCCCCTCCCCCAGAAACCTAAAACCCCCCACAATTCACTTTTTGAAAGTTTTTTGTTTTTTCGCAGTTTTTTGAAGCCAATGGATAGTACTTGATGAGAAACGTTGAAAGTGGTGTGTTTTCGCCATATCACAATTTTTAAGACCATTTTTTGACCTTTGAAGATCTTTCACACCCCCCCCCAGAATTTGGATACTGCCATCGCGCCATTGTACTCATTTTTTTACTAAAGTTTGTTCAATTCACTTGATTTTTCCAAATTTTTCAAATTTAAATTTAAATTTAAAAAAATTCTAGAAAGAACGAGCATTGTCCGAAACGTGAACAAACATTTTTTGACGTGCACTCATCGTTTTTAGATTAAAAATAACTTAAAAATTTTTCGACCTGCTGACCCCTTAGGATTCCCATGCTGTACTTGTATGGTCATAGCTTCTAATTTTTATGAAGAGCACGATTTTT
Source organism: Mermis nigrescens (assembly GCA_036768485.1). Classification (NCBI taxonomy): domain Eukaryota; kingdom Metazoa; phylum Nematoda; class Enoplea; order Mermithida; family Mermithidae; genus Mermis; species Mermis nigrescens. The sequence continues at coordinate 79,989 of JAVLUZ010000678.1, forward strand.
TTGAAAGTTCGATGATCTACATGAGTCGCATTAAAGCAAGATGCTAATGATGACATTGATGTCGTATTTTTGCACGTGCTTACATGAAATAATAAAATAACAAGAGTTATTATGGCCCAACGTCAGCAAACTCTGATTTTTTTCTAGTCTAGCTGCATGCAACAGTTTATCTGTAATATCACTGCTTGTTGCTATCCAAGTCAGGCTTTTCAGACTAGCTCCTATTTGACATATTTTCCGGGGCAGGTTGATAGGCACAACGTTTTTCTTGCTGTTAACCTGGACTAGTTCAACTGCTATTTTATCAAGCATTGTACTTTGGCCAGTAACCCAATTTTCTGGATCGTTTCCGAAGACAGGCACGTAGACATTGTCCCGAGTAGCCAGAAGCCCTGTGTATAATCCGCAAACGCCCGTGTGATTGTTCCAAAAATCGGCAACATATAAGTCGGGCATTTCGACTATTTTTATTGTATTCTTGAACGTTTTTCGAAGAAGTTCTTCTAATGCGAGCTAGAAAATATTGTAACTTATTGAGAACAAGCGTTTTTTTCATTTCGTGTAAGCTTTCGGTGTTTCCGGGAAATTTCCGTTTTAATCGGTACACGAAAGTTTTATGGGAGAACAACATGCTTATCCTTCGTTAATCAAGTGGCAGTCAATTTTTGGTTCTAACGAGACGAATCTTGTCACTGAATAATAAGCTAAAAAAGATGATTCCTTCAGGATTTCATAAATAATACATGTCTACGAATACAATAAGAGTTTAAAATGAAATTCTACATGATTTATGACCGTCTGTGACCGACTCAGCATTTTTGCGCGTTAATAAACAGTTTTTCGTGTGAAAATCTTCTGTGGCTAGGTAGCGGAATAGGCAAGATGTCTTAGAATTTTTTCATTGCATGAAAATTAATAACCTTCAAGTTAATTATTCATATCTAAAATTAAAGAAAAAATTTACCTTAATATATGTAAACGAAAGCACGATTCAGATGCCAGTATCATCATTGCCGTAAGCATGTACATATATACTGATGAATTCAATCTAAGATCTATCACGTCGTAAAAAAGTGAAAAAGTGCTTCATCTCTCTAATCAAATTTTCTGCCGTAAATTCCTGTTACTATAATACCATTTTAAATAATCGTTTGAGATTATTTATTTCAGTAGCTTTCAAAGGATTTGAGCAAGATTAAAATGAAGAGGTTTTATGTAGTCGGCCGAATCTTTAAATCGAAAAATTATATTATTCTCCACAGCGATGTTTTCAGCCCGTTGCTTAAAATTTTGTTTGACGGCCTTGTTTGCGGGTTTCGATGTCTATCGTAAACTATCAGGCCAACATCAAGACGGAATATTATCATTAAAAGTCATTGACTCGATAGTTTGTTTTTGCTTTTAGCTGGAAAGCTGTCATCGGGCCGCGTCACATTACGAATTTAGCAAATTCACTTTTTACCGTTTGAGTAAATGAGGTTTTAAAAATTGCAAAATGTCTAAAAAGTGTTAAGCTTTATTTGAGAAGCTGCTGGTGTGTTAAAAAAGCTATTAAATTTTGGATTGAAAAGGTCAGAGTAAGTATAGAAAATTTTTGCTTTGTCTCATTTTTGACCTTTCGGAAATAGCCTAGCTTGGATTCATGGCCATCTTAATTGGCACAAACCTGATTCTCTGGGCTCATAGCAGTAACCGCTAGCATATCGTCATCAATGAAAGACATCCAATCGTCCAACCTTGCCGTCAAATTGTCGTTCATGGGTCCCGTATCGTTGATCCATCCAAACAAAGCAACGCTTTTGAATGCACTCATTAATTGTATATTTAAAGCCCACTCTTGCCAGCCGTTCTTATTTTCATCGTAAACGTTTTTGTCTATAATTGCTTTGTCTACGCCATTATCAATAACCTGATAGTACAATAATTTGAAAAATGGTTCAATTATAACAGTTTCGAATATCAGATATGCATAGTGAAAGATGGAAGATTAGAATAGAAGGACATGTTTACGTAGGTAGACCCCCATATAAGATGATCTTTGATAAAATCACGTCATTCTATGAAATTGTTGAAAATAATGTAAAATTCAATGGTTTTAAAATTTATATAATATCGACTTTTTCTTATATGTAAACACCTTTGTTTCTTACTGACCCCATTGACTAAGAATAAGCAGTCCGTAATTGTGCCCCGCCATCTCATCGAACGTCTCGCATCTTTGAATGCTCATTTCATCTCACACCCGTGTCATCGAATGCCCCACCTCTTCGAATGTCCAATGGGCTTATAACTTAAGTTCCAACGATTCTTGCAAAATCCGACAGTTCTGCTTTTTTTGTCTTGTATTTAATTACAGAACGTGATTCCAGAGCGAATGTTATTTTTAACATTTTCTTGAGATATTGGGTACTAAGCAAATTTTTATCCGATACAGCAAATTTTAATTCCATCTTTTTTCGATTAAATGTTTTGCTGTGAAAATGACGTTAAAAAAAACAGTTACCTACCGTGGGAATGATATAAAGATTAACAGTCACATTTTTTCACGATATGACAAACTTTTGTGAGCTCTAGGCATAAGAAAAATTACTACATCTTAAACATCACGTTAGGATAGGGAATCTCTTAGAGTGCTTAATATGCGGCACATGCATTGTATAATTTTTTAGCAACATAACAGATTAATTTTAACAATTATTTCGGTACCTACGCATTTGCATGCAATGACGTTTTATTGCGTCAAGAGTGAATACGCCATGCTCCAAGGTGGCATTTTTGTGACGAATATTCCTGCTTTTCGAATCCTAATTTTGTCTAAGGTGGAATTCATAAGGGGGTGGGAAATTTGAAAAACTTAGACTTTTGAGGAGGTGGGACATTCGAAAACTAGGACACATAATGAGGTTGTATGTCATGTGACAACTATTTTTACTTTTCTGAAGAAGTGGAAATTACGATGAAACGGGATATTCGGGGAACAGGGGCATTAGAGGAGAGGGCGGCTTGCGAGATGGGATTTTATCTTTCCATCGATTTTATAGTACACCAGCTTGTCGAACACGTTGGATGCATAGAGAGACGGATGTGGTGCAATGATGTGGTGCAATGCAAAAAATGGGGCAACGAGAAAGTGGGACTATTATCTCGACCATACCGTTTAGCAGTATTATTTATTAAATTATAATTATTAATGTACATCTTTATTCATTTTTAATTAATTATAATTATGTAGTTCTGAGAATATTTGTGGATGATATGAATGCAACTAACAAAAATTTTTCTCTTTTCAAATCCGTGTCGCATTAAACATCCGTTTTAGTCACGCATATTGCTGATCTAAAACTATCTATTTACCTGAGACCCGCTTAGGATCAGCGTAGAATTTTTGGACCACTTCAATTCGTTTTGCACCAAAAAACGCATCATACTTTTGTCGATTTGTCTAGCGGCGAATGAGTCAATCGATTGAGGAGAATAAGTAAATTTCACCGTTTCCCGCAAACCCATCGGTGCCACATCGCGTAAAAATATGTCATAAATATTGGCTTCTAATAGAACATCGTCCGGTAGTTTTTTCGTGATTTCGTGACTTCGACCTGTGAAACACAGCCTACTGAATCAGATTTTAGAATATATCAAGTAGGTCTTATGATTAAGCTATTTGAGAAGAATCTTACGCCACGTAGCCACACGTGGGCGGAAGGGGGGGGTTGGTGGGAGTCTAGGCCCCGAGAATCCGGCATAATCCCTAAAAATCGATAGACCCACCAGAATTGAATTTTTGCCATGTTTTTGGGAATTTCGCTATTTTTACTTTACCCAGACCCCCTAAGTTCGGCTGCTGCTCATGTAATATATATACCTAAATAAATTAAGTCATATTGGGGCACTTGCAGACCAATGGCCAAGAGTCGTTGATTTGACGTTCAAAATTTATAAAAATTCCAGATAATTGTCAAAAAATTACTGATTTTTAATAAAATTATCAATCTTTAAATGCTTTAGGTCTAACAGTCACTTAATTTTTTCGATGAAGTAGTCCATTTCATCGAGGAATATGCTCAACAATTAGGGCTAATAATTTTTTACGAATTTTTGAACTTAATGTGCAATTTTTTGGAATTTTTAATTTCCTTTTATGCAATCTTGCCTATTTACAATAATTAGAATGTTTTTCTCTTTGATTTTTTCTTTAATTTATTGTTTTATCTATGTAAAGCTGGTTAATTTGTTTTTGCCCTTTCTAATTCATGATGTTAAGAAACTTCGTGAATAGGAACATATTGGAGAACAAAATTCTCGTAATTAGTTTTTAAAGTGTTAAGCTGCACGCTCATAAATGTTTTTGTCGACTAAATTTGTATGGAATATTAAATTAAATTCTCAATTTATTCATCTCTTATGAATTAATGAAAATTTGAACAAGAGCGATGACTCATGTTCATATTTCTGAATATCTTCGCAGAAAAAACCAATAAGGCCATTTACCCTGGAAGTATGGTAACGTATTCCTATCCGCTAATATGATAACGTTATCAGTCGGCAATATAGCTTTTGCTAGATCAATCTGATAGCTTATCAAGTCTATAAATTTATCCTTATAATATGCATCCCAAACACTCGGAGCCGACAAAACGACAATTGGCTTCCCAGATTCGCTACTGATTTTCATGGCCGAAAAATAACTCATTTGCACAAAAGCTGTGAAAATGCTTAACCTTTCAAACATGATTATAGAATTTGAATATTTGCGAGACTTGAACAATAAAGATATCAAAATAAAGTTCGTCTCAATTAATTCACTTTTACTTAAAAGTTAGAAATTTGAATGATCTTCCGGGAAGCCTAAATATCGCTTTTATTAAGGTCGCCAATGTCAGTAGTTCGAAATTGAATTTGGAACAGTAAGAATGCGTATCTTGAATAATTTCGTGCGTCTTTGCATCATCAGGCACAACTTGATTAATAACAAATAGGAAAGTGCAACTTTAATTGAAAAAAACACGCTATGGGATCGGGTCATGTAGGACCTAAGGCAATGACATCTTGAGCGAAAAATAAAAGTCAATGTGAATTTCTAGGATGCAAGTAGTGGCTGCTCCAGATTACTCCCCAAAACCAGGCTAAAAATTCGGGTCTGGCTAAAAACAGTTGCGACGTCGTGTTCTTTCGCACGATAATCGGGAAACGCTATTTTGACAAAATAAGTACCTACTCGTACCTGTCTGAATAACTTTCCACATCTGTGGTTTGAAACGGAGTTTTAAGCACCTAAATCAACTCCATGATATAGGTATGTACGCTCTTAGAAATTAACATGAACAATTTGCTTGTTTTTCTTCCTAGAAATTGCACTGTAAAAATTTGTTGAATTTACCCAACAAAATTGGCTGTAAATTTACACCACAACTTTCTTGAAACAATCGGACCCATAAAATTGGGTTTATTTTATACAACTTTTATGCACACGACCTAACAAAGTTGGGTTAATCCCATCTAATTTTCGCTGAATTATTGCATAACAAAAACTTTTGCGGAATATCTACACATGTGATGTGATTAAAGTTAGGTTAATCCTACCCAAGCAGCTATTCAAGCCACCGCCACGTACGAGGTACAAAAAAGCTTTCTACCTTAAAGATAAGATGCGAGCATAGGTGGGCAGCAACGAAATTCTGGGAGTGCATGATTTTTCCAAGGTCAAAAAATAATAAAACTCAATTTTAAGTTATTTCTGAAGGTGTGAATTTCGAAATCGGGAGTGTAACATGGGGTGAAAAAACGGGTCTGTCCCCTTTCTCCGACCGTCCCGATTTTCCGATTATCCCGATACTCCGACCGTCCAGATTCTCCGTCTAACGATAAAACAGGTTATTTTTAGATTCCCGAAATTCCCGTTTTCCGACCGTCGCAATTCTCCGACCATCCCGATTGTTCGACTGTCCCGATTCTCCGACTAATTATATAAAACGTTGTAGCTACATAGGAAGGAAGGGTTTTTCAATAAAATTTCTTACGGCATAATTTATCTTCGTCTTCCAGCAGATCATGCAACATGCGGATGGAATTCGCTCATTCAGCTTGTCATAAGTCGACCGTTAAACACAATAGATTAGCGTTTTAAACATCGCCGAAAACTTTCGCTCAGCGTAGCGGTAAAACGTCCGATTGTCGCCGAAGCAACAAGGATTCGATGCCTGATGCAGCATTTTTATTCAGCGCGCTTACTTTAGTATGTCACAGCACTGTTTATATGCTTGAATCAATTCTATATGAGCGGTTTATTGCGTTCAAAAATGAAAGCATGGCGGCCGCTCGCTCCTCAACTTTTCTGTCGAGTTACAGCAAATCACCTAGTTAGGCATACTGCAACCGTCAAAAAAATTACTGAAAAGACTCTCGAATAAATGAAACAGACTATAACAAACTACTGCAACAATCTTACCCTTGAAATATTTTGCTACACTAATAAACCGCAAAACAAAAATGGGCAGTTTGGAATGGAACATATCATATTTGATCCACAATACGATTATGGCAAATGGCTACTCCAAATGGATACAGCCTTAGGGGAACGGTATTTTATCAATCGTGACAGTGTAAACGAAAGTGGAAGGTATTGATTGCATTACTACAATTGTTGCTACACTTTAAACCACTTTTGTAATCGGCTTATGTACATCTATGTTCTTAAAAATTGTTTTTGACAAGGTTTCGTGAAATAGACTATGTGTACCTATATTTCATTTTTTAATCTAGTGCATGAATTTGCTCGGCAAACAAATTTTCTTATTACTGTAACACCCGATTCCTTCATCGCTCGACACGCCATATCAATGAAAAAATTTCCTTCTTAATCCGTCGATCAGGGAAAAATCGAGCGTTACAGTAATTAGTTTTCCGCGCGGATCCATCCACTATAGTCTGTTTCACAAAACTTCGAGCATAAATTCTAAAAATTTTTAGCGACAATAAGCCGAGGGTTACGATAATTATATATCAGATCAATGCTATAATCACAATCTGTCAGCTTATTGTCAGAGACAGTTTTATAATTTATGAAGGAAGTTGTGTGAAACAGACTATAGGTTAAAAAACAGACTACAAATATTGTACGAAACCTTGTGCTTGAAAATCAAATTTTAGCTTTCAAGCAAGTAGCCACAAAAGTGGTTTTTAGACAGCCTACAGTAATACAACTTTGCAGTAAAATTTTATATGCTTATTAATCGCTATGCATAGTTTTACGATTATTGCTTAAGTGCAAACCACTTTTGTAATCGATACATTGATTCAAAAGTGTGATACATGAATAAGGTTCCATGTATTATATTCTACATCTGCATGAGCGCTACTGGGATTAGGTTTAAGCATTAAATTATAGTATGAAACAGCGATTTAAAAGCTACCAAACATATACCTATACTAGGTACCGCAAAATATTATATTTTTACCATTCTGTGGGTTGATTGTGATCAAGAGTATGATAATCATTGTTTAAATTTGCTCGCATATGGGCAGTTTGGAATGGAACATATCATATTTGATCCACAATACGATCATGGCAAATGGCTACTCCAAATGGACACAGCCTTAGGGGAGAGGTATTTTATCAATCGTGACAGGATTGGTTGGATTTGACTGGCTGGATTCTCAGGTATCATTAACTTACATTAGACGCAATGTGTCTAAATCTCTCAACCATGTTAGACAGTTGCATAGCAAGAAGGTAAAAAACTTGCTTATGCATAAAAGTGTTAATAGTATCGATCCTGACAAGGTTGTGGTTAATTTAAGTAACCGAGTTTTGACAGCTCATGAGAAGCTTGTCTTGTCTTATGGTATGAAGTACTCTATTACACCTAGGAAGATCGAGTATGGTGATTATTTGCTGCCTTTTGAGAAAGTGATGGGATTCCTCAATAAACAAACTGCCTTTAATTGTGATAATGTAAAAATGCAAATGATCAAGAATCAATTGCGTGACATTGCTCTTAGCTCATACTTTGATTATGATAAGAAGCATTGTGATAATCTATCAAAGCGTGACTATGAAATCCTCAGCAATCTGTCAAAAGACAAGAATATCATTGTCCTAAAGGCAGATAAGGGTAACTAAGTTGTAATTTTGAACAAAGATGACTACATTAGGAAGTTGAATGATGTCTTGAATGATATCTCAAAGTTCAAAGTCATTGACTGTAATCCTTGTCAGTTTATACGCTCAGTTGAGAAACGCATAACAGCCCGTATACTGAAGGTTCATAAGCAGAATGGATTATCTGCTGATGTGTATAAACGTATAAATCCTGTAGGATGCAGTTATGGCAGGCTATATGGCTTGCCTAAGACCCATAAGAGAGATGTTCCTCTAAGACCGATCTTGTCAGCCATCAACACTCCAACTTATAAGTTGGCTAAGTATTTTGTGCCGATCCTACAAGACATAAGTACAAATGAATACACTTTATGTAACACTGGTAGTTTCCTGACAAGACTTAAGGCTTTTGCATTCAAAAGCCATCATTTTATGGCTAGTCTTGATGTTCAAAGCTTGTTCACTAATATTCCACTCAATGAGACCATTGACATATGTATTAGGAAACTATTTGATGATCAGAATGTCATGTTAGTAAATAACATGAATCGTCATCAATTCAAACTGCTTCTAGAACTAGCAGTTAAAGAGTGTTACTTTACGTGCAATGGTAAAATCTATCAACAGATAGATGGTGTTGCTATGGGTAATCCGCTTGGCCCAGTTCTTGCCAACATTTTCTTGAGCCATCATGAAACAAAATGGCTCAGAGACTGTAATATAAAGATCAGACCGAATTTTTATGTACGTTATGTCGATGACACATTTGTAGTGTTTTCTGACAGAAATCAGCCTACTAAGTTCTGTGATTACATGAATCAGCAACATCCTAATATGAAGTTCACATTTGAAACTGAATGTGACAAGAAATTAAATTTCCTTGATGTTCTTGTTGAAAGGAAGTCCGATGATATTGTGACATCATCATCATATCAGAAACCTACATTTTCTGGGCTTTATGCCAAATTGTCTAGCTTCATTCCTTTTGCCTATAAAGTTGGTTTAATAAGGACACTTGTGAGTCGCATTTACATGATTTGTAACTCATATCAGACTTTTGTCTCTGATATTGACAAGCTGAAGCAGACTCTACTGCAAAATGAGTATCCCCTTGGCTTGATTGATAAGGTCATATCAGACTTTATGACAAAGGTTTATAATAAGAGTGATGAAATAAAAGTCGGGTGTGATAAATTATGCTATTCTCTTGTCTTGCCTTACACTGGTGTGCATGGCTACAATGTACGCAGTAGAATTCTAAAGCTTATATCTGCATTTTACCCTCAGATTAGAGTAAGGTTTGTTTACAAACCTGTCATGTGTATAAGCCGGTTTTTCAAGAACAAGGATGCTGTACCTGCTAAGCTACTCTCAAATTTAGTATATAAGTATACGTGTTCTAGCTGTATGGCTAGTTACATTGGCGAAACTCGCCGACATTTTGGGAGTAGAATTGCAGAGCATACTGGCATCTCATTTGCTACAGGAAAGCCAATTCAGGGTGATAGCTTATCTGCTATTCACAAACATATTTCAAATAGCAATCATTCAATTACATCAGATTGATTCAAGGTTTTAGTCGAGCATCCAACTCTTTCGATATTTTAATCAAGGAGTCATTATACATGTAAATGTAGAGCCGCCTTATGTCTACAAAGAATCGACATAGGGCGGATACATTACCTTCGAGATTTACCTAGGTACGTAGGTACTTAAGTCTCCGCTTAGTGCTGGCCCCGATCGCGCGGCTCTGAGGCTTTCGATCTTTGGACCCTTACAGACCTTACGGCTTCGATCCCCTCAGCCCTAATATTGCTGGCTGCTTCTATGTCGGGTGATCTCAGCAGCTACGCCCTAAGACCTAAGGCTACCTACCTAGTCTCGGTAATTGCCGCGGAGGTCAGTTGACCTATCTCAAGCTCAAGTTGTAATTTAACTTATTTTCAATCAGTGCCTGATTCGAAATGTTTTTGGTTCCTAATTAGTGTAGGACGCTGAACTATGAAAGCAACAACAACGAGCTCTATGCTGATCAATCATCTCTAAAGATTAAATAATAGTTTTGATCAATTTTTAGGCTTGAGATATAAATTATGATTTTCGGATGAAAAAGGCTATCATACGGAATTTACCTATCAGTCCACTAGATGGGTGGAAGTCCTCGACGAAGGGATGATAGCCGACCAAACCCTCGGTATATCTGAAACCACTGGGCTGGTTTTCTAAGATTTTATTCAACGAATAACACACGGCCTATAGCCGGGAAAACAAATACGCAAAAGAAAAATGACTATGTACAGTCGAGAATAACCGACCAACGAAAAACCAAACAAGCCAAAAAACTAACACGACCTTCAATACGTTGGCCTCAATGACCATTACAGTAAATTAAAACAACGATCAATTTAACATAATACTGAATTGACTTTTATCTCAGATCGATTACACAAGCGGTATGGATGAAACAATTACTATTATCATACACTTAGCTCTACAATACCGGACAAGTATCTAAATGTTTTTTATTATTGAAAATTTGGGAAAATATTGGGAAGACCGAAGGCATAGCCCACAGTACACTATCATAGATAGCTACTAGTATTGGCTATGTTATGGCTATTGCGAACTGCTAAGGCATGTTCGCCTAAGCGTCGGCGACGCTCTACAACTCGGCTCTCTGGCGTTCGCAACGCCTCAACTCTGGCGTCCGCAACGCCTCATCCTGAGCGAATGTGAAAAACGAAAATAAAAAGAACGAAAAAATAACAAATATCGATAATCGGTCAAGGCATGACCTCGTTCGCACTCAGGAAAATCTCTCGAGCAACACTCACAATGGCGCTAGGAACTATATTGTTGCCCGAGTAATGATGGACTCCAGTCTTGGACAGCATAGCATAGTATTCGATCATGCTGCCCAAGTAGCCTCCTTCAGTCCCCGGGTAATGAGAAAATTTTGATTTGAAAATTTTGTAGATTGGGTGTAAATTAACCCCTTGTCCGTTAAAGAGTTAAGGTACCATAATAGTAACACCGCTAAATAAACGCAAGAAAAATTAAGACACGGAATGATAAGGCAAATTATGCTGAGCAAAAATTTAAAGTCACTGACGAATTAAGATACGAGGTAAACAAGAAAAAATGGCAAATTATGCGAGATTACGGGGAAAAATACGAGCACCGACAAAGAAAAATTTACAACAAGAGAAAAAATGACAAGAAGAAAAAATACACAAGGAATAAACGATACACGAAGTCCTGGAATCCACATCAGGACGAAAAACGAAAAAAATTGACGAAAAGCTGCTGGTCGAAAGTCGACGCCGTCGCAGGGTTCCAAAAGTTCAGTACGTCGAACTTGTAAATTAATAGTCGTCGCGGTATTTGGCCTTCGAGCCATAAGATTTTCCGCGATGTCAGTGTCGTTGAAAATATTCTTGATCCGATTCCGGATCGCGACGCGTATTCGAACGCTCGCGATACTCATATGGCGATGGCCTACGCCCGTACAGATGCTGGCGTAGGCGGCAATGCGGATCGACGGGTCGATCCTCATCCTCAAAATCATCATCGTCCTCGTAATCGTCCGCATAACAACGCGGTGTGGGCGGCGTCGGAGTGAATAGTTGCTCCGGCGTGAAGCCGTACGTTCGTTGTCGAGAAGGCTCGCGTGGCCGCTGCTGTTGTTGTTGTGCAACAGGCCACGGTTTCGGCAGAAGTGGTCCCGGTCGAGGTTGTGGCTGATAACCCCCGGTGGCTGGTTGGCTTTGCTCCAGCGGTGATTGATACTGGTCCCATTGGCGTTGGCGGGATTGCGACCGGCCCCGATGAGCTCCGCGGTTCGACTGTGGCGGACGGCGGTATTCATAGGGCTGCTGCTGTCGCGAGCGCGACAGATGACCAGCATTGGCCTGAGAATATGCCTCGGAACGCTCACGCGATTCCGTGAATTGCTGCTGTTGCCGCGGTTGGGTCTGCGGTCTTGTGTATTGCTGTACATGCGGTTTTACGTGTGTCTGTTGCTGTGCTTGTGATTGCGGACGGTGGTGCGTTTGCGCATAGCGCTGCCGGGATGACTGCGGGTCTTGCCGCCTCGAACCCCTTTGGCCTAAACGCGCTTTTAATTTAGCTGCAACTTCAGCTTGAACGAGTCGTCTTACTCGTTGTTTTTCCAAATTTTTCAACCGTCGCAACGTGTGCTCGGATTTTGTATCGTAAAAACGATTCAATTTTGCCTTGTGTTTGTCTTCTGGCATATGACGAACTTCTGAAGTCTCAGCAAGAGAACCGGCGGCGCGTAACTTTGTCGCACGCCGTAACATTTCCGTAGCCAAATTCTCACGATCACGCTGCTCGATTGTCATGCGTGTGCGACGCATCGCGATTTGTGCTTCCAAGGAAAGATCGACTTCCGGCATATCAAGGCTCGCCACGGATCCGCTTGGGTCCTGCGAGGATGCCTGTCGTCTTTCTTTACGAATTTTTTCCAATTCGTCTTGAATTCGATGTTTGAGGTAAAATACGGATTTTTGACGACCTCGAAAACGATCGAACTGAGCCGGAACTTCAAGTGCCGGGTTGGTAGCTAACCGAATTTGCCTAATCATGTTATGCAGGACATGAGGACTTTCAATTCGAGCTGTTAAATCCGGAAATTCCGGAAAAGCCTCACGTGGAGATGGCGTGTAAGATTCACCAAGGAACGCTTACGCGTAACATGCGACGCAGCTGTTCCGTCATACGCCATCCTATTCCGGCATTGCCATAAGCATATGCGAAATAGTGGAATTTTCTATCCAAAAATTCCAACAGCGCTGTAGCGCGCATGACGTCTATCGAAGAAAAGACCGTCATGTGCCGATACTCCGATTCGTATAACAACTGAAACTCTCGGAAAGTATCAAAAATGTCGACCATTTGGCGTGTCGGTATTAAGATCGGCGCAAGATGATCCGGCGCTGGTGACATTCGATGCGGATATAAATCCGGAGAAATTTGATGTGTCACGCCGTCGATCACTTCGCTTGGTGCGTCGAGATGTGGGTGTACGACCAAATACTCGAGCGGAACTTCGTACAACATCATGCCGGTTGTGATAAAAAACCGAATACGCACAAAGTATTGGTCGGGATAAAATAATCGATTAAAGACGCTCATATCGCTGATGAAACGAGGTGCGGGCTCACAATCGGCATCAGCTAAAGGCTGTGCGAGCGTAGACCACACTAAAGGACGCGAGGGCAAATCCGTCGAATTCGCGTACTGCAAATGAATTGCGTACACTCGATCGAAGTATACTTGAGCAGCTTCGATCAGCTGATCGTACAAACGCGATCCTGCGACTTCGCCCAAATAGGAGCGTAAATCGTGCAAAACGACTGGCGCGATAACGCACGGTGGTTCGCGCGTCATATTTTCCATCATTGTGAAAAAATGCTGCACGTAACGTGAGCGATTTTGAATTCTCGCATTATCATTCGCGGCCATTTGATCGCGAATAGCCTGCACGTGCGCAGGTATTGCGACTTCCAAATTCGATGATTGGCTTTGCATAGCCTGTGAATGTAAATTTGCCACAGTACTAGACACACCCGTCATGGCCATAGGAGCCGTGAAATGAGTCTCCGGTGCCGTTGTACCTTGTGACACGGGCTGAGTCGCTACTTGCGTGTATAATGCTACATGTGGTACCTCGTGTGCGGCTAATGTACGTTGAGGTTGTGGTGGTAAACCAATAATTTCCGTCATAATGACATCTGGCTCAGTCTGCTGCTCTGCCCCAACCGGCTGAAAAGTCGGCAAAGGTCCGAGCGCACTGGCACCCAAGGGAGTTTGTTGAACTGTCGCAAGCGATTGTGAAACAATCGGTTGCGCCACGGTAACAATCCCTTTTCGAGCCATTGCTCCGCGTGTTACGCGCGGTGGCGTCACATTAGCCTGTGCTTCCGCCTCGGCGTCGGATAACGCCATAACTAAACGTTTGGGAGATAGATCATCGTCTTCAGTGGAGATCGATGGTTCTACGCCCAACATAGGTGAATCGTATGGAATATCGGTTTGCGAAGAAAATCCGAAGCTGGTGTGCTCGTGCTGGTTGGTTTTGACTTAGGTTCTGTGTCAGGCGCATTTACCGGGCCCGAAACTGTGTCGGCAACGGTTTGCGAAGCCTGCACTTGTAAGTCGGGGTTGTCAAACACGTTAGCTTGAGCCAGCGCTTCCGTTACTGAGGCAATGGTGGTGGCTGCCGCTATAGCTACTGGTGGTTGCGGAGCCGGGCAATAAAATTCCTCAGCTAGAATTAACTCTTCGCCATTTGAGTCAACGTCAGGCTCAACAGCTGTGCTGGTTGACTGCCCTGGTGGTGGTTTGCTAGATGACAATGGTATACGTACTCTGGCTTTCGGACCACTAGCCTTAATGTACAGTTCATCGCCTACGAAAGAAACCGACATGGGCTTTCTATCGTCTGTAATGCGATTATCTTGCGAGCACCCTTCTATCAATATAAAAACATCGATAGTAATGAGAGCGTCCATCGCTAGATAATACTGCATATCCCGAGTTAGCGGTAGACTCCACGCCTGTCCGAAATTTCCAGGCGCGTTCGGGTCAATATACATGTCGAAAAAGAACTCTGCTAAGCGCTTCAACGAATGCGATTGCGCTTTAATGCGTATACGACGCGTAAAAGTTCTCGCCAGCGGCTGAATATCGATGAAATTTGCAATAAATGGGTCTTTCCAGTGCAATTTATTGCGAATTTCTACATCTGGAATTGCAACAATTTCTTCGAATGTTGGCCCGTAGACATGGAAATACGCAAGTCGATCTTGCGTCGGGTCATAACACACCATATACACGTTAGGTAAACGTGTTTCTAGCAACTGATGAAGCCCGAACGGAGGTTGCGGAAACTTCGCTAAATCCCAACAGAACACATGGCCAGTCGCGCTCGCAACTTGGACGTAGCGTACAAATGGGCCATGGAGGTCCTGGTAAGTGGGACAAAGTTGCTGAAAACGCAGGTCCCACGTCTTATAATGCCTGCCTTTCCTATCATTCACAAATTCTGAGTCATAGCCTAGGAATAAAGTGCCATTCGTCATGTTCGATGGCTGGATTAATGCCAAAATGGCGCCAAATGACTTCTGGTCGTCGGAGACTATGACGGTGGGTAAAAGCCTATTCTTTGGTACGCGAGGGGTTACCAAAGGGCTTCTACCAAGCCGATTCTCCCACCAGAGTTGTTGATCATTTATACGCTTTTTATGATTTACGATTTTATGTGTTGCTTTGTGCTTTATCCATTTGGCACTAAGTGATTCAGGACCGCCAACACGACGAGTATCATGTTGCGGCAGCGGGTTGGGTACGACCAATCCCCGCTCTAAAGCCATACTGGTCAACGCCGAACGAAACTCATCTAGGGACGCGGGCACACGTCCCTCGAATTTGCATCGGCGACCAGCTGCCTCCAACAGTGCCTCCTTGCTGGGGGTACCTTGAGCAGCCATGGGTCTGCAAAAGGAAAAACATTAGATAATGGTACGGCATGTGCTGTTTTAGAACCATTTAATAAACGTACAGGCGCGCTGTCCTTAGCTTTTTGTTCCCTGCCCGGTAAATCCTCAAAACTTATGACTACTGCTGGGGCAAGAGGGCGATGTGGTAACTTTACCAACACAAAATCGCCAGGGACATACGCGTGTTTTTCCACAATTAAGTCAGAATAAGGTAGTTTAGGTTCAGGCAAAAGTCTATTCCTGTGAACGTGATGAATAATGAGAGGGTTATAGACATATGCGATTTTTGCAGTTTCAGGCGTAGGTAAGTCAATAATCCGGTATGGACCAACACGCTTGGGTGATAGTTTACCGATTTCAGGTTGAATGACTGAAGTATTATTGAGGTAGACTATATCCGAAAGATTAAAATTTGTGTGCGTTACGGCTTTGTCATATTGCGATTTTTGCTGCTTACGCGCTTGAGATAAATTTTGAGACGCGATTTCATGCAGATCCTGCAAGGTCAGCTTTAAATCAATGACATATTTTTCCGCAACGGATGGTAAATTCGGATTTATCACAAAGTCATTTATGAGTAAAGTGTCAAGGGGAAATGCTGGTTCACGACCATAAAGCATTTCGAAAGGAGATATATTAGTTGATGATTGTGGAGTCGCGCGGTATGCAAATAATGCGAAGGGTAAAAATTGTTCCCAATCATACTGTGATCGCGCACTCAGCTTAGACAAACCATCAATCAACGTACAATTATAACGTTCCACCAACCCATCACACTGGGGGTGATATGGGGTTGTAAATATTTTTTGAACGTTTAATAGTTTACAAACTTCCGAAATAAGGGTAGATGTAAAATTTGACCCCTGATCTGTCAAAAATTTCTTGGGGACTCCATAACGTGGTATGATTTCTCTTAGTAATAAATTTGCAATAGTTGTTGCTTTTATATCAGAAACAGCAAAAGCTTCCACGTATTTTGTAAAGTAATCCATAAAAACTACAATTTGGTCATTTCCGGAGGGAGATCGCGGCATATGCAAGCAATCGCACGCAATAAGTTCAAAAGGCGTGGATACCTCGATTGGTTGCAATGGAACGGATGTGGAATTTAATGCGACCTTACGTTGTAAGCACACATCACAATTCCTACACCACGCGATTACATCATTTTCCATACGCGGCCACCAATAACGCATTTGTATGGCGGGCAAAATTTTGCGCGATGAAAAATGAGCTCCGAAAATAGAGTCATGAAATTCCGTTAATATGAAACGACGCAAGGATTTGGGTATGACGATTTGATGAACGACAGTTGGTGAACGCTTAGGTTGAAAACGACGAAAAAGTACATCGTTTACGAGAAAAATTCGTCACGATATTTTTTCGTTGTTAAGTCATTCAATGCGATACGAATTTTATGCAATTCGTCATCTGCACGTTGCTCAGCGAGTAAACGCGCAGGTGTTAGCATTTCAGCTTTTTCTGCATCGGTAAGTAACAAGCGTTCGCGAAATGTCGGTGGTTTAGAATTAGTAGGATCGGTTTGCGCACTAGGATTATTATTTTGTGCGTTTGGATGATTAATTTGCGCAGTAGGGGTATTATCGCACGATCGGTCAGGTGGAGCCGATTCGTCATCTGACTCAGAATCTTCGGATTCTAAATTTGCGATGTTAACGATATTTTTGCGCTCTACTTTATATTTGTGTTCTGCGTGATCATATTTAGGATGACGTGAAAGAAGATCAGCTGCGCAGTTATATGCACCAGGAACGTAAACGATATCATACTCGTATTCCTGTAATTTGAGACCCCAACGGCGTAATCGACTCGATGGGTCTTTAACGTTTACTAGCCAGGTTAATGCTTGATGATCAGTTTCGACAATGAATTTTTTACCGTAAAGATAATGTCGATAATGCTTGATAGCCCACACTACCGCTAGCGCTTCTTTTTCTGAAGTAGCATAATTACATTCAGCAGAATTTAGCACGCGACTAGCGTAGCTAAGAATAAAACGACTTTTAGATGGTAAATGCTTTTGCGTCAAAATAGCACCTAACGCATAGTTACTTGCGTCAGTTGTTAAAATAAATTGGTGCTCATGATCGAATTTTGGTAATTGCAAAATAGGTGGAGATGTAAATGCTTTCTTCAGAAGCTCAAAAGCGGTTTGGTGTTCAGGCTTCCAGCAAAATTCGACATCTTTACGTAGAAGATGGAATAGCGGTTTAGCGATCTTAGCGAGATCCTTAACGAATTTCTTAAACCATTGGACTAAGCCAAGAAATTTCTGCACGGATTTAACGGTTTTTGGTACAGGAAACGAAATTAAATCTGCGACTTTAGACATATCGGGAGCGATGCCCATTGCACTGATGCTGTGGCCAAGAAATTTTACCTCTGCATGCGCGAGATGGCATTTATCAGGCTTGACACGTAAGTTTGCCTTTTTAAGAGCAATGAAGACATTTTCGAGATCTTTTAAATGTTCTTCGAAAGTACGTGAAAAAATAATTATGTCATCGATGTAAACGAGACAAGATTTCCAATTTAGACCTGCGAGCACAAGCTCCATTAGTCTTTGAAAATCTGCGGGCGCATTCTTTAAACCAAAAGGTAAAACTTCAAATTCGTAATGACCAACAGGACATATAAATGCTGTTTTTTCGCGAGATTTATTATCGAGTGGAATTTGCCAATATCCAGATTTCAAATCTAGTGTGCTAAAATATGCAGCACTGCCTAAAGTATCAAAATAATCGTCTAATTGCGGAAGAGGGTATACTTGCGTTTTAGTAACGTCATTTAACCGTCGATAATCGACGACTGGCCTAAGGGAACCGTCCTTTTTTCCAATGAGAAATAATGGACTTGCCCATGGGCTAGTTGTAGGTCGAATAATTTTATCCGCAAGCATTTCATTTATAATTTTCTGCATAGATTCTCTTCTAGAATGTTCAACACGGTAAGTTTTTCCAACAACGGGTGGATTATCCCCTGTGTCAATATGATGTTTCATCAAAGGGGTACGACCGAGAGGTTCATTTTTTAATGCAAAAATTGAGTCGTATTTTAAGCAAAGTTCACGAATTTGTTGCTGCTGTCTAGAATTAACGGCGGAGCCGTTTAAAGCTTTGTTTATTGATGCAAAAAGTTCAGGTGTCCTATCATCAAAGGATGAAACATGTGACACAACTTCGGCATCAGTGGTTAAAGAACCTATTATTTCACCAGAGTCAATGCGAATTGGTGCTTTAGAGATGTTACAGACGCGAACAGGTATTAGAGGTTGTGACGCATCGACTATAGACGGAGCAACAAAAAGTGAAGTTTTTTCCATAAAATCGGGATTTGGTTCGAATAATGCGAAATCAAAATTGCAAGAACCGTGACTTATGTAGCCAGGTGTAATTAATTCATGCCTGGGTTGTATGATAACAGGCTCAGGTAACGAAACATGCACACACACAACACCAGAGGTAGTTGTGTTGGGTTTCGCGCGAAATTGCAATTTTTCGTGAGATGAAAGTAAATTAATCTTTATGCCATTTATAAAAGCACAACGCTCAATAGGATTTACCCACATGAGTGCGGATTCGCAAAAATCATATCCTAAGAGCATGTCTTCCGGCAAATGATCAATTATAGCTACTGAGGTAGAAATAGATTGTTCCGCGATTGTTAAAGTCATATTTACTTTATAGCGAACGACTGCGGTGATTTCGCCTACACCATGTACGACTTGTGAAACTTGCTTAGGTGGTAAATTAAAACCAAGACGTAAAAATGCAGACGTGGTCATCATGGTGACCTGTGAACCTGTATCTATCAGAGCAGGTACGTCAACGCCATGAACTTTAACGAGAATAGTGGGTAAGTTTGTCCCAGCATGACTTACGATGGGAATATTAGGATCAAAAATCTTAGATGGAGGTAGATTAATTGTTTCGTAAGTTGCAAGACGACGTTGTAGACGTTCGTACTCTTCAAGAAATTCTTGCGACGCGAATAAATTAGGACGCGCGCTAGATTCTTGGTCTTTCGCAGTAACTGTGTTCACATCACGAGGAGATGTTAGGGTTGGCTGCGGTGGGGGCACATTTAAGGCGGGTTGGTTATCTGCAGTGTATGTGACATACGGGCGATTGAAATTATTATCACTGCGATAACTAGAATTATAGTATGTGCCACGTTGTTCATTAGGAAATTGCACAAAAGGTGTATTTTGGCGCGATTGATTATTATAACGATTATCATAACGCGAATTTTGATAATTAGCACGCGAATTTTGGTAATGATCATTACGATTTTGCCGAAAATTCGATCGTGATTGCTTTGCTTCAAAGCGATTATCATTATTCGCATAATTAGCTGAACGATGTTGACTAGGATTACGATATCATGATTGAGATCAATGCCTATTCTGCGAATTCGAACGCGATGGCGAACGATTTCGTCGCGAAAAGAACGCGATTGGCTGCGATTGCGCACCATAAAATTAGTATTCCGATCAGCTTGATTATTAAAATTAGCATTATTAGACGTTTCTTGCCTTTGACGCGTGAAACATTCCTCATAAATGTGACCTATGCGCTTGCAAAAGGTACAATATTTACGAGAAGAATTTTCTGGTTTCTCAGCACGCGATGAGCGATGGAACGTTCGATGACGTGAACGATTTGGATCACTTTGGTTAGATGCGCGAGGAGTATCTTTAGGTACTACGCTGCCTACTGGAGCAGCTGTTACCGATACGTAAGGCGTTACTGCCTTTTTATCCTCAAATTCTTTATTAGCAAATTCAGCGCTAAGCGCATTGTCTAAAAATTCAGCTAATGATGCTCTAGGTTTTTTATGATATGCCTCTTTCGAAATGTGTGGTAATAAACCTTGTTTTAGCTGATGTCGCATTAAATTATTGAAATGTGGCGAGTCAACTTCAAGATAGGGATCCGATTTAATTAGCTCTTCGCGAAGCGAGAGATAATAAGCTTTAACCGATTCGTTAGGCTGCTGTTTGTGTGACAGAAAACGATTAAATAGCGCACCAGTGTCCATAGGACAAAATTCGGTTATTAGCGCATGTTTCATTTTCGAATAAGATTGTTGTATATCAGCAGGTAACGAATGGTATAGACGCAAAACATAAGGGTCAAGAAATCCAGTAGCAAATTTTAAACGATCAGCCTTGTCAATATCATAGGTATTGGCAAGCGATTCAAATTCTGCAAAATAAGCCTTTATATCCGATTTATCGCCGTCAAAAAATTTTTTATTTGCAATTGCAAATTGCATCTGCTGCAAAAATGGTCCGCGATTCAAGGAATCAGCGAGACGTGAATCACCACGCGAGCTTTCAGATGAAGAACCTGAACTATGCCTATGACGTCGTCTGCGCGATCGAGATTTGCGACGCAAGCGACGACTGCGCGGGCGATCATAACTATTAGATGAGCTGTCGTCCGAAAATTTGACATGCTTTTTCCTACTAGACGATTCAGATCGAGGAGCAGATTCATTTTGCAAATTTGCCGATTCGTTATTAATACCAGATAAATTTATCTCAACCGGTTGCATTTCGATATTAGAAGAATGCAAGATAGGATTATTAGGCGGTATTTCCACATTTATAGGGTTAGATACGTAATTATTGGGTAACATTTCTCCTTGAGGTGGAAAATACTGCAGCGGTGGTGGATTTAGTTGTTGCTGCGAGTTCGCAATAGAAGGAGTAGGTACGAAGGAAGGCGCGTTACGATTTAATGGCAGCGAAGGCCGAGATCGCGACGTCTGCAAAATCGATACCGACGGCTGCAAAATCGTAGGTATGTTCTCCGAAAAACCCGAGTTTTGCACTGATTGCAAACCCGTGTTTACAGGATTCTGTGACAAATTACAGATTTCCAGCACGCGATTCGTACAACTTTGAGAGATATTTTCTGGAACAGTTTCTGAAGGTGAGCGTGAATTCGATGCTCTGTTGCTAGTAGACAACAGTGAAGATGCCCTATGCGTACTTTGCGCACGATTTGCACTTTGCGCATTGAATTCAGAAAAATTTGCGCTATCGATTGAGTGGTTAACGCGCTCAGATACATTAGTTTCTATGCGATTCAGAACTGGTTGGGGTTTAAGCATAGTGCTTAGCTCCAAACGCAGTTTACGCATTTCATCCGCATTTTCCTTTTTGTCTTGATCAACGCGCGTAGAAAGATCCGAAAATTGCAAATGAATAGCTTGTAGCGCTTTCAAAATAAGATCATTAGTCACATTAGCATTAGCACGCTCTCTGTCGGCATTCATGCAGCGACTATGATTACTTTCTACGTCAGAGTCGTGAATTTTGCGTTCCGAACTGGTTTCAGGATTATTTGCCGTGTTAATGGTAGTCGTATTATCGATCATTGTGTGACTTGATGAATTGTCAATATTAGGATCCGACCTAGTTAGCGAAAATTGATTAATGCGAGATCGCATGGTACTCAATGATAATTCGTCTTCGGACTGAGTATTACTCGCGGCATGTAGTGACGCAGGTAATTTATCATTATTCGCCTTAGTCGTTACGTCTCTCGTAATTGTGTCATTACTCACAGAATTACACGCGCTATTAGAGTCAACAGGCGCAGTAGGTAATTGGCGAGCTGAAACAGGTGGCGTAGAAGGTTTTTCAATTTAGCGGGCGGTGTCCGCAAAACCTTTTTCCTGCCATTTTTAGGTTTCAAGAATGTCGAAAAATGTGCCTTTGGGTAAAATAAATTTCCGTACGTCGAAATTTTTCCCAAAATAAATGTTTCGAATTAGACCTTTGTCGATCCGAAAAACAGGTTTTTTCACGTGAATAGTACTTCCTCACGTGAAGTAAGATATACCTGACGTGAAATGATCGAAAACAGATAGGACTAAGCCTAAAGCGCAAGAACGTGTACGTGGTTAGAAAAACAGGTAGGTAAGAACCTAAATGACGGAAATTCGTCGTCAGTTGAGAAAAATGATGAATCGTCGCCTGAGGGCTGACGTTTATGGAAAAATGAATATGCGAGCGTGAGAGCTGCCTTCGTCGGTAGAGATCCGACGGAAATAGAAAAATAACGATGGCTTCACCACAATACACAAAATCTTTACCACGGACGCTTACTTAAATTGCGCACTGCCACGATCGCGGTCGATACAACAACAAAGGTGAACGAAACGTTACACATTTTTAGATGGCCAAAATGATTATTTTTGGATCGAAAAATAATTTTACGATGATTGATCAGCTCGGCTGTAGCTAGCAGCCTAAAGGAGGGAACCTCCAATGTAAATGTAGAGCCGCCTTATGTCTACAAAGAATCGACATAGGGCGGATACATTACCTTCGAGATTTACCTAGGTACGTAGGTACTTAAGTCTCCGCTTAGTGCTGGCCCCGATCACGCGGCTCTGAGGCTTTCGATCTTTGGACCCTTACAGACCTTACGGCTTCGATCCCCTCAGCCCTAATATTGCTGGCTGCTTCTATGTCGGGTGATCTCAGCAGCTATGCCCTAAGACCTAAGGCTACCTACCTAGTCTCGGTAATTGCCGCGGAGGTCAGTTGACCTATCTCAAGCTCAAGTTGTAATTTAACTTATTTTCAATCAGTGCCTGATTCGAAATGTTTTTGGTTCCTAATTAGTGTAGGACGCTGAACTATGAAAGCAACAACAACGAGCTCTATGCTGATCAATCATCTCTAAAGATTAAATAATAGTTTTGATCAATTTTTAGGCTTGAGATATAAATTATGATTTTCGGATGAAAAAGGCTATCATACGGAATTTACCTATCAGTCCACTAGATGGGTGGAAGTCCTCGACGAAGGGATGATAGCCGACCAAACCCTCGGTATATCCGAAACCACTGGGCTGGTTTTCTAAGATTTTATTCAACGAATAACACACGGCCTATAGCCGGGAAAACAAATACGCAAAAGAAAAATGACTATGTACAGTCGAGAATAACCGACCAACGAAAAACCAAACAAGCCAAAAAACTAACACGACCTTCAATACGTTGGCCTCAATGACCATTACAGTAAATTAAAACAACGATCAATTTAACATAATACTGAATTGACTTTTATCTCAGATCGATTACACAAGCGGTATGGATGAAACAATTACTATTATCATACACTTAGCTCTACGATACCGGACAAGTATCTAAATGTTTTTTATTATTGAAAATTTGGGAAAATAATGGGAAGACCGAAGGCATAGCCCACAGTACACTATCATAGATAGCTACTAGTATTGGCTATGTTATGGCTATTGCGAACTGCTAAGGCATGTTCGCCTAAGCGTGTAACTCTCGCAGTTACATACATAGCACGTGAACGTCCTATTCTCAACAATAATGTTTCATCATATCCTCTAAATTTGATTAATTTACTAAAATCCCACCTATTCATTTCCTTATAGTTTAGAATCTTTTATAATTCTCTTCATAATTTAATGGTATGTTTAAACTTTAAGTTTCTCTTGTTTACAACTCTCGCTCAGCAAGCTCATTTTTCAAAACTATGTACATTCAAGCTAAATTCTCCAAAACTCTTTGCAAGTTCATGAGGTTTCCGTATTAAAAGTTCAATAATATCGACCATATATACTGTATACGATGCAGCAGCATTAATAAATAAATGCTTAGAGCTAATGAAGTGTGTATATTAATAGAAAGATTCCGATATCACAAGAGTATAAGTTCTGCTAGCGAACAATTTCGCGGAAGCTTTTGGAAACATTTGGAAAGTCGTGAACTCTGGAAGGAGTAAAAAAATTTCTGGGGGGGGCTAAAAACTTTTTTTGGTGGGATCATGTATGATCGTGAGGGCTAAACTTTACTATATGGTGTGAACGGAAAACTTGCAGATGTACGTGGAAAGGAACGATATTGATTGAATAGAGGAGGACATGCATAAAGAAAGTGCGGAAAAAAATTATATGAAAAACGGACCAATATTGGTGAAGATAGAGTTACTCAGGAGGATATAGTAGCTACATTAAAGTGATTTTACAGTTTACCAAAAATGTTCCGAATTTGGGCTGAAAACATATGTATCTGACATTTTCAAGGTCGCCGATTACGAAAAAATAACTTTTATTTTACGGAAAAAAAATTTCGTTAAAAAATTTTTAAATTTGAAAAATTGATTTTTTGCATGTTCTTTCTGTCTAGATAATGTGAAAATTCAAGTTTCTGCTTAAATGACGCTTAGGCTTAGGCTTAGTTTATCTGAGAAGGTGTTTTCGGCTGCTTAGGTCGAGGTCGCTCCCGCTTAGGTCGAGGTATAGATGCTTAGGTCAACGTATAGATGCTTAGGTCGATGTATAGATGCTCAGGTCGATGTATAGATGCTTAGGTCGACCAAAGTTGAGTACATGTTATTCTGCATTCCACTGTTTGAATCTTCAAATGGTTGGAACTTTAAGATAATCCAAAAATGCTGTTTGAATCATATTCAAGTAGAAATCTTTAAGTGGATGTAAACAATGCTAAAAATAGTGAAATTAAAAAAAATTTTTTGAAAATTTGGGCAAAAAATTACAAAAAATTTTTCTTTTATCTTGGTTTCCACGCAGTATAACTTAATTTTTTGTAATCTGCGACCTTGAAAATGACAGGGAAATATTATTTTGTAAAAATTGGAAACCTTTGATAAACTGCTAAAATTCCTTAAAGTGACTCAAAATGGTGAATGTCGAAGTATGATGTTTGAACTGAAGTACCGTAACTCTGTGAGTTTTGTATGGATTTGGTTTATTATTTTTTTCCGCGTCTTTTAGTGACACAACGTATCGTTTTTGCGCAATTGTATGGCAGTTCTGCCGGAATGGCGCAAAATCGGTTCACACCATATTCAAAAACTCCTGAGTGACCTTGACCACTAATAATGATCGATTTTGATCAAATCAATTTTCCACTCTTTTTTGAAACACTTCGTTTCATAGATTCGAACTTTAGTTCAGTGACTTTATGATCTGATAAAGTAAACGATTGCATTAACGGTTAGGCTTTATTCTCTCAGTAATATAACTATTCCAAATGACATTAGTTTTCGTGATCTGGGTGTTTATATTTCTCATAATCTTAATTGTAAGGTACATTTAAATCACATAATTAAAAAAAGCTGTTTCTCGTTGTTTCCTAATACACAAAGTTTTTCTTTCTCGTGATAAAGATATTTTAGTTATAAGGCCTATACTACGGGGGAAGGTAAAATCTGGAAATGGGAATGGAAAATGGAAAATGGGTAAAAGCCGGAAATGGAAAATGGAAATGGAAAATGGAAAAATGGATAAAAGCCGGAAAATGGAAAAGTGGGTAAAAGCCGGAAATGGAAAATGGAAAATTTTCCATTTCCTTTATTTTCAACAGAAAATGGTTCATTTTCAAAATTTTCGGTCGTAGATGGCGAAATCATGTCGTTTCTCACCAAATTTCCTTATTTTTTTATGAAATTTCAAAAGCGCAACCAAAAATGGAAAAAATTCAACAAAAATGGAAAATAAATTGTCTAACGGAAAATTGTTCATTTCTTCGTCTTTTCACTCAAAATTCTCCTCTTTTAAAGAGATTGACCTTCCAGATCCGAAAAAACCGTCATTCGCTTCGACTACAACGATTTTGTCGCAGATGGAAAATCGCCGGAAAACGGAAAAATATGGTAAAACCCGGAAACGGAAAATGAAAAATTTTCCATTTCCTTTATTTTCAATGGGAAATGGTTCATTTTCAATATTTTCGGTCTTAGATTTCAAACTCATGTCGTTTCTCACCAACTTTCTCTATTTTTGAAAAAATTTCGAAAGCGTAAATAAAAATGGAAAAGTCTACAAAAATGGAAAAAACGGAAAATCGTTCATTCCATTTTTGTTGAATTTTTTCCATTTTTAGTTGCGCTTTTGAAATTTCTTCAAAAATAAGGAATTTTGGTTAGAAACGACATGATTTCGACATCTACGACCGAAAATATTGAAAATTAATTATTTTCCATTGAAAATAGAGGAAATGGAAGATTTTCCGTTTTCCATTTCCGGGTTTTACCCGATTTTTCCATTTTCCGGCAATTTTTCATCTGTGACGAAATCGTTGTAGTCGAGATGGATGACGGTTTTTTCGGATCTGGAAAGTCAATCTCTTCAAAAGAGGAGAATTTTGAGTAAAAAGACGAAGAAATGAACAATTTTCCGTTAGACAGTTTATTTTTCCATTTTTGTTGAATTTTTTCCATTTTTAGTTGCGCTTATGAAATTTCTTCAAAAATAAGGAAATTTGGTTAAAAATGACATGATTTCGACATATACGACCGAAAATTTTGAAAATTAGCCATTTTCCATTGAAAATAAAGGAAATAAAAATTTTCCATTTTTCATTTTCCATTTCCGGGTTTTTTCCCGATTTTTCCATTTTCCGAGAATTTTCCGTCTGTGACAAAATCGTTGTAGTCAAGGTGGATGACGGTTTTTTCGGATCTGGAAAGTCAATCTCTACAAAAGGGAGAATTTTGAGTAAAAACACGTAGAAATGAACTGTTTTCTGTTAAACAGTTTATTTTTCCATTTTTGTTGAATTCTTTCCATTTTTAGTTGTGTTTCTGAAATTTCTTCAAAAATAAGGAAATTTGGTTAGAAACGACATGATTTCACATCTACAACTGAAAGTTTTGAAAATTAACTATTTTCCGTTGAAAATAAAGGAAATGGAAAATTTTCCATTTCCCATTTTCCATTTCCGGGTTTTACCCGATTTTTCCATTTTCCGGCAATTTTGCATCTGTTACGAAATCGTTGTAGTCGAGGTGGATGACGGTTTTTTCGGATCTGGAAAGTCAATCTCTTCAAAAAGGGATAATTTTTGAGTGAAAAGATGTAGAAATGAACAATTTTCTGTTAGACAGTTTATTTTTCCATTTTTGTTGAATTCTTTCCATTTTTAGTTGTGCTTTTGAAATTTCTTCAAAAATAAGGAAATTTTGTTAGAAACGACATGATTCCGACATCTACGACCGAAAATTTTGAAAATTAACTATTTTCCGTTGAAAATAAAGGAATTGGAAAATTTTCTATTTTCCATTTCCGGCTTTTACCCACCTTTCCATCTTCCATTTTCCGGCTTTTACCCATTTTTCCATTTTCCATTTCCATTTTCCATTTCCGGCTTTAACCCATTTTCATTTTTCCATTTCCATTTCCATTTCCGGATTTTACCCACGCCCCTATACTACTTATGTATGTAAGACTTATGCTTGAGTTTTCTGTTTCTGTATGAAATCCCTATTATGCAAATGATATAAATCGTCTTGAAAATGTTCAGCGTAAATTTACTAAACGTCTTTTTGGTTTTCATAGTAATTTATCCTACCCTGAACGCCTGAAGCTTCTTAACCTACCTTCTTTAGAACTTTGTCGTCTTCACAAGTTCACATATGTCTATGTCTAATGTATCAAATTATTAACGGCTTATCTTGTATTGATGATGATGAATTTTTTATTTTTAGTTCTAGCAAAACTCGAGCAACAAACTGCCGTAAACTTAAATTACCGTCCGTTCAAATGCTCACCTAAACGACTTTTCCCAGCACTATTTGAAAATTACCTGATCAAATAGTCGCTTCTCCCAACCTTTGTTTGTTCAAAAAAGAGCTCCTTAACATTGATTTTACAGTTTTATTGTCGGGGCATACGGGGCATACTTATTTGTATCACACTCGTGATCTGTATGTCCTTTTGTTCAGTTGCTGTTTCATCATGTATTCGTGTTTTACCAAATTTCGTGCATTTTTCTGGACAATAAATATTTTCTTGTCTTGTTAAGTAGTTAAGAAACAAAAATGCTACTTTCAAACGCAAAAAGTCAATTTATTTATTTACTTTGCGTTGGCTTCCGTCCGCATTCCAAATTCTTCGGAGCTAGATGGTTAAAGATTGATCAGTAATGCGCAAGCACGCTGTATCTTGTTATTAGCTATAATTTCGCATGCTTGAGCACATTGCAACTTGTCCGCCGCCTTTGTACGTATGTATTTTTGATACTGAAGGGCAGACAACAAAACCGAATTTGCTCAATAAGGCTGCCTACTAGAATATTTTAAGAATCCTCTCCTCAGATCAAACAGTATGCCGTGGTCAGATGAAGTTAGACGTCAGGAAGAGACGTTGTCAAAGGTAAAACTTTGTATTTTACATAGGGATGGACCGGGTCCAAGTATCCGGACCCGGATCCGGCACTATCCGACGATTTTTCTGGATCCGGACTCGGATCCGGACCCGAAATTTTCGGAAGTAAAGATCCGGACCCGGACCCGAAATTTTCAAAAGTAAAGATCCGGACCCGGACCCGAAAATTATGAATTTTTAGGAACCGAGTCAAACTGTATTCTGAGTAAACTGAGAAATAAGTATTTTATCCCAAAAATTGGTTGGAAAAATCGAAATATGCTTGCGCGAGGGTTTATATAGCAGTGAGTGAGGGAGGTTTAACAAATCGGACCGATGAATGTTTTTCCCTGAATTTTATTCAAAGTAGACGTAGCGATGGCATACAACTGGAGTGCTTAATCATTATAACGTGGATGGCGTCGAGCCGGCAGACCTAGGCTGTCGCAATAACCATTTAAATCTGATATATTTTTGTATTTTCTTTTATTCATGCGGTATTATGCGTCACGAATTTTCTATTGAGGTTAACTATTTTCGAGAATAAACATAGAAGCGCGGATTTCGGAGCGAAAATGTTTTGTATATTTTTATTTGCATCTATTTAAATAGAGTATTAATCATGATGGCAGATTGACGCTCGAAGGCTGAGTTTGGACATGATGAGATTCGAAATAACTTATACTACAAATATTGAAAAATTGAAAGAAGCTTCCATAATGAGAATTGATTCAGTAGATCAGCATTAAACCTGATACAATATGCAGATGTAGCCTTTAATTTTTTCATTATCTGGAAAAAACAAAGTTGTTAAGTCATCATAGTTTCACTTCATGAACTTCCGAAAAAAACGTTTTAATGAGCTATGTACATCATGCAAATCCATTTATCATGAGCCAATAGGATCAAAGCTAGTTTAACCTTCTTTTGAACAGTATTATTCATTTTTTATTTATGATTTTTGATCATGTAACTCAGTGTTGTTTTTTTGTACTCGGCAAAGATTTTTACCGATGTACAAAGACTTTTTCGGAACCGTCTTTGTACATGAACAAAGATTTTTGGGAAGACAAAACTTGCAAAAAGGTCTGCAATTCGCAAAAATTTTCGGCGCTTCGCGCCGAAATGAGTAATTGTATATTCTATATATCTTCATAATGGTAGAAATTGCATTTCAAAAGGAAAAATGTCAAATTTTTTGGCGCTTCGCGCCGTTTTAAGACGATTCTTAGAGATTTTTGCGTTAGAGACCCAGAAATTACCTAAAATACATTATCAAAAGTCGAACAACTCTGTGTTTACCACATTTAAATCGCTATTGTACCATATTATAGTACCCAAAAATTTGTGTGTGCAAAATGTGTAAAGATTTTTGGGAAGACAAAGACTGTAAAAAGGTGTAGAATTCCCAAAAATTTTCGGCATGAGTAATTGTTTGACCTACGTATCTTTAAAATGGCAGAATTTGCATTTAGAATGGAAAAATGTCAAAAATTTCGGCGTTTCGGCGCCGTTTTGAGACAAATTTTTGTAATTTTTGGCGTCAGAAACCCAGAAATTAGTTAAAATACGCTACCAAAGATCGAAAACTTTATTTTACCACACTAAAATCGCTACTGTACTATATTATAGTACACAAAAATTTGCATGTATAAAATGTACAGAGACTTTTGGGGACCATCTTTATACATGTACAAACGGACCTTGTATAAAAAACACTGTTACCAGCCCCATCTTATCTGAAAACAATGAATATAATTATGTAATATAACAGCAGATTTAAATAATTATCGCAGGGTACCTTTGGACCCGGATCGGACCCGGACCCGGTCGGGTCAAAGGTCAAAGATACGGACCCGGACCCGAAATTTTAATTTATTTAGATCCGGATCCGGACCTGGACCCGAAATTTTGAAAGACTAAGATCCGGACCCGGATCCGAAATTTTAAAAATTTTGGATCCGGTCCATCCAATGATTACTTTTAATAACGCGCTTTTCTATAATTTGATTAATATTAGTCATTATATACTGTTTATAAAGCTTAATTAGCCAAGGTTTTATAAAATTATTCGATTAGGCTCTAATTTTTCGGAGAACATTTGCTGAATTTTTCTCATCGTTAAAGTTGTATGCAGGCAGGCCCAGTTACAGAATTCGCTCAAGGAGGCGAATGGTCTGTATGCTGTATCTCGGGAAAAAGTCACATTTTTCGTCGTTTTTTGATGTGCTCTATCCATTAAGATCATGAAATTTCTGTCCCCTGTCTAAATGAATAGGCGAGAATATTTCATATCTATGTATCTGTCGCGAAGAGTCGCATTCCGTGCACTATTTTAGATACATCTGAATTTATATTTGTTCTCGAGATTTATTTTGAAATAGCTGTAAAGCGTCTTAATACAAGTCCTAAGGCACTGCCTAATTGTTTATATTCTTATTGCTATAAGACAACCTTTGAGAGTGCTCTAACCGTACATGTTTCGGGGGACTTTGATCCTCATAATGGCTGCTGACCCCAGGATTGTCAATTTTTTGTAAAATCGAAATAATTGCGCTGTTTTAAGCGTTTTTAGCTACTTTTGGCTCAAAAGTTCACGCGCCATATAAATACTTATTGACTATTTTGTTCAAATTTGCTTAATTTTTGAAATTTCCCATTTTTTATATTCTAGGAAGAACTGACACTCTTGAAATGGCGAAAAACAGTGTTTTTTACGTCTAATTATATATTGTTTTTAATCCCTAAAAACCTTTTTTGAACCATTTTTCGGCCTGACTCGTCCCCAGAATTTTCTTGCTGTACATGTATGTTGCAAGTGTTCTCGCTCTATCCATTGGTTATTTCACCACTATGACCTATGCAATAATGGAACTGGATGACTATACTCTCTGCATTATTATTTTTTGAAATTGAGCCCAACTAGTTTTAATCAATGATAATGAGTTAGTATTAAATATAACGTTCATTAGATTCGATCCAGGAAACGGAAGCACTTGCCGTTCACACCAACGGTAAAGTTTATAGTAATATGTGTACGCTAGTCCGTATCCAGAGGTCGACTATATTTTTCTAAGTAATTAAACAATAAATGCAGAATGTCTGACTAGGCACTGGGGTTTAAAATCTCAGGAATCCTAAACAGTAAATTTAATGTTCACGAATTTTTTGTTTTTTAAACTATCGAAATGGTTGAAATAGCCTATAAAACGTCTTTTCGTGGTAATTTTTCATTTTTAAAGCATTTGTAGTTCATTTTGACTGCATTATGTATATCAACTTTAACACTATAAAATCATAAATTTATATATTTAAAGCGCTTTTTGGGTATTTTGAAATTTTTCAACTTTCGACTTCAAAAATGATGCAAAAAACATTCCGTCAGCTCGAAATCGGTGGGCAGTACCTGTCTCACCGACCCTTTAGCCGGGGTAATACCCTTCACCCCCCTATGTGCATGTATGCATTGAAAGCAAAATTCGCGCCGGATCTATTGTTTATGTGTCTTTTAAACCGCTAGGCATGAATAACACATCCAAATTTAGCGGCGCCGAATTATAAATTCTTTGTATCCTTTCTGTTTGTAAAGTACAAAAAAATTGAGTACGAAGACAAAAACTAAGAAATTGTTCATGGATTGGATGATAGAAATCAGTTGTGTAGCTAGCTTGAACAGCTAGCTTGAACTATAAATGCTATGTATTCAAATATGAATGAGTTAAAGTAAAACATTTTTTAGAAATTCTTAACGGTGTCTCTTAGGATTATGTACAGCTCGCCGAAAAATGCTCAAGAATGCGTTCATTTTTGCCTGCCTTAGTTCTAATGTTTGTCGAGATATCTGACTTCGAAATGTTCGGCCCCTCTTCTACATGAAACTTTGAGTAATTTACTCAATGAAATTTATCTACGCCCGTGATAAACGTCGTACGTTATTATACGTCTTTTAAAAATTAACTTGTGTTTTATACGTCGTTTCAGTTTATCTTGATGCTATTGCAGTCAACTGTAATTAAAGTGCCTCGTATCTGATAATTTTCTTTATAGCTGCAATCAGTGCAGCTGGATGTAGAAAAGCCAAAGCCGGGTGGCTTTGGCAGAGGACGACCGCTGGTTCAGGGAAAAGCGGCGTCGGAAGAAAATGGCTTGCCTATTGAACCTGGTTTGTATATTGTACATTGCATATTTGATGAGTTTGTGTAATATGTAAGTAATATCTGTATAAAATGGAGCTGCTCGCACTACGTCAGCTTTTATTTTTGTCTGAATATTATTGCAACTGCAGTGGGTGATCAGGCGCTGTAGTTTCTTCACAATAGTGCACTATTGGTAAGATACATCCAGTCGTTAAAATGTAATGTTTTGTCGCAAAACACAAAATTTTCAGGCACTCGCGTGCCACTAAAAAGAATTTCTTGATTTTAGCAACGTAATGCTTGCATACTGATTAAAAAATCTATTTTATTTGTCCGAATCGATTATTCTGCGCAGATTCGAAAATTTTCAATGCACAAAAACAAGTCGTAATGCAAATTTCCGTATCGCGAGAGAACTTAACTTTGCTGATGGACGGCATACCCGCAGTTGATGTATAATGAAAATGTTATGGTATACATACAGGTTATAGAGAAGGGAAAACTCCCTCTAGAGGAAGTCAGTCTATTTTCTAGTGATTCGACATAATTCACCTCGAAAATACAACTTGCTATAGTAAAATTTCAAATTTCACCTCTCTCTGACCGCAGATTTTAGATTTTACCCCTCCTTGGTTACCCCCTGACAATGAGTATCTATGGTATGCATGTATTTAAATATTTTCTAATTTTATTTCATGCCTTTGTACCAAGTTTAAATCATGAGAACGATTTGAAAGCTTACGTATTTTTTAAAAAGGGATGAGAAGTCGACTTCGCGTAAAAATGGATAGATTGTCAATCATTTTTTGTTATCAGATCCTAAAAGAATATGTATGTTATTTATAGGCTCCAATCCCAGCACATTTTCCTTCAAATTAGACCAAAAACATACGTCTGATGGAGGACAACAGTTTTCGAGCTTCGGCTCTGGCTTTGGATCTAATTTCGGTGGACAGGCATCCAGCAGTGGTTCAAAATCGTTTGGATCATTACTCAGTGGAGCAAAAGGTTTGCGTGCGCAGCGCACTACATATGTAGATAACATAGACCGTAAATATGGGGGTGGGTGAGGTAGGGGTGGCCGCCCTTCTCCTTTGGCTGAAAATTTTTTTGAAAGTTAAGATAAAGTCGGAAAGATGGAAAAACTGCATATCATTACCATCAAATCTTCAAATTTTCATTTTTGACTCAAGCGCGACCAAAAACGATACTTTTCATATGTAGCACATTAAGATAGAAATTTTTCTGTGCATTGTTTGAATTTTATTTTATTAATAGATAGAGCTCGTCGAATAACGTCGGAAAATGCTGTTCTTACAAGCTATTCATGCAGAATTGTAGACCAATTTATCATAGGTCGGCCCTCCCCGCCCCTCCCTCGGGCGCATATCCTGTATGTATATAAGCCTGCATTTTTGTTTATGGAATTAAGTAATGTGGTATTTTCTGTTCCGGCAAATGACATTTGCTTAGCTTCGATTCTTAAAGAAATAAAATGAATGAGATTTTTATAAACGATAATATTAAATTTGTAGCGATCGGCTGTAATGTATGGAAAATATTCAGTTTTCGGAACAGTGGGGATATAAAACGTTTCAACATTGTGTGTTATTTCATAATCTTCTGCTTCACGCATGTACATATACAACATACATGCTTGTAGAAGCGACTGTTCAGTACGTAATAGTTTTGAAAAATGAGCTTGTTAAGCGAGAGTTGGTTTACAACTCTCGCTTAACAAGCTCATTTTTCAAAAAATACATGCTTGTATAGTACCGAGGTACATATATGTAAAGGCTTGAAACTAGGTGGTGTGTCCCCGGTTATTTTCAGGAGGGTGTTGGGTAAATGAAATGACGGCCAAAAAACACGTAAAAAACGGCTTACAAATTCAGTTTTTTTCAGAAATCGGGAGGGGTTCAAAAATTTTTTGACTGTGGAGCATAGATATGTACATAAAGTCAGGTTGGTCAGGAGTAATAGAATCGAGATTTTGGGGTCAGGAAGGGGTAAAATTGAGGATGCTTACCATAGAAAACTGAATTTTGGCGATTTTTACGACAAAACTGCTTGAAAATACACTACTTTTAGCTAGAATTGCTCGACAGCACTGTTTCTTAGCGCGGCGCAAAGAAACCTCGTTCTGCGCTTATGGGACCTTTCGTACATTAGCGCCATGCGCAAAGGCCTTCTTGGATAAAAAAATAGAAATTTAAACATTTTTACGGCATTTATTAAGAAAGTTTTCAAATTTTTTCGGCACTTCGCGTCGAATTCATTATAAATATATTATTTGTGTTTTCCCATCTAAAAACACTGCTCGACAGCAGTGAACGACCGAAGCTCCAAAATTTTGCTTCGGCCGAAGCCGAAGCTTCGGCCAGCTCTTGCTTCGGCTTCGGCCGAAGCTTCGGACGAAGGCCGAAGGCCGAATCTGTACAAATTTTTTAGTCTAATTCTGATTAGTATGAAGAATGAATTGCGAATTGAGTCATGAATATGAAAGTTAAGCTTGATTATCTTTCAGGAGTGAATATGAAGTAATGAAACAGTGTCATTAATTGCAAAAATTTTATTCAAAAGCGCAATTAATTCTGTTCATTAGCACTGATTTCATTATTAGACATTTCATCTATATCAGCAGCTAATACGTATTGATCATCATCAGATTCTAGGGATGTAGCGGATACCCGCACCCGCTATTCCAAAAATGTGCACCCGCAGCATCCCTATCAGATTCAGTATCCTGAATATATAAAAAATATAATGTATTATTAGGAATAAAGCCTGGAATTCTTGAGAATTATGAAAACAATTAATTGATTAATTCCTAATTTTCATGCTGATACTTAAATTTGTAAAAGTAAGGTAGACATAAAAGCAAATAGAGATTTCTTCCCATTATTAGATGCAGAAGTTTAAGAAAGTTAACACGTCGATCATGAAGCAATTATTTAATACAAAACAGAATGGTAAACAGAAGTGTTTTTTATACTCGGCAGATTTTTCCCGATGTACAAAGATTTTGGAACTGTCTTTGTACATGTACAAAGATTTTTGGGAAGACAAAAATTGCAAAAAAGGTCTGAAATTCGCAAAATTTTCGGCGCTACGCGCGAAATGAGTATTTGTGTGTTCTACATATCTTTATAATGACAGAAATTGCATTTCAAAAGGAAATACGTCAAATTTTATCGGCGCTTCGCGCCGTTTCAAGACGATCCTTAATGGTTTTTGCCCTTAGAGACTCATAAATCAGCTAAAATACACTACCAAAAGTCGAACAACTCTGTTTTTACCACACTAAAATCGCTACTGTACCATATTCTAGTACCCAAAAATTTGTGTGTACAAAATATACAAAAATTTTTGGGAAGACAAAAACTGTAAAAAGGTGTAAAATTACCGAAAATTTTCAGCGCCTCGCGCCGAAATAAGTTATTGTTCGTCCTACATATCTTTCAAATGGTAGAATTTGGATTTAGAATGAAAAAAGGTCAAATTTTTTCGGCGCTTCGCGCCATTTTGAGACAATTTTTAGTATTTTTTGGAGTCAGAAACCCATAAATTAGCTAAAATACACTATCAAAGATCGAAAACCCTGTTCTACCACACTAAAATCGCTACTGTACTATAATATAGTACACAAAAATTTGCGTGTACAAAATGTACACAAAGGCTTTTTGGGACCATCCTTGTGCATGTACAAACGGACATTGGTAAAAAAACACTGGTACACAGTAGACACACTATATACAACAAGTACAAAGATGGCGTTGGAATTTCGAGTAAACAAAGACATGCCTTCAAATGTGAGACATGTAGGAATAAAGGTGTGGCTTTTCCCTTAAGTGTCTCATCATTTTCGCGATCACTATTGATTCATTTATAGTCGAACTTTTGTAAAATGGAATCAGATGCGGAGCGGATATAATGCTTAGATGAGTCAGCTTTTGCTATTAGTACATGATTGCTTGCTGTTTATATAGTCAAAGTTACTGTTGTGAGCATATTTTAACAAAATTTAAGGTGACTAGAAGATAAATTGAGCTAAATAGCGTTGTCTTGGGTTAGTTATATTGCACATTGTCTAAACTTTAATTCGAATAAAAAACTGCCTCGAAAAAAGCTTCGGCCTTCGGCCTTTTTTTCCACCTTGCTTCGGCCTTCGGCCGAAGCAAGAAAACACCCCAGCTTCGGCCGAAGCTTCGGCCGAGCTTCGGCCGAAGCCGAAGCTTCGGTCGTTCCCTGCTCGACAGTACCTAACTTTTGGCCTTTTCAGCGGGGGCCATACCCCCTCTCACCCCTCCTATGTGCATGTATGCTTTAGAGGCTTAGTTTCCTAAGGTCGAAAGTTCAGAGGGGGTGAAATCCCAAAATTTGAGACCACAAAATTTAGATTTCTAGCCTTTTTTGCAGGTCAAATATGCAAAACGCTTGAAACATCCTATATAGCATGTTTTAATGTGAAAAACTGCATCTTTAACTACTTTTTATCCCATTTTGACTACTTTAGTCACTCTTGTAAGTAAAAAGTATAAGAATTCATCGAAAATTTTGACTTTTCAGATCATTTTAAGTTCATTCTAGGTATTTTATGGGTAAATGAAACATAAATGTACTAGTCGGCGCGAAGCGCCGAAAAATTTTTATTATCTGCGCTGCTTTTGTACCCAAAAATCATTGCAGAAAAGGTTTGATAGCTCAAAATCGTCTGACAGTGATTCAAGTCTCGGACCCTGAGGTGGGGGTAATACCCCCTCACCCCCTATGGGAATGTGTGTTTAGAGGGATGGGGACGACCAGCTTTGGGTAGGGGATCTCAATCCCGTTACATGTATGCTTAGGTAAGTATATATATATATATATATATATATATATATATATATATATATATATATATATATATATATATATATATATATATATATATATATATATATATATATATATATATATATATATATAAAATATATATATATATATATATATATATATATATATATATATATATATATATATATATATATATATATATATATATATATATATATATATATATATATATGTACGTATGTATGTGTTAGCGCTTTCATCTTGTTTTCCATCCGAGCAGAATTTTGTAATTTATGTAGCAGCATCTAGCGACCGCGATGCAAATGGTTTTTTCGGAAATGGCAGTTTATCTACTGCGACGGCCAGTGGGCAGTCCGACGGCAAGAGTTCGACTGCTTCTCGCTCTGAAAATTGGGAGTCAGAAGAGGGCGATAAGCGTAAGTGACAGTCACTTTGTCTTCTTTTTTTGTTCCACTGGTATGTGCAGCACCGTTATTACTTTTTTATTTCGAAGGGGCTCGAAATTCTTGGAGTCAAATATCTCGAGAACCGTTGGAAGCTTTGCGAAAAATTCATTTTTGAGCGTTTTTCATTGAGCTCTGTGCAACGGCGGAGAAAAAATTTTAAAATCGCTCATTTCGGATACAAAAGCCATTCTTTAAAGTGCTTGCAAGACTGTTTTTCTGAAACCGATGCAGCTCATAATGCTTGTAATTACACAAGGATTAATTTTGGAATGTTCTTATTGCGCTTTTGGGACCTAATACACATAGTAAATACCATACATGCATAAAGTGAAAAGTTCTGGAAGGTGGAGGATAATTGAGTTTTCTTGGAGGGCGGCAAATGAGTAATTTTTTACCTATTTAATGTCAAATTTTGTCAAATTTTAATACTAATTCGTTTTATTTCATTCTTCATGAATACTTATGGTTAAATTTACATGAAAACAATAACGATAAGGGCGATTAAATGATCTGCAACATCAAAAATATACAAAATAATGGAAGGATATTGTCTGGATGAATTAATTTGACAGTCTACTGCTCGGAAAATAGGTATATGTACCTGAAACTATACTGAAACATAGGCGTCATTTACCGTTTTTCATGGTTCGAGCAACAGGTTTGGTCCCAAAACGGCCTTAGGTGGTATCCTCCCAAAAGTCGTGGTAGGAGGATAACCCCGTACCCCTCTACAGTGTGCATGTATGGTAAATACAATATTCGGCAGAAAATTCTTAGAATTTTCACTAAAAAATAGGTTAAAAAGTCAAAAATTGATATACTTTTGCTCGCAAAATTCTTTGTAGTGGTTGGCTCGTCGTTCTAATGGCTAAGATACGCAACTTTCATTAGGAACCGCGTTTTTTTCTTAAACGCGGATATTTATAACTCGACGCGGAGCGCCGAATTATTGCAACGTATTTAATATTTACTTATTTCTAGAGGTAATTTCCGGTCTGGGCTTCTAAAATTACAAACATAATAGAAAATATAAGACATCCCCGAAAAATTCTGACTTGACTCGCACTCGAAAGCATGCTATGCAAAAGTTCATCTAATGGCCTATTAGTTGACCTAAAGAATTTTCAATGTTTTTCATTGGGGGACCCTTGCGAAATTTTTTTCATTCCGGGGAGGGAAATTCAAGCCCCCTCTGCCCTCTTACAGGGGTCGCCATGAAAGATGACGCGCCATCACCCTCAGAATTATAATGGATGGTGCGCCGCGTTACGTCCATCATGCGCCATCATCTCTTTTTTCTATTCAGCGCCATTAACCTCCATCATCCCCTTATACTGGCGATGCGGACGGCGCAATTTAGCTATTAATAGCGCCAACAAGGAAGCGCGCATGTGAATGCCGGCGCGCTTCCTTCTTGTTGGTGCTATTAATAGCTAAATTGCGCCGTCCGCATCGCCAGATTAACGGGATGATGGAGGTAATGGCGCTGAATAGAAAAAGAGATGATGGCGCATGATGGACGTAACGCGGCGCTCGCGACGCACCACTATTATAATTCTGAGGGTGATGGCGCGTCATCTTTCATGGCGACCACTGTATTACGGTTCTAATTAGGTAAATTTACTCGTACTCGTACATATAAAACTCATGGAGGTTTATTGACTTTCAAATTTACTGTATTAATCACGGAATAGAAATATAGATGAACTTTTACAATGTTGCGCTTGGAGCTTATTAGTGCTCTCCAACTGCCCTGTTGGCCATGGTAGCACAAAGTCTGCCTAGTTTTGATGTGCAATTACATTGTTGAGTTACCTGTTACTGTTTGTTCTGTATGTGTGTAAAAATGCGCTTTTCGATGTAGTCTACTCCATACCTGGGCGTGGGCGGTTCGGGAGGTTTGCACCCCCCCAGAAACCAAAATACCCCTAGAATTGATTTTTTGAAAATATTTTTGGGTTTTTTCGCAATTTTTTGATGCCAATGGATAGTGCTCGATGAGAAACGTTGAAAAATGGTGTTTTTCTCGCCATACCACCATTTTTGAGGCCATTTTTTGATCTTTTAAAAAATCTTGTTATTCCCAGAACTTTGGTGCCGCCCACCTGTGCTTTATTCCTGAACTCCTTATTATCGAAAATACACAAATACGAGTATATCAATAAAGTTTTAATATCTATCGGGTCCGTTGAATTTGCGGTCTTTTTACTGACATGACAAAGAGTACCACAACTTTTTGTTATTTCCATCGTAGGTTATTTTTATTATAAATACAAAGGAGTGGAAATTTCTGAATTGGCAGGTAACAATTCTCATATGTATGTCTAGAATGATGTTATTATGTATGTCAAGTTTAGAGTTTTGATTAACAAATTACTTTAAATTACTAAATGTGCTTGAGACATTAAAATATTCCTACTGATTCAAGCTTTCAGAGTCAATGTTCTAGTGAGTTGGTATATAAAGAAAAATGAAATAACAAAAATAAAAATAAAGCAATGGAGAAATAGACAGTTTTTCTTTTTAAACGAAATTTATATGCTTTACTCGTATGTATATTTGTATTTGCGTGTATCATTTCAGCTTTATCAAAAGAAGAAGAATCGATATTAAACAAGATCGTTCATGATAAATTGATTCAAATCAAGGAGTTGAACATAAATTTAGATAAATGCAAACGGAAAGATTTGAATCCGAATTCGCCGCTTTTCTCGGTGAAGTCATTCGAGGAATTGAGGCTGTAAGTAATTGCATATAAATATGTCAATGGTTTTGTTTCAGATTTCGAATAGTTTAAAATTTAAAGTTTATAACATCTTCAGCTTTATTTCAAACTATGCGAGTCAACCTAGATTAGCATTAACAGAGAAATTTCGAATAAAAACTGATTACAATTTTGACTGAACAGAAAATGCTTACATTGTGTTAACTAGATTTTATAGTAGATTGTCTATGGCAAACAGCTGTTCTTTTCCCCATTGACCTTAAATTTTTCCTTTTTTTTTGAAATTGTTCTAAAATTATATAAATAAAATTGCTTGCTAAAATCTGCGGAAAAGTCTTTTTACGAATCAAAAATTTTCGTACAGTGACTCGTTAGTAGGTGTACTCTTGATCAGGCCCGTATCCAGGATTCGGCCAAGGGGGGCGGACCTAACACAAATCGGTCTATATCTCGGAGAATTCGTCGGGATAGCTCGCAAAAACCGCATTTTTCGACGTTTCCCGACATGCTCTATCCATTAAGCTGATAAAATTCAAGCCTGAAAAATTTTTTCCCTCGCATAATATGCTATAAAAAGTGTCATTTCTGGTCGCACTTGGGCCAAAATTATGGAAAATACTTCATATTTGACGCGAAGCGCCGAAAATTTGAAGATTTTAGGTCAAAGACAGGTAATTTTTCCATCTTTCCGTGCATTAGCTTATCTTTCAAAATTTTTTTCCGATCATGGGAAGGGCGGCCGCCCCCTTAATACGGCCCTGCTCTTGATTATACACACTTTTGTACGTTACCAGTCTATTATTTGCGATTCACATGCTGTCTAAAAATACTGCTTTGTCCTACATATGTAAATTCAATGGATTCAATGAATAAATTTTTACGACTTTTCAGCTGAGCTAAAATAATTTGCATTGCATTACATATCATAAATTTTCCGCATAAGTACAATTAGAGTATGCTGATTGAACCCCGTAAAAAATGACGAGTTAATTTTTTCAGACAGCAGACAACAGTGCTAAACGATTAGAATTTATTTTTTCCTGCATAAAGTCTTCAAAACAGTAGAAAATTGTGTAGCTGAATTTTTCGAATTTTTGTTGAATAATGTGCCAAAAAGTAAATAGTACTCGTACAAAGATTGATCCAAAAATGTTTGTACGATCTCGAAATTTTTCTCCTGCAAAAATACAGCCTAATCAGCTTGGTTTCCTAGGATCTCAGAGGATCAGTAAAAGCAGACATGTAGCAGCTCGAAATTTTGGGAAAACCCCGGCCATTCTTGCGGGGAAAGGGATAAATGACCCCCAATTTTTGACCCAAAAACGGCCAAAAAAATCAATTTTTTTCGAAAAATCGGGGGAGGGGCAGTGTTTTTTTGTACAAGGTCCGTTTGTACATGTACAAAGATGGTCCCTAAAAGTCTTTGTACATTTTGTACACACAAATTTTCGGGTACTATAATGTGGTACAGTAGCGATTTTAGTGTGGCAAAAACAGTTGTTCGACCTTGGGTAGTGTATTTCAGCTAATTTCTGGGTTTCTGAGGGCAAAAATCACTAATAATCGTCTCAAAACGGCGCTAAGCACCGGAAAATTTGACATTTTTCCTTTCAAAATGCAATTTCTGACATTATAAAGATATATAGAACGAAAATTTTTGCGAATTTTAAACCCTTTTTGTAGTTTTTGTCTTCCCTAAAATCTTTGTACATGTACAAAGACGGTCCCCAGAAGTCTTTGTACATCAGAAAAATCTTTGCCGAATACAGAAAAAACACCAGGGAGGGGATCAAAAAGTTTCTGGCTTTGTGAGGGGGAGTGTGGGAATCCCCCAATCATACATGATAATTGGGGGTTAGGGGTTTTACCCCCCAGAAAAATTTTCACTCACCCTTCCCGCAAAAATTTTTCACCCCCCACCAGAATTGACGATTTTTTAAAAGTCTAAAACTTTGTAGAAAATATGATTGTTTAAGCGTTTCTAGCTATCTATTTGCTCAAAAGTGTCAAATGTTTGGCGCTCCGCGCCATTATACTCATGTTTTGATTATATTTTGTCCAATTTGTTCCGACTTTTTGATTTTTCCTAAATTTTCCGTTTTTATGCTTTAGAAAGATAGTGCATCGTCAGAAACGGTGAAAAACGATGTTTCTGACGCGTATATATGTACCTACCATTTTTGGACCCAAAAAAGGCACTTTTTTATAAAAGAGTGTTCAATTATCCAAAATAACGAACGAATGTAGCTGTCAAATTGTATAATTTAGCTTTTTAAAGGAACGTTTTTGTACGCAGCTCGGCAGGCACGATGACAAAAAACAGTTCCTTTGCTTGTGCTTCATTTTGTTCGACTAACTGCTTTCATAGCATTAGTTTCGAAAGCCTTGTACAATAAATGAGGCAAGTGTTAGCTAAAAGTCTTCTATTTTAGGAGGAAAGAGTTGCTGGAAGGCATTAGCAGCATGGGCTACTCGTATCCGTCGAAAATTCAAGAGGCTACATTGCCCGTTCTTCTAGCTGATCCGTAAGTCTGTTTGATGATCATTGATTTTTCACTTTACTGGCAGTGTTATGTACATTTTTTTGACCATGATTGCGTTTTTGAGCATTTTGTTAGATGGGCATATATGCATATGTACGTAACAACTTAAAAATTCTTCAAGGTAGTACTCAGCCTTTCGGGGAGGGGGTAAATGACATCCGCTTTTTTGCTAAATATGGGAAAATAGCACCTCAAATCGGCCAGAAAAGCGCTAGTTTTCATAAAAAATCGAGGGAGTTAAAATTTTCTAACTTTTTGTTGGGATGTCAATCTAGCGAGCCAATTTTTTAGAAAGAATAGTTATAATGAACATCCATTCTTTTTCATTACTTATCGTGAAACGGACCTGTTGTGTTTACATGGATTGATTAGAAAGGAAGTTCAAGGAATCGATTAATGCTGAAATCTAGGTTTCATGGGTTAAAGAAACAGACTTTTGTTGAAAAATTGAAATCGATTACAAAACAGCCGATATTGGGTCAGTTGGGATGGGAATTAGAGAATTGTTGTTCTTTAGACGTCAGGTCAGCATGTTAAAGCATTTCCCAGCTTTTCTGTATATATATATTTTTTGTGTATATATACAGTCTACATATATCGCTTATATTGTTTATCTTTAATAGCCTTTGCTTTATCTTATCTTGATGAAAGCATATGCGCCTTTATCGGAATTTCAATATTTACTGAAAAACTGAGGATAATTATGACGCTAAGACGTTAATTGTATATGATCTTGAGGCTTAAGGGGGAGTTTCACTCCCCCTAGAGAATTTTTCACCCACCCACCAGAAATTCCCCCCACCCACCAGAAATTCCCCCTTCCTCCCAGAATTCGCGATTTTCCAGAAATTTCCAAAAAAATTGTATAAAAGATGCCGTTTTATGCGTTTTTCGCTATCTGTTAGCTCAAAAATGTCCAAGGTTCGGCGCTTCGCGCCATATACTCTTTTTGACTATATTTTGTTCAATTTAATTGAATTCTTCTGATAATTCTTCCAAATTTTTTGTATTTTTACGCTCTAGAAAGTTAGAGCATCGTTAGAATCGCCGAAAAAACGATGTTTTTGACGCGTGTTCAGTGTTTTTTTTGTACAAGATCCGTTTGTACATGTACAAAGATGGTCAGCGATTTTGGTGTCGCAAAAACAGTTGTACGGCCTTTGATAGTGTATTTTAGCTAATTTCTGGGTTTCTTAGGGCAAAACTCACTA
This sequence comes from Mermis nigrescens, assembly GCA_036768485.1. NCBI lineage: Eukaryota > Metazoa > Nematoda > Enoplea > Mermithida > Mermithidae > Mermis > Mermis nigrescens. The sequence continues at coordinate 124,709 of JAVLUZ010000678.1, forward strand.
ACAATCGTCTCAAAACGGCATGAAGCCCCTAAACATTTGACATTTTCCATTTCAAAATGCAATGTCTGATATTATAAAGATATATAGAACACACAATTACTCATAAAAATTATTGCGAATTTCAAACTTTTTTTGCAGTTTTTGTCTTCCCAAAAATCTTTTTACATGTACAAAGACGGTCCCCAAAAGTCTTTGTAGTACATCGGGAGAAATCTTTACCGAATACAAAAAAAACACTTCGCGTTCCCACTGTTTTTGAGCCCAAAAGGGCACTTTAAAGTTTCACCCCTCTGCAAAATTCCTGAGCTGTGCATGTCTGCGTATGCACATTGTATTATTTTTGAATATGATAAATGATCTCAGGCCGCAGAATATCATCGCTCAAAGCCAGTCTGGAACTGGGAAAACGGCTGCTTTTGTGCTGACTATGCTGAGTCGGGTTAAACCGACGGATCGTTTTCCGCAATGTCTTTGCCTGGCTCCAACTTACGAACTCGCCTTGCAAATTGGCCACTTCGTCGAAACGATGGCCAAATATTGTCCCGACATCAAAGTCACATATGCCGTTCGTGGTCATCGAATAATTTAATCCGAATCAATCGGAACTTATCCATACTTGTTCTTGGGGGATGGCGTTCGTGGGGGTTATTGATTCCTCTTGGAATGGCTGCTGAAGGCCTTACAGTTTTTGAATTTGCGAAAAATTTAGTAAATGTACTTTTTCAAACATTTTTTAGCTATCTTTTGTGCAAAAAACTTATCAGCATTTCGTTTCAAAATAATCATTTTTTGACCATACAGTGGTCGCCATTAAAGATGACGCGCCATCACTCTCAGAATTATAATGGATGGTGCGTCGCGAGCGGCGCATTAGCGCCATCATCTCTTTTTTCCTATTCAGCGCCATTAACCTCCATCATCCCGTTAATCTGGCGATGCGAACGGCGCAATTTAGCTATTAATAGCGCCAACAAGGAAGCGTGCACGTGAATGCTGGCGCGCTTCCTTCTTGTTGGTGCTATTAATAGCTAAATTGCGCCGTCCGCATCGCCAGATTAACGGGATGATGGAGGTTAATGGCGCTGAATAGAAAAAGAGATGATGGCGCATGATGGACGCAACGCGGCGCTCGCGACGCGTTACGTCCATCATAATTCTGAGATTGATGGCGCGTCATCTTTCATGGCGACCACTGTATTCCGTTCAAGTTTATTAAATTTTTCATTGAATTTTATGTTTTATGTATTAGAAAGAATGCGCATCGTCAGAAACGTAAAATAACTGCGGTTTTATACGCATATACAGGGTGTTTCAAAAAACGAAACCCATATCTGACCTCGTAACTTTTTAATGGCTGGCTCAATTCCAATGCGAATTGCTTTAAATAATAGACAGAAACCTTCATAAGAAACTTGCAAAGTTTCTTATGCGTAGCTTGCTCTGTTCTTGTACAACGCGCAATTGTGTAAAAGTCGTTTTTTTCATTAAATACAATGCGTGTTAAGAAATAAATCACGTGTTTGCTGGATTGCCTCTCTTGATCGATTAAACATTTTAGAATACGGTCCACTCTATTCAAAAGCCCATTTATACAGCCGCTTGCCTCTAGATTTTCGCGCTGTTTCGTTCGTTGGTTCGCGAGACCTATTTAGCTTTTACCAAAAGTCACTCCCTCGATCTTTTAGTCAGCTATTGCAAAATAACACTTCTGTCGGCAAGTTAAGTCGTTGATCAGGAAGGCGGCTACAGCGAGTCCGCACTGTTAAACGCAGCACATCCAGTCACAGATTCATTTTCTGATTTTTCTTTTTTGTTTTCATTCTACTGTTGACATGTAGCCTTGAATAAACAGGTTATGAGTTACTTGCGCTTGTGACTGACCTAAGGAATGACCTTTGGCGAAAACTCAATAACTCGAAACAACCGGCGAAATAGTACGAAAATTTACAGGCTAACAGCTAGATAAACAAGCTTTTGAACAGAGCAGACCGTATTCTAAGATGTTTACTCGATGAAAAGGTACAACGTTGCAAACACGTGATTTATTTCTTAACACGCATTGTATTAAATGAAAAAAACGACTTTTACACAATTGCGCGTTGTAGAAGAACAGAGCAAGCTACGGATACAAAACTTTGCAAGTTTTTTACGAAGGTTTTTGTCTATCGTTCAAAGCAATTTGCATTGAAATTGAGCGAGCCGTTGGAAAGTTACGAGGTCGGATATAGGTTTCGTTTTTTGAAACACCCTGTATATCGTTTTTAAGCCCATAAGGGATCTTTTTAGCGGTCTTGCAATATTTCGGTTCGATAAACACGAATTATTAGTGCTTCCTGATGATTGCGTTTGCTAGGCATTCCTGCATTTTTATGCCACTTACTGTTTTACTATCAAATTATGATGGAACTTAGATGCGATAAGCCCTTTTTCATCATTCGGGGTTATAAGTAGAGACCTGATTTTGGTGTGCAGCACATAATTTGTTTACTCGCCTGTTTAGAGAAAAACAAGAGAAGCATAAATACACTGTTTTTGAAGCGGGGGAGCCTTATTTACTGCACACAATTGCACACAATCAGGTACTTTTGCACTTTTTGCACACAATCCATGGTTTTTCGAAATTTCGCCTACAAAAGCACTGTTTTGATGTGCATGTTAGACATTTTAAGCTTTACTGGGGATCCTGGATTCGGTGTGCCGTTTTTTATTGCCAAAACTATGCAAAGATTTTTTCGACCGCCCTGACGGATAATGCACTTGCTGTTTGCATGGCAAAATCTTTGATCGAAGACGAGATGCTTAAAGATGAATTTTTCAACGTGGCAATGCTTGGATTTTTACCGGATTCAATAGAAAAATTAAAGACGCAAGGTTTGACAAAAGAAATGGAGCGGGAGATTTTTTCGGATATGCAAAATGTTCGGATGGATCTTTGATGCAAAAATTCCATAGTAGTTTGAGCAAAAACCTAGACGTTAAACAATTTGTCAATGAAAAAGATCCAGTCAAATGATGGAACGTTTTGTACGCTCCCCTCGTGTCTGTAGACGTGAAACAATCATTTTCACAGAACAAAGCGATTCTGTCTGATCGTCATCAAAATTTAACGTTTCAGAATATTGAAATGTATAACGTAATCGCATTAAACAAGTTTTTGTTTGAATAAACAGTGTTTATTGTTTATATAATCCATGAATTTTTGCACACAATTTATTACACAAATGCTCCTTTTTGTGCACACACACCTTGCACACAATCAACGTTTTTTTTGCACACCAAATCCGGTCTCTAGTTATAAGTACATAAGTTCGCTCAAGTGTTATGCTCAATTTAAACATGTCGAGTTGCTATTTGAAAGTTCATGGAAATTATGTGAATTAAATAAATAAACGTTGAAATAATTAATAAATTAAAAGAAATAATTATTAAAAATAAAATTGAAAAAATTAATTAGAATTGGAATTTATGAAGATTAAAAGAAGTGCGCGGCAATATTATGCTATGCTTTTCTAGTAATGACGCGGAACACTCAGTTGAGCGAACACATTGTCATCGGCACACCTGGTACGTCCTTGGATTGGATATTAAAACATCGTTGTTTCGACCCGAAGAAAATTCGCGTTTTTGTGTTGGATGAGGCAGATGTAATGATTTCGCAACAGGGTCATCAAGATCAAAGTATTCGAATTCACAAGTTGGTTCCTTTTTCAGTATTCGTTTCAACGAGTCAACTTTAGCGTCCCAGTATGTAAAGGGTGGCCCAAGAAAAAAGGGTAACAATGTTTCAATTATAACTTGCTGCATTAAACATATTGAGAAACTGTGAACATTTTTTGAAAGCACAAATATGTACTTATATAATTGTGAAGTTTCATTGAGTTACCATTGTTGTTCAGTTTTTGGTTTACATTTTCGTGGTTTACATTTTCGTAAACATAACTTTTTCAGAAAGTTACAACAAAAAAGCTTTTACTATCCCTAAAAAGGTACATAAACTCCTCAGTACAACTTTTTTATGTTCAACTTAGAACAGTGAAACTTATATAATTTGGTAGAATGTTGTTGGCTACCAAACTCTAAATAATGGTCTCTGATTGCTAGAATTCGTCTAATTCGACGCATTTTTGTAAACCAAACTTTTTATTGAACATACAAAAAATGAAAGCGTTACATCATGAAAAACTCACAAAACTGAAGTATAACAAATAATGAAATTGACAATTCTCTAAAAGCGTTGAGCAATAGTGTGTAAACATGCTTTAATGGCTATTCTAAGAGAAAAATTTACATTGACGTTTCAAGCAGAGCTTTACTAGTTAACACTCCCATGTAATTACTAACTTTTTTGTTGTAACTTACTAAAAATGTGATGTTTACAAAAGTGTAATCCAAAGACTGAATAACGAAGGCAACTCAGTGAAACTTTTCAATTTTGTTGCGCTTTATTTGTGCTTTCAAAAATATGTTTTCAGTTTTGCAAGATGTTCAATGCAGCAATAGTTATGATTACAACACTAAGTTCTCTTTTTTTGGGTAACCGTATAATCAGGGGTTCATCACTGAGGAGTTTCAATTTTCTAAATTTGTATAAAAATCGCATAAAAATTCATTTTTTCTCGCAAAGTTGACATGTGAGTAAAATTTTCGAGTGAAAATTCGAAAATATGTTTGCTAGCTTTTGGTTGGAAAATGAACGCTGACGGTAGATGGAAATGACCGAATTTTCTTCAATCAGTTGAAGGGAAAGCTATATAATTTTAATTTAAAGTGAGTTCAAGTGAACTTATTACAATACAAAAAGCCGTGTATATGACGCTTTATTTCGAAAAGAGGCTGGCAAAATGCTGATTAATTGGTGTTTTCATGAAAAATTCATAAATGCAATGACTAAGCTTAATCACTGGAAAACCTATATTTTGCTCTGCATGCATTATGTATAAGGTCAATATTGTGAGGGGGTAAATCGAGTTTGCTAGGGGGGGGTGGTAAATCAGTGATTTTCTTACCTATTTAATGTCAATTTTGGATACTTTATTCGTCATATTTTATTGTTCATGAATATTTTTGCTTAAATTTGCATGAAAACAGCTCAGTAATGGCGATGGAATGACCTGTAACAACAAATATATACGAAACAATGGAACGAAATTATCTGGTAGAATGAATGGAACAGTATGCTGCTTGACAATCGTGTATACTGTACTTGAAATTGCAGTGTTAGATGTCATTTGACGCTTTTTCATGATTCGAGCAGATAGGTCTTGGTCCAAAATGGCTTGAGGGTGTATGCTGTTCAGAAGTCCTGGTAGGGGGATATCCCCTCATAACCCTCTCAGTGTGCATGTGTGCTGCACGTCACACATGCACATACAGGGTGAGGGGGTATAGCCCTTCGGTATTCCCCCTTCGCTGAAACGTCAGCCAGAAAGGTATTGTTTGGCGATTCTGAACTGACGGCATAATTTTCGAGGACAAAAGCAGTAATAATGTCAAATTTTCCGGCACTTCGCGTCGATGTATTACTTTTCTGTGTTTTTTACTCAGAAAAGGGTCCGAAACACATTCCCATAAGGGGGGGGGCTGAGGGGAGGTATTACCCCCTCAGGGTCCAAGACTCAAGTCACTGTCAGACGATTTTTGGTGAAAAATTCTTGAACTTTTTTGAACTTAATTTTTAGTATGGCAAAAGTGCACCTAACTATTAGAATTTCACGAAGTGATACAGCATTTAATGTATGCAAGAGTACATAGACAAACTATCTCTATAAAACATGCATGTAACAGCTCAAAATTTCGGGAGAGGTGGTCCTCGGCATACATGTAACGGCTGGAAATTTCGGGTAGGGGCCTGGTCATTTTTAGAAGGAGGGGGGTTAGCGACTCCAATTTCAGGTCAAAAATCGCAAAAACACTTGAAAAATAGCCAAAAAACGCATATTTTCGCAAAAAAATGCGGAGGATTGTGGTCATAACTTTTTTGACTCCGGAGGGGTTCAAGACTTGAAAGCATGGGTAGGATGGCCCAAACTAGTGATGTCCCGGTGCCGCTTTTTTACCGATGCCGGTGCCGGTTGCCGGTTGCTACATTAGCATATTATATAGTGTACTATGCTTCTTCAAAAGAGGGTTAAATTTGTACCTATTTTTACCGGATATACATATTAAGGGCAAGATTTCATTTGGCTAGTAACGACTTTATTATTTTTAATTTATGAATACATATTAATTTTGTCAATTAAGCATTAAACAAACAAAAAATTGTAATAAAATTGAAATTCGTAGAAAAATAAAAGTTAAATAGTGTATTATAAAGTTGAGTGTAGCGCAATCAAGATTGGCTTGTGCAGTAGTTGATTCTTTGGTCAAATCGAAATTTGGTTTTAGTGCATTAGTTAAATATTCAGCTAGTAAGAAACAAACATGAAAATAGGCACAAAAACTTTTTGAGGTTAAAGTATTTGAGTTTATCATTTCACATTTTTCAAAAGCCTCTGAAAACAAACATGGGATATATTAGTAATGCAAAAGACTTACATAGAAGTTCATTTACAAAGTTTTAACAAGCTTTTGCTGAATAATTTGCAGGAAAAAGTTTTGCATAAAAACTGTTTTAAAATTCTAGCTGCGTTTAACGGTCTTCTGCTCACGAAATGGAAAAATAAAAAATGGATTTGATGAAATTAAGTTGAAAGCTTCTCTGTATTACTCATCCTTCTTGCCTACAGATGGTAGAATTAGAAGAACTTTCCACTCTATATGTCGATGTTTTTAATTTTAATTTGCTTTGTTAGTGTCCACGCTTCTTGCTGTTAATTCATGTTTTCAATAAGATGTGTTTCGTTGAATGGATAATTCATTTTTAAAGCTCGAAGAGTTGTTCTGAAGTTCAGTCAAAATGCTTCACTATGCTAATCAGAAGATTTTATTAACAAAATGCTACCTTTTTGCGCCTTTATTCATTAAATTGGTGATAAATGAGCTTCAATTATTCTTTTTAAACTAATTTTTCTCTTTTATCTAGCACCGGCACCGGTACCAGCCTAGCACCGGCCCGGTGCCGGTGCTTAGGCACCGGCGCCGGTGCCGGTGCCCAGGACATCACTAGCCCAAACCATCTGTTACATGTATATTTCTCGGCCTTTTTAGGGGGGTCAGCGGCTCGATTTTTTGCCAAAGTGGCAAAAACACCTAAAAATAGCCAAAAAGCCCAAGTTTTCGACAGACAAAAATCGGAGAGGGTGGGTCAAAATTTTCTGACGTCGGGAGAGGGTATGGATTGGACGCCCAACCCTGGGTGGAAATTCCCTAAAGCCCCCTGTTACACGTATGGTTTTCGGCCATTTTCAGGGGGGAGGCGGTAAATGACCACGAATTTTTGGCCGAAAATCGCGAAAACGCACCTAAAAATGGACAAAAAATGCAGGTTTCCGCCTCGATTTCGGCTCGTGCATTTAGTTTGGGAGCCATTTTTATACAATGTTAAAATACTTTCTGGGGCAAAGTGATATTAATTTTAACGTTTTTCAGTATTTTTCAGGAAATTTCAAAAAAATTTTCGGCGCTTCGCGCAAAATATCGCTAATATACTGTATTAAGATTCAAGCAGGGGCATTAAACACTCCAAAATCAATCTTTGTGTAATCTAGGCATCTTTATGCCGATTCAAACATCTTTTGTATCTCTCTCTCTACTGTTTTTAAAAATTTTTATGCAAAAATAAGAACTATTTAATAACTGCACTTTTTTGCCGTTCAAAGATAAAATTGACTAATTTATCTTGATGTTGCATTGGATTATATAGTGATTCAATTGGCATATTACAATTTCTGTAATATTTCTGAATTTTAAGTACAAGTTGTTTCAGCTTTCTCCAGTCGAGTTTTATTTGTAAATTTCATCAAAAACTCGTAAAAATTTCGGCGCTTCGCGCCGAACTTATAATATCAACTCAATTCAGGCCGAATTATCACATTTAGGACCACGGTTTTTGTATTCGGCAAGGATTTTCCCGATGTACAAAGACTTTTCAGGACCGTCTTTGTACATGCGCAAGATTTTTGGGAGACAAAAACTGTAAAAAGATGTAAAATTCGCAATAAATTTTCGGCGCTTCGCCCGAAATCAGTAATTGTCTGTCCTATCTTTAAAATGGTAGAATTTTTTTTAGAATGGAAGAATGTCAAATATTCAGAAACCCAGAAATTAGCTAAAATACACTACCAAAGGTCGAAAAATCCTGTCTTACCACACTAAAATCACTACTGTACCATATTATAGTACACAAAAATTTGCATGTACAAAATGTACAAAGATTTTTGGGTACAATCTTTTTACATGTACAAAGGTACCTTGTCCAAGAAAACACTGTTTATCTGCATGCCGGTCGCAGGTCACACACTAGTAGTATGTAAAAAGGTGTATGTTTAAACATATATTTATATGTATAATATATCTACAAAAAATTGTTCGCTCATACAAAGACCTTTTCGGAGATCTTTGTACATGCACAAAGAAGCTCGTACAAAAAATAATGTCGGCTAATAATAATACATCACTTAATTTACTGGTCCCCCGGTTTGGGATTTCACCTCCCTCAACTCTTGACCTTGGGAAACTATGGTCCGAAACTGATCAATTTCTATATTTTTTTGTGTTGAAAGCGGTATAATGCAGTCAAAATGGATTTAAAATGCGGTATTACAACGAAAAAGCATTGTATATGCTATTTTGACCATATTGGTCGTTCAAATGGCAAAAAATAATTTACTGGTTTGGATTCTGGGATTTTGCCTCCGACCTTGTGCGTCTATGCTGTGCATGTACGCATAATTTCTAAGGTCTTTTTGTCGTTTATTGATTTTTCAGTATTATCTCGTTTATATGTGCATATTTTAGAGCCCTGGCGGACGATTGTCAACGACTATTCTTTTCGGCTACCTACGAAGATGACGTAATTGATTTTGCTTGCAAAATCGTCTCGGATCCTATAATTTTTACGGTAAGTGCTTAACCTGACGTGTGTATCACGCCAGCTTTTCGATATTATACAGCATTGGAACCGAAATTAATGTTGTATCGTGGACGTTTTGTTACGATTTAACGCTTTCATATTTTTTTCATTTTTCTGCTTAAGGAATGAGAATTAAAGGACACGATCGACATACATATATGGACAGTTCTCATCATGAATTCTGAACACTTACATATGTATCTACACATACAGGCCTGTATTCAGGATCCGGCTGAGGGGGGTTCAATATGAATAGGTCTATATCTCGGAAAATTTCGTCGGGATGGCTCGCAAAAACCGCGTTTTCGATGTTTCTCGACATGCTCTATCTATTAAGATCAAAAAATTTGACTTCTTTTGAAAAAATTTTCCTTACTCAAAAGGCTGTAAAAAATGTAATTTGTTGGTCGTGCTTTGGCTGAAATGATAGAAAATATTCCATATCCGGCGCGAAGCGCCGAAAAATTTGAAGATTTAACGTCAAAGACATTCGATTTTTTTCATATTTTCGTGCATTATCTTTTCCTTTCAAAAATTTGTTCCCCGGCTAAGGGGCCCTTAAATACGGTCCTGTACACATACACACAAAACAATCCTAAGGGTTTTTCGGCCTGCTGTGACAGAGGGGCCATTGTATGTTTTTGCGTTGTTGTATTGAAACACGCGTCGATGCCCTTACACGAGGCAAAGCGATCCTTAGCAAAACTTAAGGACTGTTTCTAATGTCGTGACGAGAACTGTTCATGTAAATAATCCCATTTAGACGTGATGGAAAGTGAACTACGAGATGTAAATTGTAATTTTGATGCTTAAATCTGTCAAATTATCTCAATTGTACTGGTTGATGATATTTCAATATTATTCATAAAGGTGTTCTTCACAATAAAAAAATATTGGTTTTAAATATATTATATTTAAGAATACATGTGCTAACATGGGCGTACGCAAGGGGGTTGGGGGCGGCCGCCATCATCTTAGCCCAAAAATAATTATGGAAAGGTAAGGAAATGCATTAAAATTGGCATCTTTTTCATTGAAAAATCTCAAAATTTTCGGCGCCGAGCCGTAGAATCATTATATTCGTTAATTTAGGCCCAAGCGCGGCCAAAAAACGTCATTTTTCATAGCTTATTAGGAAAAAATTAAAAATGTTTTCGAAAATTTGAATTTTATGATCTTAATAGATAGAGCCTGTTTAGAAACATCCAGAAAATGCACTTTATTATGTGTCAGCGTAAACATCCCAAAATATAGTCACCTATTTTGGACCGCCCCTCTTCTAAAAGAATCCTGCGTAACCCCTGCATTCGCATATAGTTGACATTTTACGGTAAGGAAGGAAGAGCTGCCGCTGGATAATGTGAAGCAGTTTTACGTTGAATGTCCTAGCAAAGAGGCCAAATTCAGGGCCTTATCCGATTTATATGGAAGTTTGACTTTGGGTCAGTCAATGATCTTCTGCCACGTGAGCTGCGTTCTTAATTCATCGCTAGACTCAGCGAAATCCATATGTACATAACTTAGTTCTCACACCCCTTTACAACATTTGAGGACGTGGAGTGCATTGAGAATTTGAAGGAATGCTATGTAGCTTATTCGGCATTCGTGTAGCTGGTTCACATACATATGTATTTACATTGATCATATTATAAGAGCGTATGTGTGCAGCCGGTAGCATCTGAGGAAACGAGAGAAAGTTGCTGGCAGTCGGATTCGAAATGTGGACTTCTTGCTCCAAAGTCCGGAACCATAACCAATCGACTAACACTGGTTTATTTCGATAAAGAATGCAAAGTATTCATAATGTTTTGCATTGGTTTACCCATCTGATTAGGCTTAGGCTTGAGTATCACGGACTGACCAAAATGTTGGTGCCAGCGTTTAAAATAAGCCTGAGTAATGGAGTAGCGACGAGCGGAGCGAGCGACGCGAGTTGCATCCCATTACTTGGGCTTATTTTAAACCTTGCGCCAAGGTTTTGGTCAGTCACATGAATCTACAGAAACAATCAAGCATTTTACCTTATTTGTTTTCGACTTGACTTAAATCGAACCAGTTAGGTGGCAGCTTACACCGGATACTACTTGCTGTATACGTGCTTATAACGTGGCTACCTAATACATGAACCAACTACACCAATGCTGCTTATTCTGCCTACACATTTTCTTTGAAGTTTCCTATTTAACTAGTTTTCGCTTATTATTTACAGTTAATCAAAAATTGGAAATGAGCGCGCAGTAAAATATTGTAGATATGTAGATTGATCATTGATTCAAAATTGATGTTTTGACGCAAAAATCTATTTTTTCTGAACTTAAAATTAAAAAAATGATGTCAGTATGGAAATAACAATTGCAAAAGAATTAATTGTATTGCTTCGTCGAGAGTAAAATACTCCAGGTTTAACGAGCAATGAAGGTCTTATGTAACATAAGTTCACTTTGTCTCAAGATTACCGCTTAGACTTACGATTTTGAATTGATTTTCCGACCAAAATATGTATTAGCTAGTGGGAATAAAATTTATATCTTTTGCAGGAGTGAAGAGTGGCATTTAAAATTTTAAAAAGTAAAGCCGTTTTTTCGTTTTGAACGGTAGTTACCAAATTTGCACCTGGGGTTTGAAGGCGCAATCGGGAGTTTGGTTGGACCCTTAGAACATAGTTTCCCAAGGTCGAAAGTTCAGAGGGGGTGAAATCCCAAAATTTGAGACCACTTAATTTAGATTTCTAGCTTTTTTTGCAGGTCATATATATATGCAAAACGCTTAAAACATCCTATATAGCACGTTTTAATGTGAAAAACTGCATTTTTAACTATTTTTTTTGTCCCATTTTGACTACTTTCGTCACTCTTGTAAGTAAAAAATATAAGAATTCATCGAAAATTTTGACTTTTCAGATCATTTTAACTTCATTCTAGGTATTTTATGGGTAAATAAAACAGAAATGTATTTACTAGTCGGCGCGAAGCACCGAAAAATTTTTAACATCTGCGCTGCTTTTTGTACTCAAAAATCATTGCAGAAAACGTTTGATAGCTCAAAATCGTCTGACAGTGATTCAAGTCTCGGACCCTGAGGTGGGGGTAATACCCCCTCAACCCCCCCCTATGGGAATGTGTGCCTTAGAATTCAAAAGATTCCCAAACATATTCTTGAAATGTTTTCTCGTTTCGGGATTTTTTGATGCAAATGGGTAGAATTTGTTGAAAAATGGTGTTTTTTGCACTAACATGCACCATAATTTTTTGGATACTTTGCTAATTTGAAATTTTTCGAACCTGCTGAGACCCCAAAGTGCTGCTTGGGTAGATATGTTTAAGATGTCGCCGTGAGAATGACAATTGGAAAACATAGTAAAATTAGTGCCTAAATTAAACATAAATCATAACTTTTTTCGCAAATTTGCTCAAAATCTATCATTGGTAATGTGTTATTAAAAATAGTTTTATCGCCAATTTAATTGTCAAGCCAAATTGAGATGTCGTTCTAGCTCAATAAAGCTCTTCCCTTGATGATCAATAATGTAATATGTTGCAGTCGAACATACATACGTATATAGTAGTGATGCACCGGGTACCGGTGCCGATACCAGGTATCGGTACCAGCGCCGGTACCACCCTGGTACCGGCCAGTACTACTTTAATTAATTTAATTTTTTGAGCTTTAAGTGAAGGAGGAACTGTTTTAGAATAAAGCCCACTCTGTAGCAAATAACAATGCAATAATAAAGATGCATTTCTTTGTAAATTTTATTCGATCATTTATTTCACTTATTTCAACAAGCCTTAATCAACAGTACGTAAGTTTTTGAACAAAAACACGAGCATTTCCAAATTTTCCGGCAAAATTTGGTTGGATGGGTAGACAAATGCTTTTTCATTCCATTCAAGCCTACACCGCTGCTATCTTTGCCTCCTCTGCTTATTGACTTTCCACAACAATTGCACAATACCTTTGATTCATCCTTATCATCTATCTCATAGAATTTCCAGAGCTGTGACGACTTTTTCATTTACCGACATAATGAATAGTGAACACCAATAAATCCGTCCGAATTAATATAATAGTAAGGTGCTGTAAAAACCGATTTTAAGTAACATAGTAGTAAAAAGTATTTAAGCCATTTCTAGGAACAATATCCAGACCAAACACATCAGGTGAAATACTAGTATATAAGTACAAAATATATATTACATAATATACATAGGGTACCGGTACCGGCTGGAAATGAGGTACCGGTGCATTGGAATGTGCCGGTTAACCGGAACCGGAACCGGAACCGGCTGGAACCGACCATTTTTTTGGAACCGGAACCGGAACCGAGAACCGATTTTTTGATTTTCTAAGAACCGGAACCGGAACCGGAACCGATTTCTCGACTTTCTAAGAACCGGAACCGGAACCGGAACCGATCTTTTTTGGAGTCGGTTATCGGTTTTTTAAAAGTAAAGTTACAAATCGAACTTCATAAAATTCAGTGAAGACATGAAGCAGCGATTCAATCTTTTATTACCCAAAAGTTTACAGATTAGAACTTAGTATGCAAATTTTGTTCCGGGTAAATTATATTTTAAAAATAACAGTCGTTCTGCTTTTTCGCCATGCAGCCTGTTTCTAAGAGGGTCGTAAATGATTCCAGCGCCACTGAACAGCTGCTCCGATGGAACGCTTGTGGCTGGCGCTGCAAGATACTGCTTAGCTATAGACGCGAGAACCGGCAAATTCTTTGACTTTTCTTTCCACCATAGCAGTGGATCTTCGTCGTGAGTTAAGCGCTTCGATTTAGTATAAGCCTCCAGTTCCTAAAAATATCACTTTAGCGCATGGAAGTATTTTTACGCATACTATGCTAAACTTCAAGTTTTTAAGTATTATCGATAAAATGATATAATTCACATATTATTCATCATATATCGATATATGTAGTGTTATAAATATTTTGTTGGAAGAAATGAGTTACTCGTTAAGATGAATAAATAAATTTTGTTACGTAATAATAAATATTTGTTTTCATTGCGCATCCTGTGATTTTTGTATCTTAAATAATGCACAGTAAGTTGTACTGTAGTGATAACCATTGTTTGCCAGATTTGGTAGATTTATATAACGAAATCAATAATTGCAGTAAGATTCAATTTCGGTCTATTATCTTTTTTTGGTTGGTTTTTTCGTTTTTTCAATATTTCTTATTGTTTTTCGGAGAATCCCTCTTAACTCAATGCTCGCTTTCTTATCTCACCTGTTCTATATCGTTTTCTTCGGATGTTTTTTCTGATTCGCTTTCGCTGCTGCTTTTGCCAAAAAAATCGGACCATGACTTACAGCTGGGCTCTGAATTATCACGACTTAATTTTCGCTTTTTATTTAGCGCCTGGTCCACAAGCTTGACGTCATTTGAGTCGGCTAGCTTTCCTGTAATTAAAGTTAGGAAAAGTAAAGCAATTCTTGAGACATAATTATAAGGATATGTGGCCAAGCCAAGCACAGGGTCGAAAATTGAATATTTTCACTAAAATGCAATAATTCCAGTCTGAAATTTGATAATCGGAAAATCGAAAAATTATAAATCTCAATCTGGTGAACAAAAAAGTATTAAAAAGTCTTAACGTATTTTGGGCTATAGAATTTCAGAGTTTTGTATGTAATTGATTCAGCTATTTATTTTAATAAAAACAAAATGAACCGAGATTTAATTTAGCTTACGGATTGCTGATTTTGCTGCATCAATCGTATCGCTTTTGATGAACATTTTGTCCTTATAGCGCGGGTCCAGGAAGGTAGCGACGTAATAAAAACTAAAAAGAACACTTTGCTGAAAAATATCTCAAGTATATAAAAATATAACACATGGTTGGGTAGCGCCAGCCTTCAAAATTCTGCATATTTGAGGTAATAAATTTTTAAAAGTCAGAAAAGGTCAAAAAATTTATACCTAGGAGTAAACACAGTTTTCGATGTGCCTCACTGAATTCTGCCCAGTGGCATCGAAAAATCGCAAAAACCCAATAATTATGCGATGAGTTTGAGTTGTGTAGGTTCAAAATAACCCACAGATTCCACGCTTCCGGCGTACGGTTACACACTATACAATATGATTCCCCGCTACACTAATGTTTATATAATTGTTCGAAGATCACGTCAGAATCCCTCTTGTTTAACATATTCAAATCGCCAGTCGCCACATATTTTTATTATGACGTGAATTTTAAGAAAAAATATTGATTATACTGAAAGAATATTTTAAAACATACATATGTTAATATTTCAAGCGAATATCTTGTTTTATTAAAGTGAAATCATATTTAACCGCTGTTCAACAAATAATTTTTTTTATTTTTATACTTAAATTACTCATATTTACAGTCTACTTGATGCACCTCTTATTTTCAACGCTGGCAAAACGACGTTCTAACTCGCTTCTGGCACAATCCATGAAACTTCCTACTCCAAATTCATCGACCTCGTCCCGCTTTTCGAGTTGAATGTTCAAGTATTTCACGGTAGGAATAACATCTGCAGCGGTCGAATGAGATCCGCTTATCTAAAATAAGGATTATTCGTATTTATCGGCAAGCAAAAGGCATAATCCACGAATTAGAAAAGAGCGTTTTTGGCAACTAAGTTGCCAAAATAATTTGAAAATAACATAAACAGCTTAGGTCTACTAAACATGAGAAATCCTCTAAAAACATATATTGCTTAAACTTGACAGGCAAGGGCTGTTGCTTTCCAAAACCTCACCACAACTCGCAAGTTTTTGCATTATTGCTTCGTAGCTCAGTCTCACATTAGCTAGCTAGGATTTTCTACATCTAATATTCCTAATTCTTTTGTGATTCTCAGTGATGATGGAAAAATCTTCAAAAGTTATTTTTATCTTTGATTTCACTAATTCTTAGGTGCAAACACTAATAGTGCCGTTAGCTTCAGCTTCCTACTTGTTCGGTTGCTTCTTTAATCGGTTTCAGTGCTCGAATAATTTTCGGTAGCAGTGACCAATTTAATGACCATTCTTCCGTATTTTGTTCCGAAGCGTAAAGAGCGATCGCTTCCTTAAGTTCTAGAATCCTGGATAGCATGTCGTACGTTGAATTCCATCGCGTTGGCGATTCCTATATGAATGATTAAGCGACTCTTCAATTCATGCATGTAACAACTCGAAATTTTGGGTGGGAATTCTTGGTCATTGGGGGAATGAACTCCATTTTTTGGCCAAAAAACACCTAAAAAGGGCCAAAAATTCAATTTTTCCCAGAAATTGAGGGCTCAAGTGGGACGACAAACTTCGGTGAATGATTCTTCCCCCATCCCCCTGCCACATGTACGATTCAAGTAGTAAAGGCTAATCTGTGAAATGCATGCAGACATAAATTATTCCGCTATGATTACTTGAATTGAATAACTTTATTATTCTTAGATAACTTTCGTATCATTAAACCTTACTTTTCTACGTTTATTGCTTACTTGAATAACCTTTAGCGGCACTTTTTCACTATTCAATCGATGCTGAATATCAAAAAGTTTTTTACGCGCTGGGTCGCTTTTGTGGAAATGGGTCGCAATTGACTTGCAAGCATTAACCACGTTTATAACGATCTTCTGGGCTCCAAGAGCTAAAAATAGTTTTGAAACGCAACACATTACAATTTAGGCTTATTATAACTGAATCTATAGTTTTACGAGTAATATTGAAAGAATAATTATTCATCAATTATTTTATAAATTCAAAAAACGTAATCATTAGAATAAGTAAGGAGATCAGTTATATTGAGTCACACTGTCACAGACTAGAACCGTATTCAATACCTTTTTGAACTACTAAATTAAGGTCGTGTGCAAAACAGCTAGTGCTGTTTAGTTCTAAATCTTGCAGAGCCTTCGTTATATTGCTTCCACTGTCACGTAAAACAAGGTGAATCTTAAATTAAAGCAATTAATCCACTCTTATAAAGCTTTATATAAAATTCTGTGTTTAATTACGCTATCATCCTCAATATCCCAATTATCCAACATTTTGCGAAAAGCAGCTGCCAGATTAACAGCTGTGTGTCGATCTGATCCTAGCGGCTGAGCGTGCAAAACGTATTTAACGCGTGTGAATTCATCCGTAATTAGGTGTGCAGTTAAGCTAAAAAAAGTTTAGATTGCTTAGAAAGATGCCTGAAAATATGAATACGCTTGTAAAGCTATAAGAGCGAAGTTGTTAATCGAAAAATCAGATGCTTTGCCCAGTAGAATATATAGTGAAGTGATCTGTTGAAATAGAATTACGTAGTTCAGATTCAGACTTAGTTTAGCCCGTCTATTGTCTCTAAAGATTTCTCGAATTTAAACATATAACTAACCTACTCATTTTCAATTATCTTTTTACCCTGTAATGCAAATTAAAAAATAATGTTCAAGTCACCTGAATAATGATTCATATTGATTAGACCAAATGTCCGTCGTTAACGAAACTCCATTGAGCACGCTCTTTTTCAAATCGTTCGCAATAACAGTTCTCAGACGTTCACAAAGCTCCATTGTTTTTTCCGTGTAGAATTTTCTCCCTTTCAATTTATACCGAGAATTGACCTATAATTTACGTCAAAAGGTGTACTTTTGTGGGTCTCACTACACCACTGATTACTTTGAACAATTAGTCGGTTCAAGTGCAGATAATACAACTTATTTAATGTAACTTTATTACTTCTGTCATTAATCGCATGAAACCCAGGTCCTCAACATGACTAAAAGGCAAATCGTCCAGTGCTATCATTTCACAAATGGCTTTATCTACTCTTTCAGTACGTGAATCATCAGATGGCCAATATTTATGCTAAATTAGTAAAAATTGATTAAGAGTGCAAAAATCGTAGTAAGTACTTATTAGATAATATAGTCAAATACCGGATTAAGTGCCTCAGCTAATGAAAGTTGCACCTTGACTTCATCCTTTGCTGTTTCACGTTCTGTCTTATTGCCTGAATATTGATGAATACTGAGTAATAAATTTAAGTAGGTGTAATTACCTAGTACAAATTTTAAGTATTAAGTACTAGTATTAAGTATTATGTAGTAACACTGTTTTCTTTTTTGTACAAAAACTTCGATTATTTTTTTACAGTCGAAAATCGGCCGAAAAATTGCTAATATTTTGTGTGCAAAGATGTACATAGATTACTCCGAAAATCTTTGTACGAGCCTCAAAATCTTTGTCCCGTATAAAAATAAAAATACATAAAGAAAAATCTAAGTCTAGTATCAGTCTGTCTTAATGAAGTCACTTCTTATAAAGAAATAAATCTTATTGCTCTTTCTACTTGTTGATGGCTCTTTAGATTCTGTTTCAGCTCGATGCATATAATCAGCATATTCCGGTGAGTGCTTAGCTTCCAAGTGCTTTTTGAGGTTGCTAGTACTCGCGCCTCCACTTCTTGATAAGGTTGTGCTACAAAAATTGCATTTTGCGCGATTATCAGACGTTTTGCTAAAAAAATCCCACATAATGCTTCCTTTGGACATTCTAAAATTATGCTACTGAGCCTAAAAAATATGAAAGAGTAAATAGTTAACATATAAATATCACAGTTATCAAATCAAATTACGATGGCAGATGGTTTAGGATAAAAAAATACACCAATTTACGAATTCTAATAAGCGAAGAACAGTGGAAAACTGAATGAAAGATTGTACAGATAAAGCCAGACATGATATAATATTTTATTCAAGAAAGACATAGATAATATTCAGTGATTTATAAGTAAATTGTCAGTTAGACGTAAAACTTGTTTGAACGTGCAGTTGCCAGATTGAAACGACTTCCTGAATAATTAATCTATCGATTACATGGTCATATGTTCCAGTGAAGTCAGGCTATCAATAGCGTACATACTTTAACACAGGAACCGAGAACCGGAACCGGAACCGACGGTTCTCTAGTTGAAGAACCGGAACCGGAACCGGAACCGACGGTTCCAACTTACACAAGAACCGGAACCGGAACCGGAACCGAAGTTCTTGTTTTCCAAGAACCGGAACCGGAACCGGAACCGATTTTTTTGAAAAACCTGGAACCGGAACATCCCTACGGTGCATCACTAACACATAGCGTGGGAAATCTGAAAAGTGAAATTTTTAAAGTGCCTTTTTTGGCTCAAAAACGAAGGATACTGGTCAAAAACATAAATTCTCGGCGTTTATGACGATGCTTCATGTTTCTAGAGCATGAGATCTAAAAGTTTCTAAAAAAGTATCAGAAAAATTCGAGTAAATTGAACAAAATATTTGGGGAAACAACTTTTTCGTTGGATGAATGAAAACCTTTCTGGGTGAGTGAAGCCCCCAGAACCCCCAGATCATGTGTGGTTGCGATATACAATATTTTTGTTTTTTATTTGATGTTTTATTTATGTACTTACATATTTTTGCAGACGAAGAAGACGGCAAGCTGGTTAGCGGCAGAAATGAAGGCGGACAATCATAGCGTGGCAATTTTGTCGAGCGAATTGTCGATTGATCAAAGAGCGGCTGTCATCAACAGATTCAAAAAAGCTCAAGAAAGATGCCTAATTTGCACGAATGTTTGCGCTCGCGGTAAAAATGCATGCATTGAATCTCTTTAAATTGTGGGATGTTATGTAAATTGATAAGTTGATCAATTACATTAAATTCAATTCCTTAACTTCTAAATTGCATGTTAAATTCTAATGAGAGAATTTCAAACGTGCGTTCTATCAGGGTGTGATAAAAATAACGTCGATGTTTAGTCCAACTGATTGAAATGTGTGATTGGTCGGCTAGTTGTTGTTTTACTGATTATATGTACGTAACAGCTCTGGGCCCGGTCGCTCGACTCCACCTTAATAAAGGCTAACCATTAAAAATTAATTTTTAATGGTCGGCCGGTTGCTCGACTCCACCTTAACGCCAACAACCATTAAGAGTCCCTTAACGAAATCATTAACGTTAAGGTAAAACCTTAACTAATGGTTTCGTTAAGGTTCGTAAAAATCGGGTGGCTCGACTTGAACATTAATTAATGGTCGAGCATTTGTTAAGGGAAGTTTAAGGGTACCATTAAAGAAACCATTAACAAAAACCTTTAATGGCTGCATCAAGGGAAATCTAATGATAGCGTTAAGGTAAGCTTAATGGTTGCGTTAAGGGAAGTTTAATGGTTGTGTTTAGTTCACATGCATTTCATGAGAATTTTAATGTTTTGGTTAAAATACATAGATATAAAACGTTGAGAACCATAGTCATTGAAAATTCGAATTTTCTTCTATTTTACTCTTTTAACGCTTGACTTTTGGTGTTGGTTCGAATCCGGCTGATAATGGATTGCAGTGACAGCGATACACTTAATTAGGAAAATAAATGAAAACGCTCGTTAGCCTGGGTAAAACATAATTGGTTGCTTGCGATGATATGGAAATTTAAAAAAATAGAGAAATAAAAATAGGGAAATACAATTTTGATTTTAGCGTATTTTCGGCAACAGCTAAAGAAAATGAAGAAGCCAACTGAAAAAACTCGTTCTCGATTAAAATCAGGGTTGGCAAGGCTGGGTTTTTTTAATCTGGGTGTTTTGGGTTTTTTTGTGGGTTTTTTGGGTGCAAAAAATCATTGGGTTTTGGGTTTTTTATCCACAGGTTATAAATTTTTCAAATAGACTGAAATAAATACTGTAGGTGATTCAAATTGTATTTCCAATCTCTTTTTGTTTGCTTTATGCTGTTCCTTCGACTAGTAAAGGCCAACCAACCTCAGTCTGGTCAACACAATGCCATGCTCGAAAATCTCAGCCCCTAGTTCACAATTGCCATCCCATGCTGCAAAACAGGGCGCTTTTATTCAGCCACCTCAACAGCCCACACTTTTCTGTGTTCAACCAATTTTCCCATTCCCTAATATTTTTTTAAGAGCCGGTGCATTTTTTGATTAAAATCTGGTAATGTCCGAGCATTGAAGAGGAAGATAAATACATATACATATGTGGCAACCGCAGTGAACGATCGATTTTGTTGTTGGATTTCAATATTAGCTGAATAAAGTTGTTGCTCTTTGTTTGTCTCGTATCTAGCAGTTGTTGGAGTATTCCTAGCTACTTTATGTAGCACTACTTATCATTTCCATTAAAAAAACGCAACAAAACCCCAATAAAGCACAAAAAACCCAAAAAATCCAAAATTCAAAATTTTCAAATCTGGGTTTTTTTCCATACCTGAATAAAATCTTTATTAAAATTTATTGTCATTAAAATGAACCAATGGATTTCATTTGACAGTGGATCGACGAGCATGTATAATATTATTAAATAAAATAATAATGAAAGAAGCTTAACTTTTAAGTGTGAAATGTAATCATTGAGTTATCTCGTGAAAACGATAATTGCATACATGAAGTCTCTATATGAACCGCGTTTTAATTGTCATAAAATTATGTAGTTGAAAAAATTTAATAGTTAAAAATATTTCTATTTATCTAAAGATGAGGTTTGTATCAGCCATTTTTCTGCAATTCGCATTGTCAGTAGGCAGCGCTCGTAGTTGCCTTGTCTGCAACTAGAAAAAAAGGATAAACTAACATTATTGTTATGAAATCTTCAGTATTAAGCATAACTTGCTAAATCTAAATCGGTCATAAGATTCGTTGTCATTGAAATTAGTCAAAGGACTTCTTTTGACTTCGAATCGGCGAAAATTTGTCATAATATTAAAAATCGGAACGATAGGAAGAAGCGCCATTTTTCAATGTGAAAAACAATCAATCAGTTCGTTAATGTAGCTCTCGACCTACCTTAAAGAATGAACCTTAACAAAACCAATAAAGTCGTTAAGGTGAAGCCCAGCAACCCAATTTACCTTAAAGAAACCATTAAACGCTTAATGGGAGCGTTAAGGTTTCAGTCGAGCAACCGGTTTTAAGGTAGACATTAAAAAACCGAGCCTTAATTAATGGCTGCACTAAGGTGGAGTCCAGCAACCGAAATTTCAATCGACCATTAGACTTCCCTTAAAGTCGAGCTTAATGGTTGAGTCGAGCAACCCGATTTTTTTAATGGTTCCGTTAAAGGTGGAAATCGGACTTAACGCGACCATTAATTAATGGTTGCGTTAAGGCGACCATTAACGTTAAGGTAAACATTAGTTAATGGTCGAGTCGAGCAACCGGGCCCTGTTCTCCGTCAGATGTCATTTTTGGTTGCATTCTTATGTATTTGTGTATTCAATTAATTCGTTACTGTATTTTATGACATGCAGCAATTCAAAAATTGCCGCGATTTTGTCTTTCGTGGACGTGGGGGTTTGGGGTGGGGTACGCACCCCCCAGAAGGCCGAATACCCCCCAGAAACCAAAATACCTCCCCAGAATTCAATTTTTGAAATTTTTTTGTTTTTTTCGCAATATTACCATTTTAAGGTCATTTTTGACCTTTGAAAAATCTTGCACCACTAGAATTTTGGTGCTGCCTTCCTATGCATACAGGGCCGTATTTAAGGGGGTGAGGGGGGCGGCCCTCTTCCTCTTGGCTGAACAAAGATTTTTGAAAGGTAAGATAATGCACGTAAAGATGAAGAATCGCTTGTATTTGTCTTCAAATCTTCATATTTTCGGTGTTTAAAAAAAGACGCTTTTTATAGCGTTGTGAGTAATAAAAAAATTTTGCCGAAAAGTTATAATTTCATGATCTTAATGGATAGGACATGTCGAAAAACGTCGAAAAATGCTGTTTTACGAGCTATCCCGATGAATTTGTCGAGATATAGACCAATGTATGTTGGACCTGCCCCCTCCCCGGCCCCCTTGGTCGGATTCTGGATACGGGCCTGCATACAAATGTACATAATGTATTCTCACCACAAAATTATTTATTAATTTGTTGCTACTTTTATTAATTTATTTTAATTAGGCATTGACGTTGAACAAGTAACTGTCGTTGTAAATTTTGATTTGCCCATCACTATGAATCGTACGCCCGATTACGATACATATTTGCATCGCATTGGCCGCACAGGCCGCTTTGGTAAATCGGGGTTGGCCATAAATTTTGTCGACGGTCCTCGAAGCATGGATACGTTGCTGGAAATCGAACGACATTTTGGTGAGTTTTATTATTTTTTCAATATTTTTCGAGCAGATTTAAAGATCTAAGGATAAGTAATTTTTTATTGTGCGATGAGTGAGATGTGACAATGGTTTTGCTACTTCATTTTCTATAGTAACTTAAGGCTGATTTGGTTTTTTATGCTTACATACCTACATATGTACCTAACTTCTTTTTCTCAGCATGCAACGGAAACAGCGCTCGCCACGAAAGTTGACCATTGTCAAATAAATAATAGATGTTGCGTCGCGAGCATAGGTGGGCGGTAGGGATCGACCGGAGCTCGGCTCCGGCTCCGGCTCCTCCGGCCATTTTTTGGTTTTCCGGCCTCCGGCGGCCGGAGGTACAAAAAAGGGGCCGGAGGCCGGAGGTTTTTTGAACCGAATCATTCAATGCTTTAACGCTCTTCTTTTCTTTTGAAGCTTAGCACTAAGATTGCCTATTTTGTGAATTTGTACAAACACAGGTTTAATAAGTGTAGCTGTGAATGTGAACACTAATGTGGCATTGTGAATGCACCATTGGTGAAATATTATATCATATATTTTGCTTAATAATGAACGAGAATATTTCAGATTGCAAAGCGAGCCGAGTCCACGTTAATTCAGCGCACAAATGAATATAAATCTTTTTCGAGTGACAGAATAACAAACTTGGTGCGACGTAGTCTGCTCACTTACTTTTGAGCTATTACAGATTGTAGATATAAGTACATACAGACACATTGCTAAGCTCTTTACGCTATGTTTATTTGGGTACTTTTCGAGTATAAGTATGTACATCCAGACAATAAGGGTAAGCGAGAAAGCGGTGAGCTTTGAAGAGCAAAGCAGTTGAGCCCAGAGGCGTAGCCGGGATTTTGGTTCGGGGGGGCATGAACAAAAATTTTTTAAGACTATTTTTGCGTTGAATGCCAGTAACATAATGTATAGTAAAACTGACTTATTCGATGTTTAGTAGTGTAGCCTAGTGTTTTGTTTGTACAAGGTCCGTTTGTACATGTACAAAGATGGTCCGCAAAAGTCTTTGTACATTTTGAAGACACAAATTTTTGAGTACTATAACATGGTACGGTGGCGTTTTTAGTGTGGTAAAAACAGTTGTTCGACTTTTGGTAGTGTATTTTAGCTAATTTCTGGGTCTCTAAGGGCAAAAATCACTAATAATCGTCTTAAAATGGCGCGACGCGCCGAAAAATTTGACATTTTTACTTCTGAAATGCAATTTCTGCCAGTAATTTTTACGAATTTTAGACTTTTTTGCAATTTTTGTTTTCCCAAAAATCTTTGTACCTGTACAAAGATGGTCTCAAAAAGTCTTTGTACATTGAGAAAAATCTTTGCCGAATATAAAAAACACTGATGTAGCCTAGCTAATTTATGGGTTTCTAACGATCAAAAATACAAAAGTGTAAAGCGGCTCCAAATGCCGAAAAGTTTTGGAATTTCTACCGTTTTCATGTATAATTTACGGCCTTTCTATTGACAAACATTTCGGAAATTACAAGTGACGCAAAGTGCCGAGAAATTTAGTCATTTTTTACCGTCCTTAACATTTTATAGCTCGGTGAATACTAATAGTCTGACAGCAGAAAATTATCAAATTTGTACAAAACAATTTTGACACTTCAAGCTTCTAACAAGAAAACTGCGAATTACTAACTTTGTCTGAAGATATTTTGAGTGATGCAGGCTTTTAAGCGCAATGCTGGAGCTCTACAAAAAGAAAGAACAATAACTGGCGGCACTATGCGCCGGAAAATTTTGACGTTTTTGCACTTTAAACTCAATTTATATCGCTTAAATCATACAAAAAAGACAAATTAATGCCGCCGCGAAACAGCGAAAATTTTTAGAAATTCCTAACTCTTTTACCTGGCTTGTTCTACCTGAAATTTCGTTGCACATGTACAACGAGATTTTACGGTTGCGGGGAGTCTGGGATGGCGCGCTCAAACGTTCCCAGCGGGGTCCGGGGCTGAGTCCCGGAAAATTTTTGTAAAAAAACCATTTTAATGTTAAATAGTAACGTCAAATTTTCGCAAAATCGGCCAAATCCCGGTTCTGAATCAAACAAGCCCAAAAACACTTAAAATTGATGAACAAAAAACAAACAAAAAAAACACAAAACTTCTGAGCTGAAATGTGTATTTCTGACCGCTGCTAATTACATAGAGCAGCAACGGGTAGCTGCCATACGTGGGCAGCAAGAAAATTCTGGGGGAGGAACAAAATTTTTTGAAGGTCAAAAAATGGCCTTAAAAATGTTGGTATGGCGAAAAAACACCATTTTTCGACGTTTCTCATCGAAATTTTCAAAAATTGAATTCTGGGGCAGTGATCGGACCGAGGCCTCGGCCTCGGCAAGCCTCGGCGTTTTTTGGAGCCTCGGCCTCGGCGCCGAGGGCGAAGCTGAAAAGTGCCGAGGCGCCGAGGGTTAAAATCAAATTTGAATAAGTTTAATATATCCGTTGAATATTAACTATTTAGAATGCATCTGCAGTACAGAGGCTATTTTTTACCTATAGACTTTTCTTATGGTTTTAGTCGCGTACCCAGTTATACCAAGTTACATACAGCAAAGTGCCAATTTATTATTCATGTGATGACTAAGTTTTAATTCTCATGCTCGCTACATGGATCGGAAACACACATTCCCAAAGGGGGTGAGGGAGGGTTATTACCCTCCTCTCAGGGTACAAGACTCAAGTCACTGTCAGACGATTTTTGGTGAAAACCTTTTGAATATTCTTTGAACTTAATTTTTACTATGGCAAAAGTGCAGCTAACTATTAGAATTTCACGAAGTGATACAGTATTTTTGAAAAGCAAGAGTGAATAGACAAACTATCACTATAAAACATGCATGCAACAGCTCAAAATTTTTGGGAGGGGCTCCTCGGCATACATGTAACGGCCTGAAATTTCGGGTAGGGGTCCCTGGCCATTTTTAGAAGGAGGAGGGATTAGCGACTCTGATTTTATGTCAAAAATGGCAAAAGCACCTAAAAATAGCCAACAAAGCGCAAATTTTCGCCAAAAACGGGTTGGGTGGGTAAAAACTTTCTGACGTTGGAGGGAAGGGTGTGGGGAGGACGTCCAACCCTGGGTGGATGGTGAATTCCCCAAAGCCCCCTGTTACACGTGTGGTTTTCGGCCATTTTTATGGGAGAGGGGGTAAATGATCACGAATTTTCGGCCGAAAATCGCAAAAACGCACCTAAAAATGGCCAATAAATGCAGGTTTTGCCAAAAATCAATTTCGGCTCGTGCATTTTCTTGGAGCCATTTTTATACAATGTTGAAATACTTTCTTGGACAACGTGATATTAATTATATCGTTTTTCAGTATATTTTAGGAAATTTCAAAAAATTTTCGGCGCTTCGCGCAAAATATCGCTAATATACTGTATTTCAATTGAAGCAGGGGAAATAAACACTCCAAAATCAATTTTTGTGTAATCTAGGCATCTTTATGCAGATTTAAATATCATTTCTATCTATTTACACTATTTTCAAAAATTTTATGCAAAATAAGTACTATTTAATAACTTTGCAATTTTTTGCCGTTCAAAGATAAAATTGACTAATTTATCCTGATGTTGCATTGGATTTCTAAGCACAGTAGTGCTTATTACAAGATTTAATTGACATATTACAATATCTGTAATATTTCTGATTTTGTAGTACAAGTTGTTTTAGCTTTCTCAGTCGAGTTTTATGTGTAAATTTCATCAAAAGCTGATAAAAATTTCGGTGCTTCGCGCCGAACTAATATTATCAACTAAATTCAAGCCGAATTATCGCATTTAGGGCCACGGTTTTTTGTCTTCGGCAAAGATTTTTCATAATGTACAGAATCTTTTCAGGACCGTCTTTGTACATGCACAAAGATTTTTGGAGAGACAAAAACTGTAAAAAGGTGTAAAATTTTCGAAAATTTTCGGCGCATCAGTAATTGTCTGTCCTATATATCTCTAAAATAGTAGAATTTGCATTAAGAATCGAAAAATGTCAAATATTCAGAAACCCAGGAATTAGCTAAGATACACTACCAAAGGTCGAAAAACCCTCTTTTATCACACTAAATCGCTACTGTACCAGGCTATAGTAGTACACAAAAATTTGCATGTACAAAATGTTCAAACACTTTTGGATACCATCTTTGTACATGTAAAAAGGTATCTTGCACAAAAAAACACTGTTTAGGACTGCGTTTTTTTCGGTTGCAGGTCACACACTGGCAGTATGTAAAAATGTGCATGTTTAAAAATATATTTATATAAAATATCTACAAAAATTTGTTCGCTCATACAAAGACACTACTTAATTTACTGGTCTCCCATTTTGGGATTTCACCCTTCCCTCAACTCTGGACCCTGGGAAACTATGATCGGAAAGTACAGTGCAGTTTCCGTCATATTACCTGCCACACCAGAATTGGATGACTGAAAAAGCGTGTTTGAACATGCATTACTACAAAAGCGAGCACAAAAATGGCTACAGTTCTGTCTTTACTTAGCTAATTTCGTTTGTTCGTTTATTTCTTCAACACTGTTTCTTATTTATAGTAATGAAAGTTTTTAAGTGCTTGTTCAGCCATATTTTTGATTATGTAACTTTTCCAAGTCTTCATCAACGGCAACTTGTCAAATTAAGTATGCTTTCATGCTGCTGACTTTATTCAATAAATCCTTCACACATTCAATCTACTATTATTGAAAATAAAAATGAATTGTTTGACATTCGATAAAGTGTTTAACATTACGATTATTCTCTAGCTCATGTGCATACAAAATATTCTAAGAGTACTATTTATGGGTATAGGTATATAAGCTTGACCCTCGGCATTACCCTCGGCCGAGGCAAGGATTTTAAGCCGCCTCGGCCTCGGCCGAGGCCGAGGGTCCAAAAAGTACCCTCGGTCCGATCACTGTTCTGGGGTAGGGTATTTTGGTTTCTGGGGGGTGCATACCCCAAACCCCCCACGCCCAGGTGTGGTCGCTGCCAATAAGATATATAAAAATGTATCAATGCAAATTTTGTTCTTACCGTTTTCAGGCCCATTTGTGGCCTTCTTATTTACAAGACGCAGTGCAGAAAACAGGAAATGCGCAAAAACATAAGAAAATTAGGCCATTTCTTTCATTTAAAATAGGATTATGTGTCCTTGTGAAAGACAAACAAATTAAAGAATAGACAAGCTGGTACACAAAAGACAAACAGATCAGAGAATAGACAAACTGGTACACAATCAGTTTCACACTTTTACTATTAGGCTCAACAAGCATGCGCAGTTTCAATCAACGAACAAATAGTTCATTAAATTACTGAAGTGATGTGAAGTGCCGGATTATTTTAGCTGATTCAAGCTTTTTAATTCATTTGTCCTATATAACAATAAATAATGACTCGGCGCGAAGCGCGGAAAACTTTGACGTTTTTGCCTTTTTGAACTCAGTTTTCTGGGCACACATTTTTGCAACAGACAAATCAACAATATTTCTGAAAAAATTTCGGGGGGCATGTGCCTTTAATGCCCCCCTGGCTATGCCTATGGTTGAGCCTTACAAATCGGACAGTGACAGTGCTTCGTCTGAT
Source organism: Mermis nigrescens (assembly GCA_036768485.1). Lineage (NCBI taxonomy): Eukaryota > Metazoa > Nematoda > Enoplea > Mermithida > Mermithidae > Mermis > Mermis nigrescens. The sequence continues at coordinate 153,411 of JAVLUZ010000678.1, forward strand.
ATGGAAATGGAAGATGAAGAAATCGCTGATGACAATTAATTGAAAAATAATTAATATGGTCGCAATATTTTAGTAAATATAAATGCATGGCTAGTTCACTTCTACAGATCTTTTACTTATCCATGAGCAATGTATTTATACAAACCTATATACTGTACATCATATGGATTATGTTTACGACTTGTGAAAATTCTAGTTCACTGAAAATTCTAAGTTCACCTCCGGCTCCGGCCGGAGCCGGAGGTGACGATGGCCGGAGCTCCGGCTCCGGCCTGGAGGAAAAAATTTGACCTCCGGTCGATCCCTAGTGGGCGGCATCAAAATTCCCGGGGGTAGGTTCAAGATTTTTCAAAGATAAAAAAAGGCCTTAAAATTGGTGGTATCATCGAGCACTATCCGTTGGCATCAAAATATTGCGAAAAAAACAAAAAATTGAATTCTGGGGTTTATTTTGGTTTCTCGGGGGGAGGTGCATACCCCCCCAAACCCCCCACGCCCAGGTGTGGTCGCGAGTGCCGTGTTTTGTCTATTATTCTCTATCAACTTGTTGTTTTTGATTACGGCATATTATCCTGTTTCAAGCTGATAGTGCGGCGACGTAGACGGAGCAATTTAGCTATTAATAGCATCAGCAAAAAGGAAGCGCGCGGAATTCACGTGCGCGCTTTCTTTTTGTTGACGCTATTGATAGCTTAATTCGTCGTCGCATTAGAGGCATGATATAGGATAATATTCTGTAATAAAAAAACAAGTTGATAGAGACTAATGGACAAAACGCGCGCTCGCGACGCATCGTCTAACATTAATCTGATAATGATGGTGCGTCAACTTTCATGGCGAGCATTGTAAGACTATGTAGGTATAACGCTCACGTTCTGCACAGTTTTTGATAAATGCAAATTTCTAGCGATTTAAGTTTTAGCTTTTTTATTTGAAAATATTTTTTACTTTTTCCTTTGAAGCTTTTCAGCTACTGCATAATTGTCTGTGTGTTAAAAGTACCTAATAAGATTGTTTTTGTGTATATTTTTAAATTTATATTATATCATTATATTATGTATTTCGTTCATGCACGTCTGTAGTTTTCTTTTTCGGCAGCGATTTACTTTCCGATATTTCGGTACAGTGTTTTTTTTTTAATCGGCAAAGATTTTACCCGATGTACAAAGACTTTTCGGGACCGTCTTTGTACATGTACAAAGATTTTTCGGAAGACAAAAATTGCAAAAAAGGTCTGAAATTCGCAAAAATTTTTCAGCGCTTCGCGCCGAAATGAGTAATTGTTTGTTCTATATATCTTTATAATGGCAGAAATTGCATTTCAAAAGGAAAAATGACAAATTTTTCGGCGCTTCGCGCCATTTTAAGCCGATTCTTAGTGATTTTTGCCCTTAGAGACCCAGCACTTAGGTAAAATACACTGTCAAAAGTCGAACAACTCTGTTTTGTACTACACTAAAATCGCTACTGTACCATATTATAGTACCCAAAAATTTGAAAATTTGTGTGTACAAAATGTACAAAGATTTTTGGGAAGACAAAAACTGTAAAAAGGTGTAAAATTCCCTAAAATTTTCGGCGCTTCGCGTCGAAATGAGTATTTGTTTGTCCTATATATGACTAAATTGGCAGAATTTGCATTTAGAATGGAAAAATGTCAAGTTTTTCGGCGCTTCGCGCCGTTCTGAGGACAATGTTAAGTAATTTTTGGCGTCTGAAACCCAGAAATTACTTAAAATACACTACCGAAGATCGAAAACCCTGTTTTATCATACTAAAATCGCTACTGTCATAGTCAGGTCCGTATCCAGAATTTTATTTCGGGGAGAGGGCGAAAATTTTTGAGGCCAGATATCTCGAGGCGAAAAAGGCAGTTTTGAGCGTATCTCGGCGAGCTCTATACGATGGTGAAGAAAAATTTCAAGAAGATTTTTAAAAATTTTTCACCCTAATTTCATATTGATATACAACAAATTTATCATTTAAGCTGCTGAATGTCAAGTTCAAATTTGAGCGGTTTTGAGCGGGCTAAAAGACAAAAAACATATATAAACAATAAATACGGCGCTAAGCGCCGAAAAAATTTCATGTTTCCCATGTCATAACTCAAATTTGAGTTGTTTTGAGTGAGCTAGAAGGCAAAAACTATAGCTGAACAATGAATCCGGCGCACAGCGCTGTAAAAAAAATTGACATGCTCTCTATGTCTAACTAAAATTTAAACGATTTTTATCGGTTTAGAAGACAAAACTATACATAAACAATAAATCCGGCGCGAAGGCGCCGAAAAATTTTGAGCTTACTAGCTCAAAAGTACGCTAAAAACCTGTTTTGGTGGTGTTTCAGACTCACTTCGCCAATTTATTTTTCCCTCTGGGGGACCCTTGGGAAAAACAAAAAATTTCTCCTATTTCGGGGGGCAGGCCCCCGCCCCCCCTGGATACGGGCCTAGTCATAGTACACAAAATTTGCGTGTACAAAATGTACAAAAGACTTTTGAGGACCATCTTTGCATGTACATGTACAAACGGACCTTATTCAAAAAAACACGGTTCCGGTATAACGTAAGGATTTAAACACGCTGTTTCATTAGGATTTGCGCAGATTGTATTAAGTCTATAAATCAATAGCAAGCAATTTGATCTGCTTATACAGGATTGGCCGAGAAAACTACGTACACCCGCCCGATCTTGAATCATAACCTCGTGATATGAATATAGAATTTTATGACCAGTAGCATTTGATAGATAAAAATGTCCTTGTTTAAACCGTGTGAAAAATTTGGGCTAGCTGCTAGCGATTCGTGCGCTACGACGACTTGTTTGCACCTCATCTTGCTAGTGTTTATACCCACAGTTTCCGCATTACATCACATTACTGGGCATACATATCCCGGCTCAAAATTTGGGAGGGGGGGGTTCCTGGCCATATTTAGAGGGGTGTAAATGACTTCTAATATTTGTCGAAAAACACCTAAAAACATCTAAAAATTCGATTTTTTTCCAAAAATTAGGGGCTAAAAAATTTTTGTCTTTGGGAGATGGGGGACAGCCTGATTCGGATGGGGAATTCCCCATCATCCTGCTACATGTCTGTCACTGAGTATTTAGACCCTTCTTGACAATGCTTTCTGTCAGTCAAAAAAATTATTAGCTTAATACTCAAAGTCCAGTTTGAGTACTCTTCCTGCTATGATACAAAAATTGCAAACATCATTAAAAAGTAAACAAATTGATAACAAAACTGGACAGATTTTGGCGTTTAAATAATATCAAAACGGGATGCAAAAAAATCGCGGACACGCACGAACCACTGGCAGCTTGCCAAAATTTTTACATGGTTCAAACAAAGACGGTTTCATTCAATCTAATTCAACTGGTCTGCAAATTTCAAGTTCCTGTTAGCTGAAGTTATGACCTGTCAAATCACCCTAATACATTAGACCAAAATTAGTATAGTAGGTAAGAAAACTATTCAAAGATTGCGAAATTGCCGAGCGCGTTACATTTAAAATGGTTTAAACAAAAGTCGGTATTCTTTGGTCTGTGCAGTGTGAAAGGCTGTTTTTGTGATTGCATCCCTGTAGGGTATGAAAATCATATTTCAATTCTTTACTTCCCTATTGGTTTCCTTCCAGACATATTCGTTCCTAATGCTTTCACGAAGTAAAATAGAATTAGCAAAGCTTGATGATCGAATAATTAAAATGAGAAAATTAAGAAAGCTTGCCTAGTGGATGATTTTAATTATCAAGCAGAGAGTGCTTGAGTTGAGTGTTTGGTATTGAACTGTTAATTTTTTAAATTTAGTGTACAGCTGATTGAGTTTTGGGTATTGAGTAGATCGAGTAAATTAATGAATTTGTACGGAATCAAACCATGCATGGGCAGCAGCCAAATTAATTCTGGGGTCTGTGTGATGTAAAACCCGCAGAAATTCCAAAAACAAAAATATGCCAAAAATTCAATTCAATGGGTCTATCGATTTTTGAGGGGTCTATGAGATTATCTCGGGGTCTAGGGATCCCCAACGCCCACGTTTGAATCTGATTGTCGTGCATGAATAGCTTTTAATTGAACGTTTTCATTCAATGAGTGCGTAATTTTTCGAAACTCTTGTTCGAAATAATAAGTATTTTAGGAAAAAAGTAATCGCAAATGATAATCTCGTTTAAAGGGCTCTAAAAATACATAGATAACCAGAAACCGAGCTTTTTGCAGAAAGGCTGGCATGAATTTCTTGTGCCATACTCGATTATGGTCCTGGACTAAAATAAACATATTTTTCCTCCCTTCTCTGGGCCGAGCCACGTTAGCATTGCTGGACCGAATAGAAATATTTTTTCTTGGTTCACTATAGAATATAACCACACCTGGGTGTGGAGGTATGCACCCCCGAGAAACCAAAATACCCCCAGAATTCAATTTTTTGATTTTTTTTGATTTTTCGCAATTTTTTGATGCCAATGGATAGTGCTTGATGATAAACCTTAAAAAATGATGTTTTCCCCCATACCACCATCTTTAAGGCCATTTTTTATCTTTTGAAAAACCGTGCGCCCCCCAGAATTTTGGTGCGCCCACCTATGTATGAATGTAACTATGTAGGCATATACATCTATCGTGTAACCATATACATCTATCGTTTTTCATATTATTTACTTAGTAAAGCGCCATAGATTTACTTAGTTTTTAGATTGAAACAGCGATGTTGTATCGGAATTTGCATGTAATAGTCGCTTGTGCACTTAATATTCTTAACTCTGTTGTTTTTCGTGAACACGTGAAACAGTCTAATTTTAGTTCTTCAGTGCTGTTTCTTAGTAGCCCAACGACAGATAGTTTGCTATTTAATTTTTGATTCGCTTCAGACATGAAAATCGATAAATTAGACACAACGGATGTCAAAGCATTGGAGAGAATCGAAAGTGAAAATAATTGATTTGTAATTTTGATCTTGTTGTATCGCTTTGTTGAAGTAATAGCACTTAATGTTAAATTGATCGTTCATCGTGTTACTAAATTTGTACTTTTGAAGTAATATGATGTGGTGCTTAATAAAATAAGCGACTCGAACCATATTATGAAGTATGTACATAAAAATGAGCAGCAAAAAGAATTTTTATCGATAGTTTAAGATAATCCAATAATTATATACCTCCCTAAGACGCATGTAACAGCTCAAAATTTTGCGCGGAGGGTTAGTAGTCGGCCATCTTTTATGAAGTAGGGGCGGGTGAATGACCTTCCCCTTCTGGCCAATTTGGCTAAAAGTCGGGGCTAGGTCAACAAATTTCTGACTGGTTGGGTGAAGGATCCCTCATCCTTTATTTTTTCATCAGATTAATGCGATGGTCGCGATCATACGTGGGCAGCAGGAAAATTGGGGGGGGTGCAAGATTTTTTCAAAGGTCAAAAAATTGCTTTAAAAATTGTGGTATGGCGAAAAACACCATTTTTCGACGTTTCTCATCGAACACTATCCATTGGCATCAAAAACTTGCGAAAAAAACGAAAAAATTTTAATAATTGAATTCTAGGGGTGTATTTTGATCTCTCGGGGGGGGGTGCATACCTCCCGACCCCCCCTTACGCCCACGGGGCCAACCCGTAAATCCTACTAGTGTTTCCCCGGTGGGAGAAACGTTTCTCCCATCAAAATTTCCCCAGAGGGAGAAACGTTTCTACCATCAAAATTTTTCCCGGTGGGAGAAACGTTTCTCCCAGGAGAAACATTTCTCCGGGTGTGGTTGCCTATGCTTATCATGGTTTCGCCGTTTCTCCCAGGCTCCGGGTGTGGTTACCCATGCTTATCATGGTTTCGCCGTTTCTCCCGCTTCCGGTGTGGTTACCTATGCTTATCATGGTTTCGCCGTTTCTCCCAGGCTCCGGGTGTGGTTACCTATGCTTATCATGGTTCCGCCGTTTCTCCCGGACTCCGGGTGTGGTTACCTATGCGTATCACGGTTTCTGCCGTTTGTCCCAGGCTCCGGGTGTATGTTACTAATGATTGTCATGGTCCAGGCCACACCTGGGCGTGGGAGTTTGGGGGTATGCACCCCCAGAAACCAAAATACCCCCAGAAATCAAAATACCCCCCCCCAGAATTCAATTTTTGAAAATTTTTTTTCGTTTTTTTCGCAATTTTTTGATGCCAATGGATAGTGCTTGATGAGAAACGTCCGAAAAATGGTGTTTTATCGCCATACCACCATTTTTAAGGCCATTTTTCGACCTTCAAAAAAATCTTGCATCCCCCCAGAATTTTCTTGCTGCCCACGTATGGTCCAGGCTCCGTGTGTGGTTACCTATGCTTATCATGCTTTTTCTTTCTCCCTATCTTTTTCACTAGTAGGATTTACGGGTTGGGCCCGCCCACGTGTGGTCGTGATCTATTAGGTTAGTACTTCAGAGATTACGATTGCCAAAATTATATGCGAAACGAGACTATAGGCACCTATCTACATAGGTGAGAGGGGTGTGCATGGATTTCCGGAAGAAATCTACCATACAAATCTATTTTTAGAGTTTTTGATTGGCCCGAATGACAGAAGGTTGGTTGGTAACGGAGATCCTCGGATTTGCCAACCCACGGTTAAATTTAACCCGTATGACAGAGGGTGGATTAAACTCGGGTAAGCTAAACCAGGGTTAAAGCAAGGTAACCCCGAGATTAACGTTAATTTTCATTTGAACTGCTGAAGTGATACAGGTACTTCTAAGCAAACTGTTCAATGGCCATGTTATGTAATAAGTAGTGTTGTAAAAGATAAGGATTTTTTGCAAGATTAAAGATGGAGTTGAAATTTTTAAATCTAGAAAATTAAGGAAGATAAAGATAATTTGCAAGATAAAAGAACCAGAAATACAAAGATAAAGATAAAGTGTAAATGTGGTCGACTGGACCCAGGAGAATGATGTATGTGAAGTGCAATAAACGAGAGTGGGTTATGCGAAGCAGCCAACTGAAGGCCCTAACTTTTACACCTGAGGTCAAAGAGGTGACAGGCATTAAGCACACATAGGTTTGGGGGTTTACCCGCGGTCTCTGACTGACCCATGTACTACTACTACTGGCTGACAGATAGTCACTTCTTCTTTTCACAAGCATCAAAACCCTGCTCTGTGCGCCTATACAAAGTATAGTCGCAACAGTAATTGATTGATTTTTTTAAACTTATCTATTTTTCCTATGCTTAGACTTGGATTAACGTGGGTGCTAGTACTCCCGCTTAGATCGGTATCACTCCCGCTTACGTATGTCGATATATAGGCATTAGTCTGGGCTGCACGCCATAGGGTTTAAACAATCGTTTTCTTTTCTTTCTTGTATCAGTAAAACTTGAATGTTTCTAAATGTATTTCACCTTAAACCTGCATTTTAGATTACGTGCTAACTAATGTACGTACAAGATAAATTCCTATCAAAAAGATAAAGATGGCCTGTGATTTTTCCAAAAAATAAAAAATCGTCAAGATAAAGATATCTTGCTAAAAAGATAAAGATATCTTTTACAACACTAGTAATAAGCAGTAAGGCTTTAACTGATTCGTCAACCACTGCGTATGCGATGAAAATAAGAAAATAAAAATCGGTCAAAGTAATAAATATGATTAGCAAAGCATAGGCACTGGTTTTTCTATTTGCTCTAAGTTTGAAACAGCACTTTATTTAGTAGAATCGAGACATGCATGGCCAGTAATGCAATAAGATCGACAACCCGAGATTTAACCCTGCTTGGAGCAGGGTTAAAAATCTCGGGTTAAATTGATCATTTTTAACCCACCGTTAGTTTAAACCGCTGTCATACCGACGTTTAACCCGAGATGTTACCCGGCTTTAACCAAGGTTAAAGTTAACCCGCTTTCTGTCATACCGAAAGGATTATAACCCGAGATTTAAGCTGGATTTTACTCGACTTTAACCTAAGGTTATGTTTGACCCATGTTCTGTCATTAGGGCCTAAAGCTTTCAAATCGGAGTTCTCCGGCTGGCCTTTTAAACTATGTATCATCAAAAAGCCAATTTTCTACAGGCTTTACATACTACAGGTAGGTACTCCTTGTCAGCACACAACATATTCGGTACACAGAATTAATCATAACGTTGAATGTTATCTTAAAGCCGCACAAAATCAACGAACAACAACAGCTCTCAGCAAAATTGAATTGTACATCACTTCCTTGAATAACTTCTTTAGCACAGAATACGAATATAACAGACTAAGCAAGGGACTGACGTCACGGTCTGATAGCTTGCTTCGCGACTAAAATACAAACTAACAAAGTCATGGATAACGGAACGAATTTATGAGTGAATCCGAACAAATGCTCAACAGATTAAAAACGACCGCGTCGAAATACGAATGTAACTTCTACTGGTTCTATTTGCCAATATTTCCAACTTATGAGAAATTAAAATTTTCTACTCCTAGCTAAATTAAGGCAGTTTCATTATAAAATCAGCTATGAAGCCTTCGTTAAATTACGTCCGCATATAAATATTGTTAGTTTGCTCTTGCAGACCAAATTTGTCCTTTTTTCATTCACAAGTTCAGGAAGTCTTTGTAGATGGATTACCGCGGTAAAAAAACATGTAAATACATGCAGAGGCCAAGATTATCTACGAGTATTCATCTAATATTCTCGAAAAATAATAGGTCATTATAATGGCTTACCTTGCACTGCATACAGATTGCCAAAGCCTCACTTTTATCATTCAAATTAAACGATTAGAAGCAAGACTAAAAGAAATATAGCAAATTATGCCCAGTCTTGCAACAAAGGGACAACAAATGAAATGGCAGAATAATATATTAATGTAATTAAGAGACGGTTCATAAGGCGAAACATTAGCGGCAAGCAAAACTGATGCAGAGAATAAATGCTTTGCATATACACACGAGTACATTAGTGTTAAAAAATAAAATGAAATCGACTACTTAGGATTAAGTTTTTCTCGTATACTTCAAATCAAGAACTGAGGCGGAAAAGAGAAGAACAAGGCTACATATGTAGATACAGCGACGATTAAACGTGCTTAAGACTCGCCTGATTAAGTCTCATCATATTAAGCGAAGTTGACCATAAAACGATGAAAATAACCGATCTGCATCGTAATTTTTTACGGGCAGCAACAAATATAGCCATAAACCAGTGTTTTTTTTGTGCAAGGTTCCTTTGTGCATGTACATAGATGGTCCCCAAAAATCTTTGTACGTTTTGTAAATGCAAATTTTTTGGTGCTATAATATAATATAGTAGCACTTTCATATGGTAAAACAGGGTTTTTCGACCTTAGCCAATTTCTGGATTTATAACGACAAAAATACTAAAAATTGTCACAAAACAGCGCCTGAAAATTCGAAATTTTTATTTTTTAATGCAAATTCTCTCATTATAAATATATGCAGGACAGATAATTACTCGTTTCGGCGCTAAGCGCTAGAAGTTTTTGGGAAAGTGAAACATTTCAATAGTCATTGTCTCCCCAAATATCTTTGTACGTTTACAAAGACGGTCCCGGACTGTCTTTGCACATCGAGAAATTTTCGTTGCCGAATACAAAAAAAACCATGCTATGCGCGACAAACAAGATATAGAAATGAAATCAATTAAAGTCGATAGAAAAATCTTGCGCACGGCTGGGTTTGTTGACCATTCGCGTTGAAGCGTCTGAATTTGGTTCATCCGTCATTACAGATTCGTCCAATTTTTGACCAAGTGGAATTTCGTACGCACAAACGACGCTGGAAGCGTTTGTAATACTGTTGTCGCACGGCGATGCCTGAACGTCCGGCGGCAATAAAAGCTCCTGTTCACTGGTTTGCGTAAAATTCGACTGTTTACCGTAAGAACGATAGTAGGATTCGGTGCAGTTCTCCGCTAACGAATTTTCAGTTTGATGCGGTACTACTGGATCACTGCATACCGTATAACGTAAAGAATGATCATCCGCCAATGGCAGGTTGCTTGCCGCATGCGTTAGCTGGCAATTAGTTGGCAAGTGGAATGCTGGAAGCATTGTTGTACAACGCGAGAGACAACGATGATGTTGCTGAAACAAAATGGTATTTTTGTATAATACGACATTCTTAGGTTTTTATACTAATGTATATCTTATTTTTATTTATATTTATTTTTATACTTTTTGGTCCATAGGTTGTTCGCCGAAGATATTCAATGCCGTTCCTAGGGAGCTAAACACTGAATAAAGCTGTGGGCACGCAGATTATCTTTGGAAGGAAACAATACGGAAATCTAGCAATGAAAACAAGGAAAATCGCTACACTTGAAAAATGTGAAGTTTTTGAAAAATTACATCTTAATCGTAAATCATGATAAATTTAGCAAAATTCTAAAATTTCATGCAATTTTAAAATATTTTATCTCGAGAAAAGCCAAACTATATTCTGCGACCTCGGATCTAGCCAAACTATATTCTGCGACCAATTAATCGGTACTCTTGAGCTAAAATTGGCGTGTGAGTCTGGGGTACACACCCTCCTCAGAAGCTGAAAAAACCCCCGCAGATTACTGTAGACCTCAAAATTCTATTTTTTAAAATTCTTGACAATTTTTGGCGAACTCATCCAGACCCTCCCCATAATTTTCTTGCTTACCATGTATGCTCATGAGCAGCTTTAATCTGCGATGTACGTACCGTGCGATCTATGACACTCTTAACTCAGCATGTCTTTGGATACTGTACTTAGATTAACAAGCTTCAAAGTTGACGGAAGCTCAAGTGGGAACTGTATATACAGTAAGTTGACGTAAAAAATAATATTATGGACGGATTATTATTTTTAAGTTTTGTTTTTCTAAAAATGAGTACATCCAATTCTGACATCCAGCTGCACTTTAACCATTGTGAAAATTGATGGAAAAACACAAAAATTTAAAACGTTTGCATCAAAAAATCATCTGGCGGTGACTTGGGTCTTCGACTCAGTTTTTTTGTATTCGGCAAAGATTTTTTCCGATGTACAAACACTTTTTGAGACCGTCTTTGTACATGTACAAAGATTTTTGGAAGACAAAAATTACAGAAAAGGTCTAAAATTAGAAAAAATTTTAGGCGCTTCATGCCGAAATGAGTAATTGTGTGTTCTATATATCTTTATAATGGCAGGAACTGTATTTCGAGAGGAAAAAGGTCAAATTTTTTGGCGCTTCGCGCCGTTTTAAGACGATTCTTACTGATTTTTGCCCTCAGAAACCCAGAAATTATCTAAAGTATGTACTCTACCAAAGGTCGAACAATTCTGCAATTACCACACTAAAATCGCTACTGTACTATATTATAGTAACCAAAAATATGTGTGTACAAAATGTTTAAAGACCTTTGAGGACTATCTTTAAATATGTACAGACGGACCTTGTACAAAAAAAACCAGTATTTCGACCACTGTCGCCGTTTCCAGTAGTAATGTGTGATCCTACGGTGTTTTGAAATCATTTCATTTCTCGTTTTTAATGCAAATTCTAATGTCGGAGAATATTTATCCAGCATAAGAACCTGATTAGCTTTTTGAATTCTGAAAATTGTCAATTCATATTTTCATAGTCACCAAAACGCAGACTCATCTCGCATTATTGGTGTGGTATCTATAGCAAAGAGTTTTTAAATAGTTAGCACTAAGTCGCGGCATATGTAATAACATAATGCGGAATCAATATATATTAGTAAGTTATACTTTTTTGGTAAGCATAGCAACCTAATCAAAAAAAAACGAATCATGTTTAAACCAGTGTTTTTTTGTACAAGGTCCGTTTGTACATGTACAAAGATGGTCCCCAAAAGTCTTTGTACATTTTGTACATGAAAATTTTTGTGTACTATAATATAGTACAGTATCGATTTTAGTGTGGTAAAACAGGGTTTTCGATCTTAGGTAGTGTATTTTAGCTAATTTCTGGGTTTCTGACGCCAAAAATTACTAAAAATTATCTGAAAACGGCGCGAAGCGCCGAAAAATGTTGATATTTTTCCATTCTAAATGCAAATTCTGCCATTTTAAAGATATATATAGGACAAATAATTTATCAGTTCGGCGCGAAGCGCCGAAAATTTCGGGAATTTTACACCTTTTTACAGTTTTTGTCTTCCTAAAAATCTTTGTACATTTTGTACACACAAAATTTCTGGGTACTATAATATGGTACAGCAGTGATTTTAGTGTGGTAAAAACAGAGTTCTTCGACTTTTTGTAGTGTTTTAGCTAATTTCTGGGTCTCTAAGGGCAAAAATCACTAAGAATCGTCCGAAAAATTTGACATTTTTACTTTTGAAATGCAATTTCTGCCATTATAACGATATATAGAACACACAATTACTCATTTCGGCGCGGAGCGCCTAGATTTTTTCGAATTTTAGACCTTTTTTTGCAATTTTTGTCTGATCAAAAATCTTTGAACATGTACAAAGACGGTCCCGAAAAGTCTTTGTACATCGGGAAAAATCTTTGCCTAGTACAAAAAAACACTGGTTTAGACGAGAAAAATTTAAACAATTAAAACAGTAAAATTGCATGAAACCGTGTGCATGGACTACAATTTCAGAAATAATGTAAATCGATTACAAAAGCAGTTCAAACTGAAGCACAATCATGATACTGGACATAACGGGTCTACGGCATTTTGGCGCCAGCAACTTGAAAATTGTTCTAATTAAATCAATTTTGAAATAAATTATATATTCAGAAAGCAGGTTCTACAAGCTACACAGTAGCATATTGTTCTTTTCGATTCGATGAGTATTCATTTGTGTACGACTGAAAACTGTAGAAAATCCAGTGTATTTTTAGATCTCACTAAATTCAAAGACATTCTAAAAATAATTTATAACATCACGTAGAGAATTAAATGGGCTTTTAGAATCTGTATTATACTTCAATAATAAATGACATTATAATAATTAATAATATTACAAAGAGTGTGGCGCCAAAACGTCCCATTCCGAGGCATAACAGTGGATAAGCGTATTTCACTCTGTTTACATATGTTTTACAGTTTCACTGTGCAAAGTTTTATTATTACAGATTGCCTTAAAATTACTTTTTAGCTATCTTCATGAACGCTGAAAATTGCTTTTAATGCAAAAAGTTACGTGAAACAGGTTATATATTGAAATTCTAACGATTAATTAAATTCAAAATCGCTCACCCCGCAATACATTATAGTCGTATCACAGTCACCGGCGTTTGGTAGCTTGCTGGGAATAGTTTTATTGAGCAAAGAGTCGACGCCGTCACAGTATCCCGAATCGGGCTCTGATCGGACGGGTGAGATTTGAGGAACGGAATCTGACGCAGCAACGACTGCCTGAGGCATAACTGAGTAGCTATGTAAAGCGCAAGCGGGCACAACAGTTGCACTATAGACTCCAGGTGCCCTGAAATAAATTTCTGATTAATATACATAAATTTGTTCAATATCAAAGGATAGTTTTTGTTGATGACCTAGAAGTCATGTAAAATATTAAAGAAAAATTTAAGATTCGAAGGTGGGACAGATTATGTTGAAAGAGAGCATAGAGCATATGCATTAGTATGCGTATCTCAGCAGTAAGTATCATACATGTACATCACGGGATTCTGGGGAGTCAGGCCCGATAACTTTAAAAAAGTGCATGTTTCGGGCTAAAAACGATGGGTACACGTCAAAAATTCTGTTTTTTATGTTTCAGACAATGCTCGTTCTTTTTAGAACATGAAAATCATTGAAAAATCTAGAAAAATAGGGGAAGAATAAGCTAATTGAAAACAATATAGTCAAAAAATGTGTAAAGATTGAGTGCTTAGCCAAAATGGAGCTAAAACGCTTAGAAAGGCAAACTTTTTGCAATTTTTGCGGAAAATTGCCAATTATGGGGGGGGGGTAATAGCTATTGGGGGGGTCAAGCCTCCCTCAAAGAACATGCATGGTGAGTATCATAACGTGCGGAAAAAGTCTCTTGCCTTATGAAGTCTCGTAGGGCTTATCGTTTCATCAGAGCTGTAGTCTTGTTTCGCACAATTTTTGGCATAAATCTTAAGAATGTTTATCGACAGTGTGCCGACAGATTACGATAATTATACATCAGACCAATGTATAAATCGCAATCCGTCAGATAATTCCCGGTGATAGTTTCTAAAGGTTACACGCCCAAACTTGTTTGAAACGGACCATAGTTAGCAAAGGAGCACAAATATCAATGCACTTGAAATAACGCTACCGTTCAGCTTCATTAAAATAATTAAGGCAAGTAGAGAAGCACCAGCTGATAAATGCAACCAATCATAGTACAAGAAAAATTAGAATCAGGAGCTTAGCAGCCTAAAACTAATATCTTAGTAGAAATAAGCATTAAAAATCAAAATAATAAACAAAGAATAATAGCCTACGTGTGCATGTAAGAAGCGCAGACTGGCTTAAACGATGAGCACGAAGGCACATACGCTGTCCCATTGATTGCAAGCACCGCACAAGCAGAAGCGCAAGCAATATCAGCCGCCTCACTATAGCTGTTCAGACGATGCTGGTCGCCAGATGATAAGATTTCTATTGTAGGATCGATCGGAGGCTCCGGTGGCGGGAAATTGGGGGCCGATGGACGATGATGATAGACTATGTTGTTAAAAGTTCGATGCGAAGTAGGAAAATGCGCGCAATTCAAATAATGTTGATTATAGCCATCCACAAAATTACCGGAAGAATCGTCGCGTTGGTAGGAAAATAAAGCTGGAATGAAATCACAGATATAAGAAAAATACGATATGACAAATAATACGAAAAATAATGTCATAATAAAATGACAATATGCTTGACTTAAGATATACATGAACATCATAGCGATTTCTAATGTTTTGAAGTTTAGATAGGAAAAACTTCAGTTTTATCACACCACCATATACGGGCAGCAAGAAAATTCTAGGAGGGGAGTAAAATCGCCGAAAATTACCAAACTGCTATTAAAAGTTGAATTCTGGAGGGGGTCTACAGTAATCTGCAGGGGGTTTTCAACTTCTGGAGGGGGTGGGGTGTATACCCCCTCCAGACCCTTCCACGCCCATGTGTGCACACCACTGACTTTTGAAAAATATTATCTCATATTAAATCGAATGTTTCTTTTACAATAGCGCTGAATCAGGTCTATGATCTATTCCATTCAAACGACCCTTTTTCACAAATTATTCGAATTGGTAGATAAAGAGGCTACAAAATTGGTTCAAAAATCTGGACGAAGCCCAAGATATTTTGGTAATAAAATAATAATGCGACAGCTTATTTTCGCTATAATGTTACTATCTCGTTGTAGTGTTGAAGTACGTCAAAAATTTTTATAGTGCCAGTGAAAATAGTTCATCTGAAAGGTCTTTTCCCGAATTTTACAATTAACGCATTATTCCAAACATGTTGACTCGATTTTTATTGAGTATTGGTTCCGGTTGCTGGATCAACAAAATTCAAGCTGTGGTTGACAGACAAGTACTGATAAACTCTTGAGAGATATGATTAAAAGCAGCCCACTGATCCAAAAACGCGGTACGGTAAAAATGCGGTGATGTAAAATTGCGGAAAAGGTTCTAAGTGAAGAGATTGTAGTATCAGGACGACGCATGAGCTCAAATTTTTGCGCAATATCGTTGGACTCATTCATCCGTATCCTTTGCTTTTTTGTACTCGTACACAGGCCCGGATCCAGGATTTTATGTCGGGGGAAGGCCGAAATTTTTGAGGCCAGATATCTCGAGGCGAAAAAGGCAGTTTTGAGCGTATCTCGGCGAGCTCAATACGATGGTAAAGAAAAATTTCAAAAAAATTTCTAAAATTTTTCACTCTATTTCATATTGATATACAGCAAATTTATCATTTAAGCTGATTTCTCATCACTTAATCGACGAATTATTTCTTATCTCTTGCCTTTGCACTTAATCATTGTGCTGTACAGAGAAAAACAATACAGATATAATGAATAATTCGGCGCTGAGCGCCGAAAAAATTGACATATTCTGTATGTCAAGTTCAAATTTGAGCGGTTTTGAGCGGGCTAAAAGACAAAAAAAACATATGTAAACAATAAATACGGCGCTAAGCGCCGGAAAAATTTCATGTTTCCCATGTCGTAACTCAAATTTGAGTTGTTTTGAGTGAGCTAGAAGGCAAAAACTATAGCTGAACAATGAATCCGGCGCACAGCGCTGTAAAAAAAATTGACATGCTCTCTATGTCTAACTAAAATTTGAACGATTTTTAGCGGTTTAGAAGACAAAACTATACATAAACAATAAATCCGGCGCTGAGTTTACTAGCTCAAAAGTACGCTAAAAACCTGTTTTGGTGGTGTTTCAGACGCACTTCGCCAATTCTTCATTTTTCCCTTTGGGGGACCCTTGGGAAAAACAAAAATTTTCCCATTTCGGGGAAGGGCAGGCCCCCCCGCTCCCCCTGAATACGGGCCTGCTCGCACATACAGCACTTAATTCAAGTCAATCATCTATCCTTAGTATCTGTACAAATTCGCGTGAGCAAAATGCATTTTGATTGGTTAAGATAACTTCAATTTAATCAATAATGATTCAATATGCTACAACAAATCGAGTCGATCTCGAAAACTTATTTCCACGCGTTTTTGTGTGAATTTTTTCAAAGTTTTTTTCATATATCTTAAAGAGCGTAGATAAGACAGAAATGCAATGAAAGACAAAGTGGCGCAAGGCACGCTATTTCCTCGTGTAAAGTTTTGAAATGCGAATTCGCTATGAATGCCTGAAAGAGCTCTAGAGGAGACTTGTGAACTTGTGAGTTAATTCTACTTCTGATCATGTTAAAATTGAGATGCGATGAAAATAACGAGTAAAAATTGACACGAAATAAGGAAACTATGCATAATATTTATTCTACTCTTCGCTCGATGTAACTGGGTCTTTCTTCCTACCCAGAACTATAGCGACACACACACTAATATTCAGATTAACACAGTGGTATTGATTTCATGAAGTTATTTATTGAGCACTTGTTTTCCCTAAAAAGGAAGCAAAGAATGTAAATGGAAAAACCTATGCTAAAGGAATGTACGTTTATCACGGTAATCCTGATTGACGGTGCTAAACAAATCTGTATGGTCGAACAAGCGTTTGCTCGTACTTCGCTGCTCCGTTCGACCACTGGTCATCGAATAAAAACACTTGAGTAGGAACTGAACAAAATGATACATTCAATAGTACTATGAAAGACGTAAAAATGGAATTATAAGGCGATCCAATTAATCTAAAAATATACTTGAGAATGATTTACTCTTCAGAAATGTCATTAAATTGCTTTTGGAAGTTTCGCTTGAAACGGTATAACACATTTCAAAGACGCGAATATAGTACAAAAGAATAAGCTAAAAACATTCGGCGCGCTTGCTGTTCTCATCTATACTACGACGATAATCACCAATAACGAAAATAAAAAATATCACATTAGCCGCATTTGTAGTGTAGAGCAAAAGGCCAAAATCGCTGTTTAAGTAAGGTCAGGCAACCATTCGAACATACGTAAATGAAAATTAATTGATATTTTTTGGTCCAATAAGCATTATTCGCCTTGTGCGTTTTACTTTCAGCTATAGTGGTGGAGAAATCATTTAAACATTACCCAAATCGCACTGTGTGAAAATAGCCTCAAGGCGTCAGAGTGAAGAGTTTATTTCTCTAGTCATTATGAGATCAAAATAATAATTATTAAGGCTTGTTCCAGATTTACCAGATGACAGCAATCATGGTTTTTAACTTAATAGCAAACCATACATGATCACCCTCCCAGAATTCATTGAAAAGGTGCTGCTCTAAGTGTTTTTAGCTATCTTTTGGCTCAAAAAAGTCGAATTTTCGGTGTTTCGCAACGTATAATTTTTTACTACATTCTGTTCGATTTACTCGTTGATATTTTTTGAAATTGGTTTGTGTTTACGTTCTAGAAAGACAGAACAACGTCAGAAACGCTGAAAAATGATGTTTCCCACGCGCATTCGTGTTTTTGGGCCCAAAAAGTCACTAAATTTTTTTGGTTCCATCCCCCAGAATTCAAACGCTGCACATGTCTGCCAGCAACCTACGTCAAAGACTGTTTACTAGCTTAGCTTCATAATAGTTACTTAGTTGATCAGTAAAGCAGAACTTTCGGTTTTGAATGTTGATAATGGCATGGTACGAATATAAGAAAAGGGTTAAATTACAAACAATCGATCGTGAAAGCACATAAGGGCAAACGTTTGCAGCATGCATGAAGATACAAGCTTTATAATTTTGGATAAAAGCGACAGTTGAAGAAAGCAAAAGTATTAAGCTTATGAGCACCATACAAAAGCTCGAGACGACTAACTCACGCTGAGCATAATCTCCACATGTGCAAAATTGCTTAAATAAAATTTTTCGGCCATTAAATCAGTAATTTTAGCAACAAGAGAATATCAGCCAATTGCGATTTGAACGCCAGCATAGTAAGAAATTGCTTAAACTTTTCTGTATGAGAGACTGGCGGTTCATAATGTAATTAATAAGCGTGTGTACATTTATTAAGAACGATAAACTTGTTATAAGTCATAGCAGAAATAATAAAAAAATAAAAGGATACAAACAGCAGATAAATGAGGTATACAGCATAAATGTAGCAGGAGGCACCCAAAGTTAGTCCTTCCCACACTTCTCCAAAAAAGTCAGAAAATTTTTGAACTCCCCCGTTTTTTGGCAAGAACTTGCGTTTTTAGCCATTGTGGCTGTTTTTTTTACCATTTTCGACCAAAAGTTGGGAGCCATTTACCCCCTCCCCTTGAAAATGGCCGAGGAACCCACCCAAATTCTGAGCCCTTAAATGCATAATATACAGTAACAAGCGGAAACTCACTGGCAAGCTTTTCTTCGAATCAACCGTTGAATTAAAACAATCGGGCAAGACGGGCATAATGCCATGCACACAATTTGGACCGCCAAGCCGACAGTCGTCTGATGAACCGGGAGCCTGTTGATCCACCTGAGAAGACAAAGCACCCGATCTTACCCAGTCAGGCAGCCAATCCGACCGACGTAGCCATTTTTGGAACTCATTGCGCATCTTTAAAAAATATTGCAATACAAAGAATTCACTAACCACGTTAGCATTTTATATAGGTCTCATTTGATTTTGAAAAGGTTGTGATTTCTTGTAACCAAATTGTTTGTTTTTCCAGAATTATGAAGCTATCCAGAAGATCAAGTTAGTATTGAGGTAATTTGTTCTCCATTGTTATAGAAGAACGACATTCCGCAGCAAATAATGCGTAAATAAAAGAATATTTGATATTTTTAGACAGCAAATCATATGCAGATGCATGATTCGCACACTTTTTCAACATACTGCTCAGCAAAATAAGTCACATTTGCTTTATTCTTAATAACTCAATTTCGTTCTTCAGTACTATGTGCGTACAATGAAATTCAGGAAGTTGTTTTATAGGCTAAAAATAAGTATATGTCCATCATAACACTCGATGATGAGAAAGTAATGTCATAAGAAATTTCAAAGTCTAATCAATAATTTTATCTTCTAAGATTATTCATGAAAAGTTCGTCCGTGGAATGAAGTGAAAAGCCATAGAAAAATATCACCTGCTTGCATTGACCGTTAATCAAATACAAAGATTCGGGGTTGAATAATAAAGTTGGATTTTAAACTGTTACGACCACATAGATTATAATACAGAAAACAATTTATCTCGATAGACATCGCCTGGACAAGTTAATTAGTTTAAATTTTTGCAATTTTGAATTTTAACTCTTTTATATGTGTAGTTTTAAACTTCGATTTCTTCAATAACAATGTATGTACATATGTGTGCATATGTAGGTATAGTTAAATGACAAACATTGAAATATGGAAGTCAAGGCTTATATAAATGATTTATTTTTTCGAGAATATTTTGGACCCAGAATCTTTATAATGCTAATCCATGATCACAACGCGGGAATTTCGATAAATTTCACCATTCTAATGAATAGTCTAAAATACTACTCATGACAAAAATATCAAACTTAATCTTTTACCATATATAATCCCCTTTATTAAAATAAAATGTTGCGCTGAAAGTAAGCTTTTCGTGCGTATGATTCTTATAATGCTTTTCAATGCTTTGACCTTACAGTCATACAGGCCAGGTAACGAAAATAGGACTTAAGAACTAAGAGAACTAACAACGCAACTCACCCTATCATTCAACAGAACATGGAAAACAAATATGAAAACGCCTTGCATCGAATTGAGCGCACAAAAGATATAGGCAACAACTTTGGTCTGCTCACTGACGTAGAACAATCCAAAAGTCCACGTCAAACCGAGCAAAAATATGAGAACGAACGCCGCTTTCAACCAGGCACTGAAAGCATTATTGCCCAAATCAGTAAAAAATTATAGTAATAATTATGATTAAAAATTACGGTAAATAAATTAATTAATAATTAAAAATCATGGTATATTATGCTATAATTAGTCTGCCTTACGCAACGTTTTGCATATTTGATCTAACGGGACTGTGTCTCTTGCAGTCCACACTCCATACTCCGCTGTGCTTGCACATTATAACCAAGGCCATTGATAGGAACACGAAATTCGCCTGAAAATGAAAACATTACTTAAATCCTTGTTGAACATTTAAAAATATAATGACCTAAATTAAAAAAGAGGAAAAATATCATTCGCGGAATTGACAAATTTCCGTTGTTTTACAGCTAAGTACAGATATGTAAGCAAGTTCAGAGCCTGGCTCGAATTCAAGCGCGACTAAAGCATGACCTTAGGGTTTTTAATAAATATGCTTTATGCCAATCTTAGGGCACAAGTCAGGATCAACGTGGATACATCATAACTTTCGTATAATCAGTAGGTTCAGCCTGACTTGAGTCTGCCTTAAGTTCAATTCAGTTAACCTAACTAAAAAGTCCATGTTGTCTTATCTTACACGGGCATTTTTGTACAAATCCACGAAAAAATTCTAACTGCTCTAGAGCATAAATAAACAAGGGTGCACAGTAAGATCAATCTGGGCGGATCAGCCAGACTCTACTAAGCTACACAGCTTAAAAATTGACATCAATTCTAAAATCGCATAAAAACTGCTTTTATTCATAGTTTCTAGTCAATAACAAGACTTCTTCTAAAATGCTTTGATTTTCATTTTTTCCTGACTTTAATTTTGTCCTATTTTTTCCAGAAACATTTTTAACCCTTGCCCTTTTGAAGGCATAAACGCTCGAACTCCATGTGCATGCCTTAATTGTGTTAAAATTTTCTGCATACATTTATTTGATTGATAATCCTAAAGTGGCAGATACCGTGCATGAGCATGGGGGGTGAGGGGGTAGTTACCCTTTCCCCCTGAGCTTTGGGTTGTCTTTTCAGAGTTTCAAAAAAATATATAGCTACTTTCTTGACTCCAAAAAGGATTAAATAGCTATTTTTAGTCCAAAAAGGCTATATAGCTATGTTTGTGAATCCAAAAAGGCTATATAGCTAGTTTTCTGAGACCAAAAAGGCTATATAGCTAATTTTTTGACCCCAAAAGGATTATAGAGCCGTTTTTACGAAGCACGTAGCTATCTAGCAATTTTTGTTTTCACCCCACCCTGAAAGTTTGACCTTGCGCACCTATGGCAGGTACAACATATTGTGAAACTCATACGAGTGATTAGCATAAATGTTGTGTGAATAAAAAGCTAGAAAGGAAAAACTAACGGAATACCAATATCCTAGAAAAACTATAAACTTGCCATTAGGACAACAACGACAGGCCCAACAAAGCTAAATACGAAATAATTGTCTGTGTTGAGCCAACAGTAACTGCTAGTTCCATAACTGTTGTAATCGACGCAAAGTGAAATTACCACAATGATCAAAGGCATGCCGTATGCGAATGAATAAAAATACTTCTTGCGATTTTTATCACCAGATTCAAAAACTTCAACCAAAAGGACGTAAAGCTGAAAGCCTTCAATAATTTGAATAGCTATTTAATTATAAATAAAAATACGTAAACAAAATATATAAGCTACATAGAAGTCGTCAAATTATTTACATAGGTACTTTAAACGAGTTTTAATCGCTGCAACCTGTAAATTGGAAATTTTTTGGCCATTTTTACCATTATCTCCGTTTTTTTCAGGGAAACTTAGCTGCGTAGAATAAGAAAAATTTGAAGTTTCTTGAGCACTCTCTCTCTAACCAAAAGCGACTAAATCCCAGAGCAAATACACTCTTCACTACAACTACGATTCAAAACTGAGTGATTTGAGTGCAATAACTTTGTTCAAAATTAAATCGCATACGCTATTTTTAAATACAATTCAGTTGTAAAGTGAATATAAAACCGCGAATTGGTATGCATACTTCAAGAAGCATCCAGGCAAAAGCTGCCAGAAAGAAATAATGCAATAATCCAGCGACTAGGCCACAAACGAGGCGTTTGTCAGTTTCGGAGATTCCTAGCAAGAATGTCGTTTCGGCAATTAGTAGGCAGAAGCAAAGATTTTTATGAATCGTAGCGCGATCTCCAGTGTATCCTCTGAATCAGAAATGTGCACTTCGAAAAAATTGTCGGAAATGAATTAGGTTTCGGTATCAGAATAAGCAGACTAGAATTTATAATCATTTATTGCAGTAAAACTGACTTTACCAGCAATAAGAAGCTCGAGTCTTGGGCCAGTCATGATTTTTGATTACAGATTATTTTTTAATTATTTTATTTTATATTTTATTCAATTATTTTGGATTATTACTATAGAGGCTGATGACACCATCACCAGAATATAACGATGCTTGCACATCAGCCAAAAAGGAAACTCAGTTCCAAATTCAAATGACTGTAAATAATTCAAACTAAGAGAAAACCAAAAACATTATCAAGTTCCGACGACTGCAAATCTACAAGTATCAGTTAGGATATACCTGCTGCACTCCTTGCTACACTACATACATATTACTTCAATTTCTGTACGCTTGCCTGTGTTTACCGAAGCAAGACTAAATTTACTATGTTGTAAAAATAAAATTTCATCTCACCCGAGGCGGCTTTCATACATATGTAGATCAGTGTTTAGGTCAAAGAAAACCATTCGATTTGCCAAAAACTTCGCCATGATACAATAAAAAGGGCTAGTAACCAAACCTAAAGAGTGTTCTGGGAATTTAATTCTCCTACTCCCATAAAATGCTGACTCCCGCAGACTATTCAGGTTAGAAAAACAACTTAGAAAATACGCAGCTAGGAAAGATTTAGCGAGTTTTTCGCGTAAAAGTATAAATTTTTTGGCTAAGAAAATTTTTTTCCATGCTTTTATGGTGAAGAAGGAATGAGCATTCTTAGAAAGGTCGAAAAATTATGTTTTCGACACATTCATTTCTAGGTTTAAAAAGATTTTTAAAATTGATTTTCTTTCTGACCCCAAGGAATCCCGTGTTGTGCTCCATATTTATAATGTATTGTATGCACCTGCCCCTTAGCAGTGGCGGATCTAGGATTTTCCAAAGCGAGGGGCTGTACCCCAAGTTTTCCAAAAACAGTCGAAAATAGGTCTAAAACTAAGCCCTCCATGTGCAAAATAGCGTTTTTTAGCGTCTTACGTTGTCTATCCTTATTTCAAATCGCTTTTAGCGCAACTTTTTTCGAAAATTCTAAAATTTTGGAGGATTTTGCTCGAAAGAATCAATAAATCTTATCGATTTTATTGAAAATTTGGCGCGAGGCGCCGGAAAATTTGTGAAATTCAAGTGGAAGGACGTTTAGAAGCTTGATTTACTGCTCGACTTCCTGTATTTGTGGCATTTGACGCGGAATATTGAAAATTTTTATAAGTTATGCTCTAAAATAGAAAAAACTATGCTGAGAAACCTGTTTTTACTCTTGAAATCGTTTGAAAACCTATTCTCTGAGCAAAAACATATCTTTCAGGCCGTCAAGAAAGTAAATAAATGTTATTATTAAGTTTTTCAGGCGCTTCGCGCCGGAAAAATTTAAGAAATTGTTATCATTGATGGCCAAAAATCATTGCATTCTTTGTCTCGCCAATTATTTTGAGCCAATGGGGGGCGGTCGACCCCCTACCCCCTTAAATCCGCCCATGCCCCTTAGTGATCAAACATACTCAGCATGGGAATGCTATGGGGATAAAACCGAAAACTTTTTCTTAAGTGCCTTATTTGGGCCCAGAACGATGGATATGTACGCGGCAAAAACATTATTTTTTAACGTTTTTAACGATGCTTTCTTAATAGACGATAAAAACATAAAATTAACTCAATAAAATATAGTCGAAAATGACGTTTGGCGCAAAGCGTCAACAAATTCTACATTTTTGAGCTATAAAATCGCAAAAACGTTTATACTAGGACGTTTTCTAAGAGTTTTTCGAATCGCGAGTCATGGCGCTTAAAATATTTTTGCGGGAGGTCAAAAACTTTTTGCGGGGATTAAAGCCTCCCCCTCAGAACATTGATGTTAGTGACGCAGAAACGCACCGGAGTAGCCAAAAGGCCAAAAGCGACAACGTCAGCGCAACGGCCGATATGGCGCAGCCGATCAAAGAGACGAAAGTGAGCGCCAGGCGATGGACGTCGTCCAAATGCACTCCTCTTACGTCCATCAACACAGCAAAGATGGTCAGATGATTGCAGGCGCAGGAAACGTGCGAGCCATTGAACTTTATTCGATGGCAGCCGTCGGTCGACCAATGATCGACATGGCCGCCGTTATGCCAATAGACGCACGTCGGATTAGTCAAGTTGGTCGCCTGGAAAGGAGCGTTGGAGTTATACTGGTCTACACCAAATTGGGTAGCAATAAACTTCTGGGGGGTGGGTCTGGTTGGGTAAAATCATCAAAAATATTACTAAAAATAGAATTCTAGGGTCTACAATAATCTGAGGGGTTTTCAACTTCTGGGGGTCGCACCCCCCATTTTTCCAAAAAAATAAAAGAACGTGCTGTCTCAAGCATTTAGGCTATTTTTTGGCTGCAAGGTATCCATTTTTTGGCGATTCGCGCAAAATACTTGAGTTAGCAATATTCGGTTTAATGTAACTGATTTTTGTTTTAATTTTCAAAATTTTATTTACAGAAAAGGAGCATTGTCAGAAGTAAAAAAATTGCTTTTCATTATTTCACGAACTCCCATCATTCTTCGTCCAACGGCTTAAGGGCAAAGTCTTGCGATCATTACAGAAGAATAATTTAACTACCATTGACTAGTAAATATGTATGCAGTAATTTACCTGACTTATTGTGAAAGTAATTAACACCGGTTCTGATAATTTTGATTGTTGGCCCGCGTTCGGCACCGAAGCCGACAACAGTTTTGAAGCTACGATTCTTTCAATATTGTCAGCAGCTGGTTCAGGTTTCATGTAAGCACCAATGTAATCGTATGAAACGAAAATTACGGTCGCGGTGCCTGAAAATGATTCGAAAGATTTACCAGAAAAATTTATCAATTCTACTAATTTATGATACATATTTCATTGAAAAAATATATACTTTTCTTGCAAGATGTGAAACATGGTAAGCTTCATATAAGGTTAAACATGCTAAAAACAAATTTGAATTAAATTAAAGGGCCTAATTTTCCTTCTTATGCTTTAGACGTCAGTTTAATAGTTGACCAAATCTAAAAATTTTATTTTAAACTCTAATTGATCACACAGTAAAAACTTTTTGAGATAGGTTATCTGCCTAATCAAGTATACGGAATTTCTTCGATTAACGCCTTGCTATCGTTGTTTTACCCCTAGTGAACTAGAAAAATACGTAAATTTTTCAAAAAATTTAAATTTAATGGACTATATGAGTCACGCTAGAAAAAGATGGAAAATTCTGGTTAATTTTGCTGCCTTAATACAATTTTAGCGATTTAAAACAAAGCATCTAGGATCCGTCCCTATTGGGAGAATTCTCGATGCGAGTCTGACTGGGAAGTACATTCCGAGTTAATAGCTCAAAATGACTAGCAAATCACTTATTCAAACAAATTTATTTTAAGCTTGTATGACTGTAACTTTGTTAAAGGTTTATTCGGAATGTGATTTATCAGATAGCATAAATTAGTAGGTTGGACTACCTTTATCGTTAGTTCCAGCCAGCAGTACTTCGTTTGGCAACTGAATGGTATCTAGATTAGCGTGGTACAAACTTAGACTCGGAAAAGCCACATATTCACTCGGTTGTACTACTCCAACTTCGAGAACTAAATGAACAAACGTGCTACATGTGGAAACTTAATGAAAACGCAGTATTCTGCGTTGTTAAAAAACTCATCAAAAGGATGCGAAATGTCAAATTTTTACTATTACATCGGGAAATAACTTTAATAAAGATAACTTGAAAGAAAATATTTAGTGAGAGACACAGCTTATTAAGGGTGGCCCAAAAAGGCTACACCCGGTGTTACATCATAAATAGGCAGTTGATAGATGAAAATGTCTTTCTTTAAACCGCGTTCGAAATGTTGGCCAGCTGCCAGCGATTCGTGCGCTACGACGATTTCTTTACACCTCACTTTGTCATCGTTTTAACCCCGAAGTTTCTGCATTGTATCATATTACTGTGCATATATTTATCTTTTTTTGACAGTATATACAGTCAACAAAATTAATTATCACATTTTTTAAACCCTCAGAGTAGATACGCGTCCTACTAAGTGCGAAAATTAGAAAACATCGTCAAAAGAGGGTGCTAATTAACGGCAGGACTAATGAGCGTTTAAACAATAGAAAAGTAGGGTGTAAATAAACCGTGGTAATGCCTGAACAATTGACATCTGGCCAAATAATTTTCATATTTTTATAGAACACACTTTTATCTATCTAATGCAGCCGGTCCTAAGGTTTCATTTTCACATCAGCCATTTTCATCGTAGCTTACTTGACAAATTTATTATAATTCACCAACGAAATAAAAAACGCACTGACCAAAACTCAGCAGAATATTAAACCATGCAGAAATAAGAGAAATATAGCCGATGCTTTCGAACAAGCATGTAAAAGGGCAAAGATTTAAAAGGAATTGTAATCTTACTTTCGGTCAAAATTAAAAAAGTAAACGACAGAAAAATACTTGTTCACAAAAATTAGGTTTGAAAAGCTAAACTCTCAAGGTTAATGGCCAGTCAACTGGCAGCTGCAGTAAATTAATTAATTAATTAATTAAAATTAAGCAATTACAACAAACTTTCAGGTGCGCTTGCCATAGTGACACATTGACTCAATTACGAGATAAAGCAAACAGTGTAAAGATAATAAGTAAATATTTTCAAGTTCAGAACTTATGAAAGCGAAAACATACACGAAATGATGGGATGTTTTACCTATGTTTGACGTCCTAAACGCTTCAGTTTTGGCAGCCACTTTCGACAAAACTAAAGCATTGCTTTCTATAGTTTTGACGATGCAATTAGCATAAAATTTCTTCTGATCACGTGACAAATCGTACCAGCTACTGTTTCGAGCAGGCTTTATCAAATCATTCATACCATCTATCACCGCCTTGAAGCAAAAGGAAAATAGATAAAGCTTTAAGAAAAGTTCTACACAACCTATCAGTATAACGGTTGAAAACTACGTAATCTTAAATCAAACGCTGTTGAGTGGCAAGTTTCGCTTTAATTCAGAGCAAATATGTAATAGAAAAATAGGGGATTCCCCCCAAAGTTGGTCGTCCCCCATCCTCCCAAAATCAAATTTTGACCCCTCAGCGAAAACTTAGGTTTTCCGGCCATTTCCAGGTGTTTTTTGTCATTTCTGGTCAAAAATTGAAGGTCATTTACTCCTTCATCTCCCCTGAAAATTACCGGGGACCCCCACCCAAAATTTTGAGCCGTTACACCATAATTAATTTGGTTTTACTTGCCTTATCAGATTTCCTAACTGTATCAAAATTCAGCTGATTTTCATGAGCTGGCTCGACTTGAAAATTTTTTTAAGTTTGTTTTGGCAAATCCTAAACTTCGTTTGCAAGCACAACCGACTGTTCTGTGAGGTCTTCATATCTTCTAGTAAAGAAAAGTTGACTGTAAAATGATCATTCTTCCCGTCTCGAGCTAAGATGTTTTTCATGACGTGACGCAATTCGTTTCAGTATTTAGACACACTTAGGAAGAGTCACCTTATTTAGATCCAAGGCTGTCTGTACTCCATATTCTGTGTCATACTGTTCATAAGAATGGCTGATTTTTTCCAATCCGCCAACAATCTCGATTATGTCACCGCCATAAAGATCCTCCTTTTGTTTTATTTCATTTTTCATAGCATCGATGGAGCTGGCCAAATATTCGTAATTTCTAGCCTATAAATCGTTGCGCAATACTTCTGATAAATTAATTGCAAGCAAAGTGATCAGTTTGATACAAGAAGCGATTTTTGATAGGTTTAGGATCAAATATGGTCAATGGCGGTATTAAAGGAATAGAAAAAAATGAAAGCCAGCTGGTTCTCATTAAAAAATTTCATATGTTAAATATTCTTAGCTTCAGAGAAACGACTTTTATTATCAAGTACACGAATAGTTCTTGGGGTAGTATATGTATATACACTTTATTTGCACATCTCGGTTTGGTACCCTGACACAGCGTGACCAGTTGAGTCAGAAGGAAATCCTAGTCTTCACCGCAGGCCTCAATAAGTTCAGTAAATGTTGGAGTAAGAATTCGAATCGAGTTTGTGGATGATTTCGCGCTCATGTGTGAAAGCATTTCGCTCTTTTAATTTTCAAACCCTAATTTTCCTAAAGTTCCATTCGTATTTTACCAATTTTTCCTCC
Organism: Mermis nigrescens; assembly: GCA_036768485.1. Lineage (NCBI taxonomy): Eukaryota > Metazoa > Nematoda > Enoplea > Mermithida > Mermithidae > Mermis > Mermis nigrescens. The sequence continues at coordinate 182,211 of JAVLUZ010000678.1, forward strand.
TAATCCAGGGTCATATCCCAAAACTACTCGCGCATTTCTGCTCATGAAGTTTCTCAATGACTTTCCACGAGTCATGAACCATGTGCACGGCGTACATGTTCGAATGACACAAAAACTACATTAGTTCAGGTAAGCTAAAATCAGCTTTATGATCTGAAATTCGAGGCTTACCTTCCTGAAACTAATTTACGCTACCTTTGTAAACAAACAACCACAATGTAAAGTCCATGCAATGTCATCCATACTTTTAACTAGCTCATTTCTTCTTCCTCATCAACAAACTTTATATTTTTCGACCTTAAATTTTCAACTTACGCATTTTAGACAAAAAAGTTTTCTTTTTCTCTCAACACTTTCTACTGTATTCTTGACGCAGTTAATCAAAATCCAATTTTCAACCAAGAGTATATATTATTTTCAGTTTTCTTAAAAGACCGGTAACCGCGAAAAATCAGGAGTGTTGCGTTGCGTGCAAAATGTCTATAACGGACATTTCGATAGCTAAAAAATATAAAGTATTTTTTAAATCAATGCTGGCTTACGTGGCTCATTTGTTCGAATAAGGGTAAAAGATCCAACGAAGTGCAACGGGACAAATCGGGTAAGTCAATCCACTCGCCCTGTTGCGAACAAATCCACTGTGCATCTGAAAAAACACTCTCTTTAGAAACGAGTTGATGGAAAGAATACCTGAAGTAAATTTAGACCGCGCACATGCAGCATTCGAGCTAATCATTGTCGGCATAATGCATGCTGGAATGTGCGGTACATACATCCAGGCCCCTATCCAGGATTTGGTCAGGAGGAGGTACCCGACATAAATTGGTCTACATCTCGGGAAATTCGTCGGAATAGCTCGAAAAAACAGCGTTTTTTGACGTTTATCGACATGCTCTATCCATAAAGATCATAAACTTCGAACTTTTTGTGAAAAAACTTTTAGCTTACTCAAAAGGTCGCACTTGTGCCAAAATTATGGAAAACACTGCTTATCTGGTTGGTAGCGCCGGAAATTTGAAGATTATACGACAAAAAACACGCGATTTTTTCATCTTCCAAAGCATTATCTTACCTTACAGTTTTTTTCGACCAAGATGGGGAGGGCGGACCCCCGCCCCAATATGTACGACCCTGCTTACACCGCAAATAAGTAAAAGTAGTGTAAATATTAATAACACTTATTTACAGTGATTTGCTGCATATATAGACGCGCGTGGGCAAATAATTGATGCGATGATTCTAACTTACTAAGTGGACTTTGAGGACATTTGCGTTGCACTAGCTGCGAATTCTTGGAAGCGGGCCATACTATGTTGCGCTGAACAATTTCTGGACAAATTCCAGCTTCAGGCTCAACTAACCCGTCATCAATTCCAAACGCTATGTTAGCTATTGGGACTTTTGTTGCTTCAGGCGTTGAGCCGACATATGTGTTTGAATTCATCATGCGCACATTCGGGTTTGTTGGCACTACTGTATTTTTGCCTGCAACAAACCAAGTTTTAATTTACAAAATAAGAATAATCAAACGAAATACTATCGTTTAGAAGTGTATGAGACGATAAAGCGATTCTTGCAATAGCTCGTCCGGTACACATGTATGGATGCATCACCCAAACAGGTTTTTTGCGTACTTTTGAGCTAGTAAATGCAAAATTTTGCGGCGCTTTGCAACGGATTAATTGTTTATTTATAGTTTTGTCCTTTAAACCGCTCAAATTATAGTGGAGAACATGTCAAATTTTTCCAGCACTTCGCACCGAATCATTGATTTTGTAATGTTTTTCTCTGCGGAGCACAAAGATTGAGTGCAAATACGAAAAGCTTGGAATTGTTATGGCTTGGACAATGAGAAATCAATTGCGCGTTCAAGCAATAGATATTTTGTGCATGAGTATGAAAAATCTCTAGAATTTTTTGAAATTTTTCTTCCTCACCGTGTAGAGCTCGTTGAGAAACTTTCAAAAATGTCCTTATGGCTCGCAAAATTTTTTGCCCCCCTCTAAAAATTAAGTCCTGGCCACAGGCCTATACATATCTTATGTGAAGAAACGAGGACTAACAAAAATCTAAGAAAAATCTTTAACGTTGCTCTGCAATGTAGGTATAATGTTGTAAAACAAATGTTACAACCTAATACCATTTCATTAACGCATTAACAATTTATGAATGCTAAGAGAATCTAACAATATTATAACTACTAATTGCATGCTGTCATAGCGTATTCGCTGTTTAATTTTTCAAAAAAACTAGACTTAAACAAACGAAATGCTATTTTAGAATTACATCTGAATATGTCTACTTCTCGATATTTTGAAGGAGTAACACGAAAAACGCATTAATGTTGAATTATATTATTTTAAACATTGATTTGAAACCATTATGAATAAATTAATTTAAATTTTGATAATATTAGTTAATAGGGAAAAATATTGATTTATCAAAAATATTAATTCAAAAGGCAGAAAAAATAATCGGTTCGGGAGAAATGCATGTTACGCAGTGTTTTTTTCGTACAAGATCCGTTTGTACATGTACAAAGATGGTCCTCAAAAGTCTATGTACATTTTGTATATGCAAATTTTTGTGTACTATAATATGGTACAGTAGCGACTTTGGTGTGGTAAAACAGGGTTTTTCGATCTTTGGTAGAGTATTTTAGCTAATTTCTGGGTTTCTGACGCCAAAAATTACTAAAAATTGTCTCAAAATGGCGCGAAGCGCCGAAAAAGTTGACATTTTTGTATTCTAAATGCAAATTCTGCCATTTTAAAGATATATAGGACAAACAATTACTCATTTCGACGCGAAGCGCCAGAATTTTCTTGGAATTTTACACCTTTTTACAGTTTTTGTCTTCCCAAAAATCTTTATACATGTACAAAGACGGTCCTAAAAAGTCTTCGTACATCGGAAAAAATCTTTGCCAAATACAAAAAAAACCGTGTTGTTACGAGAATTCAAGATTAACTTTTGCTTGTAATATACGTAAGTCTAGATGAGTTCTGAGGAAACGCGGATAAGCAAATAAATATATTCATTATAGAAGGCAGCCTTTGGCCAAGAATCAAAATTAGTTATATTTCAGTAGCTAAAATAACCACGAAATATTGTTACGCAGATAAAAACATAAAGATCAAGTATAATCTACAACCTTAAATGTCTGCGCTATTTACGTAAAGAAGATCGCATCTTATTTTCTAATGTGCGAAGAGATCATTTTTCCTATTATCACTATAAAATAAAATCAGTCTGCAAAAAACATAAAGAGCTGATGAGTTTTTGCTATACATGACAGAAAACCAAAACAGAGCATTCCTTCTGAAATTAAGAAAATTAGTTTCCCTTTCGAATTATAAGCTTCTGCTAAGATCAGTAGCATCCATAGGTGGGGAATACCGTCCACTGTGTCCACCCTGTGGCCACCCGGTACCCACAGAACCTCTGGCCGGTGGCCACAGAAAATTAAGGTTTAATTTGGAATAGTAGTGAAAAGAAAGATAAGGAAAGATTGAGAGATAATGAATAATCAAGCAAAATCAATCAACCAGCTAACCAAGAGGCCAACCAATCAACGAACTATCTGGCCAATCAACTAACCAACCAACTAACTGACCAACCAATCAACCAACCAACCTATCAATAAACCAACCTACCAAACAACCTACCAACCAACCAACCAACCAACCAACCAACCAACCAATCAACCAACCAACCTAACAACCAAACAACCAACCAAGCAACCTACCAACCTACCAACCAACCAACCAACCTACCAATCAACCAACCAACCAACCAGCTAACCAACCAACTAAATGGCCAATCAACCAACCAGCTAACCAACCAACTAAATGGCCAACTAACCAACTAACCAACCAACCAACCTATCAATCAACCAACCAACCAACCAACCAGCTAATCAACCAACTAAATGGCCAACCAACCAACCAACTAAATGGCCAACCCATTAACCAACTAACCAACCAACCAACCGAACAACCAGCCAACCAACCAACCAACCGACCAACCAACCAACCAATCAACCAACCAATCAACCAACCTACTAATCAACCAACCAATCAACCAACTAAATGGCCAACCAACCAACCAGCTAACCAACCAACTAAATGGCCAACCAACCAACCAGCCAACCAACAAACTAAATGGCCAACCAGCCAACCAACTAACCAACCAACCAACCTACCAATCAACCAACCAATCAATCAACCAACCAGCTAACCAACCAACTAAATGGCCAACCAATCAACCAATTAAATGGCCAACCGATTAACCAACTAACCGACCAACCAACCAACCAACCAACCAACCAATCAACCAACCTACCAAACAACCAACCAGTCAACCAACTAAATGGCCAACCAACCACACAACCAACCAACCAACCAACCAACCAACCAACCAACCAACCAACCAACCAACCAACCAACCAACCTACCTACCAATCAACCAACCAATCAATCAACCAACCAACCGGCTAACCAACCAATTAAATGGCCAATCAACCAACCAACTAAATGGCCAACCAACCAACCAACCTACCTACCAATCAATCAAGCAACCAACCAACAAAACAACCAACCAACCAATAAAACAACCAACCAACAAAACAACCAACCAACCAACCTACCTACCTACCATTCACCAACCAACCAATCAACCAAGCAATCAATCAACCAACCAACCAACCAACCAGCCAATCAACCAACCAATCAACCAACTAAACAACCAACCAACTAAATGGCCAACCAACCAACCAGCTAACCAACCAGCTAAATAGCCAACCAAACAACCAACCTACCAATCAACCAACCAACCAACCAGCTAACCAACCAACTAAATGGCCAACCAACCAACCAACCAACCAACCTACCAATCAACCAACCAACAAACAAACAAACCAACCAACCAACCTACCTACCTACCGACTAATCAACCAACCAACCAACCAACCAATCAATCAATCAACCAACCAACCAGCTAACCAACCAATTAAATGGCCAATCAACCAACCAACTAAATGGCCAACCAACCAACCAATCTACCTACCAATCAACCAACCAACCATCCAACAAAACAACCAACCAACCAATAAAACAATCAACCAACCTACCTACCTACCAACCAACCAACCAATCAACCAACCAATCAACCAACAAACCAACCAACCTACCAATCAACAAGATTCTTTTTTCTGCGACAAAATGGCGAATTTTTTTGCACTTGTGCGTAGAGCTGCATGCGGGTACCCGACGGGTACCGAGTACCCAGGTAGAAAATAATTTTACTACCTGGGCTCCCTAATATAAAATGGAAAAATAGCACTGCAGTTATGCAATATGTGCTAAGAATTGAATTAGAAACCAAGCAAAATATTGCTTCTATAGTGTGATTGAATCACAATTTAAATAAGATTTGATATAATCAACGGTAAAATGTTGAATAAGCGAGTCTGTTAATATTTCCTATTGTCACAATATATCGTGCATACGCTCTAGGCAAATTCCATTATTCAGCTCTTTTATTACATTATTTCAGTTGTGCCGAATTCTTCTTAATCTCTATAGTAAATTAAGTTAAACAAGAAATTATCTGCTAGCAACGCTTTTTTCTAATGCATTTATGTACTTCTGTGACCATTATATAAATTTAAACTGCAGCTTTTGTTCACATCGTGCGCACAACTGTTTTAGTTGGACCTGGTTCAAAGCCTATCAATGTTCCTAATGCAGTCAGGCGTAGCCAGGGGGTGGGCATTTGGGGCACCTGGCCCCCCCCCAAAATTTTTCAGAAATATTGTTGATTTTTTTGTTGCAATAAAGTGTGTCCAGAAAACTGAGTTCAAAAAGGCAAAAACGTTAAAATTTACTGGCCTTTCGCGCAAAGTCATTATTATCTATTGCTTTATAGATCCAATGAATTTAAAAGCTTGAATCAGTCAAATAATCCAGCCTTTCACATCACTTTAATAATTTAATGCACTATTTGTTCGTTGAATGAAACTGCGCATGCTTGCTGTGTACCAGTTTGTCTATTCTCTGCTTTGTTTGTCTTTTGTGTACCTACCACTCTGTCTATTTTTTGCTTTGTATTTCTTTTTTTACAAGGACACATAATCCTATTTTAAATGAAAGGAATGCCAAATTTTGTTATGTTTTTGCGCATTTCTTGTTCTCTGAACTGCATTTTATTAATAAGAAGGCCACAAATGGGCCTGAAAACGGTAAGAACAAAATTTTCATTGATACATCTTTCTATATCTTATGAGCAGTGACCCATTGTTGCGCTATGTAATTAACAGGGGTCGGAAAACGCATTTAAGCTCAGGAGTTTTGTGCAAAGTAGGACTTCATCAATTTTGAAAGTTTTTGGGCTTACTTTAGAACCGAGATTTGGCCATGTTTTTTAGTTTTCCGGGACTCTGCCCCCAGACTCCGCTCACAACCCAAGACATCCCGCCGCCGTAAAATCTCGTTGTACATGTGCAATGAGATTTTAGGGAGAACAACCCAGGTAAAAGGGTCAGGAATTTCTTAAAATTTCCGGCGTGTCGCGCCGGCATTAATTTGTCTGTTTTGTATGATTTAAGCGGTAAAAATTGAGTTTAATGTGCAAAAACGTCGAAATTTTCCGGCGCATAGCACCGCCAGTTACTGTTCTTTCTTTTTGTAAAGCTCCAGCATTGCGTTTAAAAGCCTGAGTCACTCAAAATATCTTCAGGCAAAGTAAGTAATTCGCAGTTTTCTTGTTAGAAGCTTGAACTGTTAAAGCTGTTTTGTACAAATTTGATAATTTTTCTGCTCTGTCAGACTATAAGTTCACAGAGCTACAAAATGTTAGGGCGGTAAAAAATGACTAGATTTCTTGGCACTTTGCCCCACTTATGAATTCTGAACTGTTTGTCAATAGAAAGGCCGTAAATTCTATATGAAAACGGTAGAAATTCCAAAAATTTTCGGCACTTCGCACCGCTTTACACTATTGATCGTCAGAAACCCATAAATTAGCTAGGCTTCACTACTAAAGGTCGAAAAACTCAGTTTTACTATACATACTGTTACTGGCATTCAATGCAAAATTAGTCTTAAAAAATTTTTGCTAATGCCCCCGAACCAAAATCCTGGCTACGCCTCTGCAGTCAGCTCCAGATGAACTTGTTTTTGAATAAATTTTCATTTCCTGTTGATTTTAAAATCACTCTCCGTCAATGTGTTTTCCTGCTTCAAATGATTTAATGACGCTATGCAGATACAAAACCTGCTTCACAATTTTTTTGCTTTGAATTATGAAAATGACTTAAATTTCATTAAATGCATACGGATTCTTCAGATAACAGCCTCGATTCTATTTAATGTTGCATTAATTTTTCAATAATTCAACTGCTTAGATATCACTTTGGCCTAGATTTCACTGTCAACCGTAAATGAACGATGTTCACTGCATTCTCTTCCATCTAAGGTCCTACCCGGGTAATGAAATAGCCGGGTACCCGAGTGTTAAAATTTGCAAAGTGTGCAGTACTACTTGTGCGCAGGCCGTATTGAAGGAGAATTTATACCGAATTTTTTCAGAATTTTATTTGTGAAACTATCGGTTTTGCACGTTGCTAGCAAAAAATACCCATTTTTCAGCGCTCCCCGTCATCAGTTAAATCTTAAAGCCATTTTCAGATTGCATAGGCATACAAATTTTTTTGAAATTCTTATCCTAAAAAAGATGCAATGCGAAATTGACATGATAAAATGATAAAGACGCCAAAATTTCCTGGCGCTTCGCGCCAGATATACTTTCTGCATCACTTAACTTTAGAAATATTCAAAATTGTCCTTAGAATGATAAAAAATATCGTAATCTTCTGGCGCATCCTTGCCAGATTTATTTCTTCCATTCCTGATCTCCAGAAAACAGCAAAATTGAGCCGAGCTCTGGATAATAATATCAAAATTTGAATATACGGCGTCTTACATCATAGGTGCACAAGGTCGGGGTCGGCAGGGGGGGCGTGAAATGCCAAAAATCTAAAACAGTAAATTTGACGTTCACGATTTTTTTGCTGTTTTAATGATCAAAATGGTCAAAATAGCCTATAAAACGTTTTTTCGTGTTAATAACACATTTTAAAAGCATTTTTAGTCCATTTTTACTGCATTATATCACTTTTAACGCTAAAAAATGCAAAAATTTATCAATTTTTGGCGCTTTTTGAGTAAGAAGTACTTAAATGTACTACTCTGGCGCGAAGCGCCGGAAAATTTTGATATTTTTACTGATTTTGATGTAAAAAATGATGCAGAAACAAGACCTGTTTGCTCAAAATCGCCGGACAGTACCGGTCTAGCTGACCCCTCAGGGGGGGTAATACCCCCTCACCCCCTATGTGCATGTGTGCTTTACATTGTGTGTATCCTGAAGGAGCTACATAATTGAGTAAAAGAATAGAGATCCCAAAATTGTACTTTATCACCTCGAGCCACAGAAGTAATCCAGAAAAACGCAACAACTAGAAGCTACGGGGGTATCTGATTTTCCATGACTATCAAAGAAACAGGCGCGGATCTAGGGGGAGGCGGGGGCAGCCGCCCCCTCCCCAAAACCCTTTTTGAAAATTTTTTGAGCGGCAGATTTACGTTGGAATGCGCCCACAATTGAGCTAAAAACGCAAAAATGTCAAAATTTCCGGCGCTTTGCGCCGATTCATCATTATTTTCTGTTTTAGATGTGCTGGGGCCGCCATTTCTGCCGGCGCCGAGGGCCGGGGCCTAGTTGGGGCCTAAAGTTGTGTATTAAAACATGTCCTTTAAATACCGAGTCGTGCGAATATGGCGCACTACTTTTAGTTAAACACTTTTAAAACATCTCCAATATAGGTTTTTAGCGTCTTTTGAATTATGCAAACTTAACATTTTCCGGCGCTTAGCGTTGGATTTATGTATTGTTTATGTATGGCTGTGTCCTTAAACGCTAAAAATCGCTCAAATCTGATATAGATTTAGAGAGCATGTCACTTTCTTTCCAGCGCAGTGCGCTGGATTCTTTGTTCATCTATATTTTTGCCTTTTAGCTCGCTCAAAACAGCTTAAAGTTAAGTTATGACATAAAAAACATGAAATTCTTTTCCGGCGCTTCGCGCCGGATTTATTGTTCATCTATGTTTCTTGTCTTATAGCCCGCTCAAAACCGCTCAAATTCGAGCTTGACTTGCAGAATATGTCAATTTTTTCGGCGCTTCGCGCCGAATGATTTATTATCTGTATAATCTTCCTCTGTAAAGCACAATGATTAAATACAAAGACAGGAGATAAGAAATCACCTATGAATTGCATTATAAGCAATTGGTTGTGCAGATAGCTTAAATGATCAATTTCCTGCATATCAATATTGAGTAAGGTTAAAAATTTTTGAAATTTTAGTTTAAAATTTGTCTTCACCAGCTTTTAGAGCTACCGAGATACGCTCAAAATCGCCCTTATTTTCACTTATCTCCTAATGGTTCTCGAGATATCTGACTTCAAATTTTCGAACCGCCCCCGAGAAAATTTTTCCCAGGATCCGCTAGTGAAAGAAAGTCATAATTTTAAATTGCTGGATAACAAGTGATACACTAATTATTGTTTTCCTCTGGGCTAAGTTCAAACAAGATCATGTGTTGTGCTCATTCAATGTTCATATTCTATGCACTGTTCGATCACGCTTTTAAGATTCGCTAAAAAATTTCGAAAGAATTTTGTCTGAAACATCGCTAAAACAGGTTTTTAGCGTACTTTCGAGCCAGTAAACGCAAAATTTTCGTCGATTAGCACGCTCCACATTTACTGCTACGCTCATGCCTAGTTTTGTCTTCTAAACCGCTCAAAATCGCTAAAATTCGAGTTAGCCATGGATAGCATGTCAATTTTTTCCGGCGCTAAGTGCCGGATCATGAAATTTTTTCCAGCGCTTCGCGTCGGAGTTATTGCTTATCTAAATTTTCTGACTTCGAGCCTGCACAAGACCGTTCAAATTTGATAAAGACATGTAAAAGATGTCAAATTTCTTTTGGCGCTTTGCGCCGAATTGTTTGCCTTTGTAAAGGACAAGAATTAAATAAAAGATAGAAGCTGAGAAATTTTTCGTCTATTGAATGATGAGAGATCACTCAATAAATTTGTTGTATAGGGATCAATATAAAATAAAGTTAGAATTATTTAAAAATTTTCTTCATCGTTATATTGAGCTTGCCGAGATACGCTCAAAACTGCCTTTATTTCCGTCTATCTCCTTTTGGTTCTCGAGATATCTTGATTCTAAATTTTCGGTTTTCTCTATTTAAAATCATGGATATGAGCCTGCCCTTATGTCAACCTTCTCACAATCAACCTCTTCATTGACCAACCAACCAACCTCAGCAAAAGGGGTTCCGGTACCCACAGAACCAAGATCCATTCCCCAGGTATGGTAGCATCCTAACATTACATTTATACCGCGGTATTTTAATGGATCGCTCCTTCTGGCCAGCCAGAAGAGTGGATCAAAAGGTAAAGCCATAATGTTCAATCAAGCTGCACTTATAAAGTCAGACAAAAATACAAAGTCAGAATACTTTTGTTAAAAAAATTTAGCTTCGCATTACGTAAAGCAGACATTAAGCACTTCCACCACCGCTACAGTCACCATAACCACATTAATTAATAAAAATAAGTGCTCATTAAGTATAATAAAAGAAGTGATACAGACCCAAACGTAGTTTAAGTGGAATAAGTGCAGGAGTGCAATTGTGTTGCACATCGAGATACTTTTCGACCAGCGGGCATGGATCGCCAAAAATTTCCCCAACAGCTGGCACGATGCATGATGACCGATTGGAACATCTGACGCACGAACATACATATAAATAAAATATTAAAAATACTAAGATTCAAGCATGCAATAAATCACAATTTTTTAGAGGAAGACAAAATACAAAACAGTTAAATTTTTGATCCATAAAAATCTTTTATTTTTCTGAAACGATACAGTGAAATCTATTTCGCAGCACAAAAAGCTGTAAAATGTGCGGTGGTTCAATGGAAGTGGGAACTGTGAAAACAGCGGCACAATGTGAGTGACACTACGGTAGCATGCTAGTGCTAAACTTGGCATCTGCAAACAAGCGGCTCGTACAGCTATAATACCTCTGTTTGTTACTGAACTGGAACTTTCAATGCGTGTAGAAGTCGTAGTTGTGCTTGTACTGGTTGTTGTGAATGTTCTACATTCGTAGATAGCTTCTAGGTATTTGTAGGTTTCGGGACACGTATCCCCGAATGTATTATCGTCAGCCACAATCAAGCAAGAGAACAACATGTTGCAGCTAAAAAATCATTATGATAGACATTATATTTTTCAGTTACCAGCAATCTTTGATTAAAATTAACATAATTTCAATGAAATGCACTAATTTACTTGATCTGCAAATAAGAATACAGCGTACACGTACAACTTATTGCAGTTGACTAATGATTAGGCTTGGGATGACATAAATAGTGAATATTATTCAAATAGATTTTTCGCTAAAGTAGCTATCTTTATTAAATTTTACTCCAACGGATCTACATTTTCTGCTGAGCGAAGAATGGGTTAGAGTCGTGATCGCGATTTTGATATCCGATCGTCCATTTAGGCTCTTTCTTTACTCTGTTTTAATAATTTTTTAAGCATATGATCGTGTTATGCAGTCGGGAGCTGGATTCACGGGGCGGTGTGGTCATGCGTTGGCAATCATAATGCATAATAAAGCGGTAATGACGTAAACTTTATATACATTGTTTTTTGCATGCACAACGCCAATTTGAATTAATTGGCAGATGATCCACGCTGCCTAATTGGCACATGATTCACACCGTTCCGGTGCCGCATAGAGGTTCGAAAAGAGGCTTATAGAATACTAGATCAAGTTTCGTTGAATTCTCCTTGGCCTCAAATACGGTTTCAAAGCCATACTGTTACAAATTTTTGTCAACAATATCACAAGCAGAGTATCCCACTGAAATAAGAGAAATCCGCATAGCAAATAAAGCAAAGGGAAATGGACGAAACGGTCGTGTATCTCATTCAGACTATTACGCCGGACGATATGCAAATACAGACGGCGCAGTTATTTGCCATCTGCTAGATTTTAGCGGCTTTTCCCTTAAGGGTGTTAATCAATACGGGTATGTTTTAAAATGGCAAAAATAGAAAAAATAAGTTAATCAAATGCACCAAACTTGTTGCTCCTCGTAGATCCTCAATTTGGACATCATAATTGAAGATTCTTGATTGGGTCCTGTGAGAATTTCTATACCTACAAGCGAAAACAGATGGCCAGATAATACATCCGATTTTGAGTATTTATTCTAGTTAAAACAATTTGACGCGCGAGTGCCTTTCCTGTCACTACTTCGAAGGCTTTATACACGTAAAAAATAATTTGCACTAAAGTTTCAGTGCTGGAATAACGAAGCTGAACACGTTTCAATAAGTCATTCTGGACGTGAGAGATAATCAAAAATAAGGCGCGTAATTAGACGCCTGGATTAGACTACATTGCTTACGTGGCATTTTCGACCCTATTCATTATAGAATAATATAACATTCGAAAGAAAATTAAGAAGAGAAAAACTTAATACAAATTAGATTTTCCGCATCAGTTGAACTTTACCGTGACATGAAAAAGAGGATAATTGGAGGAAAATCAATTTTGAAATCGAAAAAAATTCAAAAATACATAGACGTCATCTGCGGTCAATAAATTGATACTTATTTGCAACTTAATGTTTGAAGCATTTCTGATATCATTTAGGACCGCTTGTGCTGCAGAATCACCTATTTGAGTATTCAATTGATTAAATTCATTATAAAACTTAGGCAGAAACAGATGGAAAATTGTGTCTTTGGGTTAGAAACTAAATACAGCAATGTTAGTGTGGATCTAATCTGTTAAAACCTTAATTAAAAAAATAATTTCGATTAACCGCAAAAGCTCGCCTTTGAACAAAAAGAGGCAACAGCTGGAAATGTAGTGTATTTTGTTCCGGTCTTACGCTCATTATCGCGCAGTCTTTAAATTTTGTCAGTTTACCGTGCCGAAAAAAATTCGGTAGCGCTGTTTTAAAAGGCGAAACAGAAAGCGGATTTTATGGATCCGCGAGAAAATTCCCTTTGAACAAACTCATGACCCCGTGCTTAATAAACGTGTAAACTGGACAATGAGCCAAAGTTAGCCCCGCGTCTAATCGCACCGCGAAAAATCGCTCTGTTAACCTTCTGTTGCCCTGCAACGAATCTACGCTTCTTGACCTAGGATTATTAATTATATAGTATTTTAGGACAGGTACGAGTATATAGAACGGACACAGCTACTTATTTACGACTGATTAAATTCTCTACGACGGATTTTGTTCTCATAACACTAAATCCGCATCTGAGCGTACTAAATAACAGATGAGTGACCTGAGGCTTTGCAGGACGATAAGTAGGCTACGTAAACAGCATTAAACCGAGAGAATGTGACCTGCCCGCCACTGATGACATACTGTAATATCCACGGTGCTATTTACGGTGTCAAGAGGAAATTACTCATAATTTGAGTAAGTAGGATTTTTAAAAGGCGGCTTCAATTTTAAATGATATCCGAATCTTTTCAGGAAGTTGCCCAGCCACATGGACAGACTTTGAGGGGGCGGCGGCCGTCCTTATGTAAAAATATTTAGGCACTGCATTTTTTGACGATTTTAGCCATTTTTTATCATGATTTCTCGAATTTTCCCGGCGTTTCGCTATGGGTATTACTCATTAATGACATTTACTGACTTTCTTGGCGCTCTTAAAAAGTTATTTTTACGTCAGAAGAATAGTTTTTGTACTGAACAAGGATTTTGTAATTCATACAATGATTTACCGAGTATTTCCGGCGTTTTGTGTCGATTTCTCAATAATTTTGCGACTTTTTCTTTAAAAAAACTCTGGAAAATTTTGAGGATTTTAAACTTTTTTCGCATAAGGAATAATTCTGCCATTCAAAAGAGAGCAAAAATTCGCTACTTTTAGCATAATGGACGACTTTTTCGGACAATTTTAGACACTATTAGGGAATATTGGGGTTCCGCCTCGTCAGAAAATCCTAGATCCGCCACTGCCAACCACTACATTTATATACGAGTCAAAAATCTAATTTGGCTCCAAGGTAATTCCGCTACGTAGTTAGGTACAGGGTCTGTATGTGCATGAAAAATACATAGATTCTCATGTACCTGCACAGCCTAATTGCCGAAAAACGCGGTATAGGAAAAATGCGACGTAATGGGCGACTTTCTGAAAGGATCCTGATATCATCTACGAGCACATTAGTTGCTCAAAATCAAAACAGTATCAGAATCAGTAGCTATGTTTACTGTCACCAGTGGCGGATCCAGGATTTTCATAAGGGGGGGGGGCGGTACCCCTAAGGGAGGGGCGGAACCCTGACTTGGGCGGAAAAATTAGCCGTTTTAACCCGAAAATCGCTAAAAATCGCTCAAAAATGATTAATTTTGCGCACTATTTTGGGCCAATGGGAGGCGGCCGCCCCCCTAAATCCGCCCCTGACTGTCAACAGACCTGGCGAAAGATGCCTTTTACATAAGTCAAATCCTCGTCTCCCGAATCTTAATTTCTTTTCAACCCTCTAGGCCGCTGTAAATTATTATCTCGGTTTTTTGCGAGTTTTCCGATTTAAGCAATTAAAATAATTTGCCACTTTTTAAATAAAAGCAAAACATGTATGAGTGGGATAGTTTCAACGTACGGTCAAAGCAAAATGCACGGTCAATTGAAGTCCAAACTTTCACCAGACGTTTTTGCATAGATCGAGTATAATAAGATTCTAATACCGTTCCATCATAAGTTCAGAACTTTTCGAGCCCAGGCATTGTGTGTCAGCCCATGCAACCTCATTTTCGTTGCAAATATTCAACGAAAATCGACCATAATTAGCCCGGATAATGTTGATCCAAAAGCCCGGAGGGCACGTGATGTTCATCGTTTCACCTTCGCAAGCGTACGACGTGTTATATGATCTAAATGTTAGAACTAGTTAAGCGTAAACAAAAAATGAGCGGAAATAAATATCAATTCGACATAAAAAGCAAAAATAAGTTACATCAAACATAGGCAACTTTCGTCTCGAAGCATTCAATTAACTACTTTTTTTACAATATTCGGTCAAGGTTTCCTTAACAGTATAAAACTCTGACGAAACATTGTGTTAAGCCGTTTAGGTTTTTGACATAGGAAGTTAAAGTAAAAAACCTATTTTTATAGGCGGGCAGGAAGGGCAACAATCAAATCCTAAAAATCCATTTTTCTCTAATCGATAAATTAAAAAATGTGATTCGAAAGAGTATTTTTATGTTAAATCTTGAATTTTGTAATTTAACGCATTACAGAAAGTTTGAACGACACACAGGTCGACTTTAGAAAGACTAACGAAATTCATACAGAAAATTACCCACAGTACCTTATTTTAAAAAAACTACAAGAAAGCGTTGCAAGGTTATTAATACATCTTACAAACTCATTTGCAATCCTTTCACTGTCCAGAACCAACGAAATTGATAAAGAATAAGAGACTTAATCCACAATATCCCATATTAACTTAAGCTGTCGTTAGTAGAAGCTAAATCGAGTAAGCTTATCTCTGAATTTACGAATATAAACTAACCGAGTACTTATAAAATAAAGTGCATAACGTAGATATAGAATCTAAGTTTATTCATAATTATCCTCTTTTTAAATAAACCTCCCGTTACGCTTTCATATTAGTAATTTCGGCATTACAGGCAAAAATGGAACAAATAAAAAGGCGAAGCTTTAGTTATTCTTACGATTGCACAGCGTCCGCTTTGTTGGAACCTCGCTGTTCTGCACGCCTGTTTCGTGCTTTGCCTGAAATGAATGCTCTAATAGAAAAAATTAAAATACACGAGAATTATAACTTCTATCATAACACTTTTACAAAAAATATGTCTTACTTTATTCTTTTGCATAATGCAATGATTTCAGATTCGTATCGCGTACTATTGAAAAAATTTTCGTCCTGAATGGATGCCAAAGTTGGAAGAGAAGATGTTAGAAGCTATCTAATTTCCTCCTTTTTAAATAAGATTGACAAAAAGTGAATACGCCTAAAAAACTACGTATTTTTGGAATAACAAAAAATTCGTTCAAGATTAATTATAACTGGTCTGATTTTTCTTGGGGACCATTCTTTTCCACTAGGATAATATACCCATTACGAAAGCTGTTATGCCTGGTGAAATACAAATAATAGGGAAAAGGCCGATTTTCAGGAATCTCTCGGTATGAGATTACTTTTTTTAACATCCTAAAAGCAATCGTTTTCTAAATTATATTTGTAACTGATGTTCTTAGATGCAACGCCAACACTTAATGATTTTTGTTGCATTTCAAACAGGCCCGTACCCAGGATAAAGCCAAGGGGGAGGGCGGATTCAACATAAATTGGTCTATATCTCGGGAAATTCATCGGGAATTTAACGTTCTTGAAAGAAAAAATTTAAAAAAAAATTCGACGTTTTTCGACATGCTCTATTCATTAAGATCATAAAATTCGAAATTTTTAGAAGAAAAAAAATTTTTTTCCCACTTAACACGCTATAAAAAGTATTTTTTGGCCGCGCTTGAGTCAAAATTATGTAAAATACTTCACATCTGGCGCAAAGCGTCGAAAATTTAAAGATCTGTCGACAAATACATGCGATTTTTCCACCTTTCCGTGCATTATCTTACCTCTAAAAATTTTCTTTCGGCCAAGGCAACCACCCCCAGCCCCCTCCTTAAATACGGCCCTGATTTCAAACATATATAAATGTTCAATGCTACTTTTATTTTCATTATTTTGTCGGTACTAGATTCTCTAGTCGGTAATAAGGTTAGATCAACAATCACATGGTCATTAAAACTACAAGCCAACTTACGTTAAAGACTCACATCCAACACATTGCCGAAAAGGAAGTTTTTATGCAAATATAGGCGCCCAAGCGTCTAAAGTGTAGTGAATAACTAGTTTTAGCATTTAATTTTTGAATGTTTATTTTGACTGTGAGAAAGTAGTCAAATATTAAATTGCAAGAAAATGCAAATAGAGCTTGCTATTTTGATCAAATACTAGCAAATCAAACAAGGACATTTGAGACATCGTGGACCCGACTCAGCATAGTAAACAGTGGAGTACGAAAACGACTCTTATTGCAGGAGAAAGAGCTAGTCATATTTAGAGCAAGTCTTTTGTTTTTTAAGAAGTAAAGCGCTACCAGATTTATATTCCACGATGGAAAACTTTTGAGTCAGATGTCTTGAGAATCAGTAGATATGTAGGAAGTAAGCAGAATAATTTTTGAGTTCAAAAAATTTTCGCCTCACCTCAAAAACAGCGCCGTTTTACTCGCAAAAAAAGATTTAGTAATAAACTGATCAAACGAATGATTCCCTTAATTAACCACAGGCTGACTCCGTAAAATTATGAGGCCTTCATCTTACCATCTCACAAGTATGAGAGATTTTGCGAATGAGAACCATAAAGTATTTTAATAAAGTGGCACCAAGAACCAGAAAATCGTAACATATTTATTTCCCATGCTCGTCTCGAAGCTGGGTTTTCTAGAAACATATAAAAAAGAATGAATAAAGCGCGAAGCGTCTTAAATTTTGATTTGGTAGTTCGCATTGTGCTATAAGTCTGTTATGGCGATCTTTAGATTGCACTTTGAGAATTTTTAATTTTTTCTGCCTCAGGGACATATTTTAATAATTAAATTTTTTCTATTTTGGGGTTTCTGGATAGGGGCCGAATCGCGATGGCTGATAATTATAAAAGAAGCGCTATTTTAATACTTATAGTAGTAATAATAATAATAATAATAATAATACATCATAACAATAATAATAATAATGATGATGATGATGATAATATTAATAATAATAATATTAAGAATAATAATAATAATAATATTAAAAATAAAAATGATAATAATAATGACAATAATAAAAAATAATAATTAATGATAATAATAATAATAATAATAATAATAATGAGTAATAATACTAATAGTACTAACTAATACTAAGACTCGTCGGTAACTATGTATCTCTTGCTCTTCTGATATTAGTTTTCGACATCTCGCAGCCTTTCTCACAAAGACTAACACAGCTGCGGATAAGCTCATAGTGATAATTTTAAAAAATCTCAGTAATAATAAACAAATAAAAATGTAAGCCCGAGCAGCACTTATCCTTTGTCAGGCATATAGAATCCTATCTGTTTGTAAAACTACTTTCTCTACAGTGCCCAACTGATGCAACCTCGAGCTAGACGAGGAAGCTTTTTCTTAGCAAGCAATAAGGAAAGAGAATGACAACCGAATGTTCGGCAAATTTAATTAAATGCCAATCTTCTATTTCGATCGTTCGCCCCTTAACTATTTCTAGACATTATCCAATCAACTGGGTTGTAAATTTCAGGAACTTAAAATCGCCCAACACATTTCGCTCTTAGATCTTTCGTCCCACCACAGTTCCCCATAGCTATTTATTAGGTTTCTTGACGTTTTTGTGTATGACATGCTGATTAAATAGTCGTCTAACAGCGTACATGATCTAGGGAGGGGGGTTGGGGAGGGAGTTTCAACCACTCCCCATCCAGAAAAATTTTCACCCCCGCCCCCAGAATTCGAGTATTTTGATTATTTTATTTTGGAAAATTTAAAAATTTTTTTGTGGTTTTTCATGCAAACTATTGAGTTAGCCATGTAGGTGTAAAGTTTACACTATTATCTTTTACGCCAGAGAATTGTGGAAGGTCAAGATTTCATGAAATAAATAAAGCATTGCTTATTTACCAGTCATGAAAGTGTCTTCAATGCTCTTTCGCGAAACAGTTAAAAACGTTTTGTGACTACACCCTCATTTTTCACAGGCCGCAGAATATACATCGATTTTTGCGTTGTTTAGGGGAAGTCTAACTGTTTAGCACATTCATACGGCTTCTGCGCATATAGGGAAATTTTCCCTAGTCCCCTCCTTTTACATCCTTAACAATGAAGAAATTCAAGTATATTTACCTTTTTTGTTCCATCATAGTATTTTTCTTTGCTAGTGTGTTACTACTTGTAGTCAGTTTCACGTAAGCTGACGCGTTTCCTACTGCTTTAAACCAACAATTTCTTTGATTGTCTTGAATGCATCGATGTTTGCTATTTCATTCAATTGGCTTGCAAAGTCGCTCGTAGTTTACTCAATCTAATTTCCCATAGCTACTGCATAGCTAACTTGCTGCTTTTTCAATCGTTCTTTTGGTTCAATAGTTTATTTCAATCTGCAGGCCGCAGAATAAACTTCGATTTTTTGCGTTGCTCAGAGAAAGTCTGATTTTTAACAGATTCTGCGACTTCAGCCATATACATAGGTAGCTTTTTCCTAGTCCCCTCCTTTTACATTCTTAATCATCCATAATACCAAGTATATTCGTCTTTTTTGTTCCATTGGAGATTTTTCTTTGCTAGTTGCCATCTACTTGACAAGATAACGTAAACAAGGAACCCCAAATAAAGGAACTGTCACTCCTCTAAGAAAACCATCTGATTTACATAATACCGGATATTAGAGTGACATAGAGTCCGCGGGTGGTGAACATAATAGAACTTAATGACCGACCTTTCCTCAGTAAACAACCAATTTCTGTGTATTTTACGCATGGACTAGTGTCCTTTCAATTTCCTTACGTGTGTCACATTATTAAATTTGCTTTCTGAGCAAAACGCGAATGACGAAGCTTAATTGTGCTCTTCCAATAGCATTATAATGTATACGTTATAATAAGCAATGCATTTTTCTGCATTACCACAAGCCAGACAGAAAAACGGCCAGAAATTAGTAAACAAGATTGCTAATTTGTAATTTAAGGCGAAAACCTCATTTTCGCGAAGCAAATGCCTTTTCAAATACGTTGTTGTACTCGTAAATAGCTTCTTCCTGTGTATTAACATATTACAGCTCAGAGCCAATGCTAATTTACAAAGAGCTTAATGGTCCTCGCTTGCTTCATTTTGGCTTATAGCTAATAATGATATTTAATTAGCTCCAGTGTTTATTCTAATCATGTCGGGTTCATGAAAAAATGAGGCCACGCCTGTCTTGAATCAAGACTCGTACGGTCATTTATAAAGCTTTTATGCCTCGATTATATTCATGGCTAACTAGCCATTTAATACAGATGCTCATTAATTATTTAGCATGTAATTAACTTTACAGTCTACGTGCAATGTATGCATATGCGTAGTGTAGTATGATTACAATGCAAATGCTACAAATGTGCAAATGTACTACATTATAAGAACGCCGAATCCGCGTAATAACGTTGAAGCCAATAATTGTTGTTACTAGCGAAACCAAAAATTTCCGCGTCTTTCATGTAATTATGACTGTTGAGTGAACTTGAATAAAGTAACAACGTAAATTGAGTGTCAAGTAGGAGGAGAAATGCGTTGTAAAATACATCAAAAGTTCATCGGCACCAATCTTGCTTTGAAACCTGACTTAAGATTTGTTTGGTCATGCGTAAAAATGACTTATAACCTTAAAACGTAAAAGTTCCGACACTAGACTGCCATGGAAAAATAGAGTGATGTGATGAGTGATTTTTGCAGCGAATGCAATGGCAAGGATACGGATAAATTTTGACAGCGGGATTGACGACTTTGGTTTGGTAATAGTCTTAGGAGCGTATCAGAAAAGAATGAGCAAGCATGCAACAGTTCGGAATTGTCAAAGTAAATAACCATACATGATTTGGGGGTTCGAGTTTCAAATCCAGAAAACTCCCCCAGAATTCCAGATTTTTCGAGTTTCCAGAAATTTCCTAAAAATTCGTAGAAAAGATACATTGTTAAGTGTTCAGCTATCTTTTTGCTCAAAAGTGTCAAACTTTCGGCGCTTCGCGTCATATACTCATGTTCTGACTATACTTTGTTCAATTTGTACAACTTTTTTGATTTTTTTCGAAATTTTTATGTTTTCATGCTCTAGAAAGATAGAGCATCGTCAGAAATGCCGAAAAACGATGTGTTAAAAACGATGTGTTTGACGCGTACCAACCACTCCCCCAGCCCATGCTGCGCATGTCTGGTAATAACTCTTCCAAGGAGTTCATACTTTCAGCATTCGTTTGAACCCTAAGTAAGACGTGGTAGATAAAAGTAGCCCCCACTAAAATAATTGAAATCATGAAACAAAACTACCATAAAAAAGACATTATCAAGAAAAATCTGGAGCAAGAATATGTAAGATACGGATAGCCTATTTTGATTGCAGTTTTCCAAAGCTTGTCACTCGTATTAACGAAAGCCAAAATATAAAAAAATATCGTGATCAACTCCGGAGTGGGGTTCAGGGTATAATATACTATACTGTATAGTGTATGAGTATAACGGTATGTTGTAGACTCAACATAGTATAGTATACATATACATAGTGTAGTGACAGGCAACATGCGGTTTGCATTTTGCTTAGTAAGCAGTGATTAATTATTGTTATTTAATCATAAGTGAGCAATGATTAATGGTCCCCCCGTCCAAATTTCCAAATAAAATGTGCTTGTTCTGGTTCAAAACGTGGTTGTCCAATTACCAAGCTGAAAATTGCCTTCCATGGCTTGAAAAATGGTTATCCAGCCTTGAAAACTGGTTGCTTTGACACAGAAAACGGTTGTCCAAGTCCAAACATGGGTTCGCCTGGTTCTAAGAAAGTGGTTGTTTAACTTAAAATGTCGTTGTCTAGGTTCAAAAATAGGATTTTAGGCTTTACAGTACAAAACACAACCCCCGTCCAAACGATTCTTTCTCTTCGTCTAAGTTTTGGTTCCTATGAACGGGCAGAAACAGGGTATTGCCCTGGTGTGCATTTAACACAGCTCAAATTCAACTGCTTTCCTAAATTACATTTTAGTTACTGTTCACGATTCTCAAACATATTTTCTGATTCTGAAAGATTTACTGTACAGGTCATCGCTTTCATCATTCTAGGGTATTTAATCAATTGGCTCTAAATTTTGCAATGATGAAATTTTGCAATGATGAAATTTTGAGCGAATTTTTATTCGATATTGACCATTTACCACCTAAGTGAAAAGGACCACGCTTAAGAGAAGACATTTACATTTTGATACAGACTAATCCAATAGTTTTGACTTAGCCATGAAACGGTGAGTGGAACTTCGCTTTTTTGAAAGACTGTGTGGGCGATTCGTCTAAATATTACTTTCTTTTGCTGCATTTCAGTCCGTATGTTCACGCTGAATATACAAAATCCTAGCTTAGTAATATAATTGCAGAAAATCGTGAAACTTTGAATTTTTAAGCAGATATATACTCGTAAATATGACCTTAGTACTTGCGCTTTAAAGTTTCCAAACTCGGACCCAGTTTGTTCGATTCTCCTGTGGGAATATGCATTGGCAAATCAAATGACAAATGGCACTGACTCAGGATACTGATTGAATATAAAAAATATATTTCTTAGATGGAACAAGTATGCCAAATTCTTGAGAAAAACAGATTGACCGTTTCAGTCATTCGTAGCAATCATACAATGTCCAGCTTAAGCTAAGCAAGCAAATGACTAATCTGATTTATTTAGAGGAAAGAACGCTGTTGTTATCACAGTACGAACCGAAAAATCAAGTAAATTTTCCCCGGCCCCCGGCCATTTTTGAGACTTCCCCGGCCTGGGGAGGCCAAAAATGGCCAGGGACAGCCGGGGCCCCGGTCGATCACTAAGTACAAGTTACAAGTATATGAAGAGATTTGGAGGAACAGAATAAGAAATGCCGTACAGGAAAAAGGTGAAGTCACACAAAATTAAGGGGTAAAAATCGACTAAATTGATTGAAATCACGTAAAAATCCTGATTTACGGTAACTTTTGTGCATTCTACTGTTTGAAATGAATTGTTTTTTATTGAACTAGATTAGCACTCTGTTTGACCCCGCAGATAGACCATTTGCAACATATGCGGAGCAACTCATTTTGAGGGTCTGACGATCAAGAATCGCTAAACATCGCAAAAAACGTCAGAAACTTCATTCTAGGGGTCTTCAGTATACCTGGGCGTGGGGGTAAGCACCCCCAAAAACCAAAATATCCCCCTCAGAAATCAAAATACCCCCAGAATTTAATTTTTGAAATTTTTTGTTTTTTTTTCGCAATTTTTTGATGCCAATGGATAGTGTTCGATGAGAAACGTTGAAAAATGGTGTTTTTCGCCATACAACTATTTTTAAGGCCATTTTTTGACTTTTGAAAAATCTTGCAACCCCCCCAGAATTTTGTTGCCGCGCACCTATGGTCTTCAGTGGTGTGGGGGTTCAAACCAGACGTGTAACATGGGAGATGGGGGATGCCCCACCTAAAGTTGGTCGTCCCTCCATCCCCTTGAAGTCAGAAATTTTTGACCCACCCCCCTGTAAAAAAACTCGCGCATCTTGGCCATTTTTTTAGGTGCTTTTTTGCTATTTTGGCGAAAAATTGAAGATCATTTACCCCCATAAAAATGGCCGGAGACCTCAACTAAAAATTTGAGCCGTTACATATATGGTTTAAACCTGCATACCCGTGTTTTTATAACTAAAACTGATAATTTCAAAATCGTCTTTTAATTTATTATCTATACAGATGGTAAAATCTGGCGGCTGAAATTTATTGCCACATTTAATGAAACGTCGCATCCATGCTTTACGAAGCAAAAATATTGCTCTGATTAAACCGCCTGACGTAAAAATTTGAATTTACAATTCGACTTAAATGCTATGATTGCAATTCAAGCTCACTTACATTCAATTTCGATTTCAATAAATGAGCAGAAATGTAATTTTCTCCATAAAGTTACATAAATCTATCAGTTGCAAAAAACGTTAGCCTGTCAAGGAATGATTCATTAAAAAGGTGGTAGAAAAATTATTCGTAAATCGGCTGGCTAAATGACGGTAATTTACAAATAGAGCGAATTTCAAAAAATCGATGCAGCGCGTCTTCGAAACTTTTTCTTGCTTGTCCTGTAAATTAATTGAAATGAAATGCATTGAATTCGCTCAAAAATTCAAATACTCATGCTTCCTTTCAAGTATCAAATAAGCATATCTAATTTCCATAGGGAGTGTCTAGGTAATGGCGGCTTATTTTATGACTTCTCGGTTGAAGGCAGATAGAAAGATTCTTACGCATAATATATAAATGTGTCGCATTTAATAAAGCTTAATGATGCGCATGCGTCGTAAAAAATAAAAGGTCACTTCAACAGGATGCGCACATAGGTTTGGTGCACACATGCACATAGGGGGGTGAGGGGGTATTACCCCTCCCTGAGGGGTCAGCTAGACCGGTGCTGTCCGGCGATTTTGAGCAACGATCAGTAAAAATGTCAAAAAATTTTCCGGCGCTTCGCGCCAGATTAGTACTTTTTACTCAAAAAGCGCCCAAAATTGATAAATTTTTGCATTTTTTAGTGTTAAAAGTGATATAATGCAGTCAAAATGGACTAAAAATGCTTTAAAAATGTGTTATTAACACGAAAAAACGTTTTATAGGCTACTTTGACCATTTTGATCATTAAAACAGCAAAAAAATCGTGAACGTTAAATTTACTGTTTTAGATTTCTGGCATTTCACCCCCCCTGCCGACCCTGACCTTGTGCACCTATGGTTTGGTGGTGTAGAACACCAGGAGACAAAACGGAAGAATTTACTGGAAAAATGAGACAAATTAAGATCGAAAATAGACAAAAATCAAATTGATTCAAAACTGCGAATTGAAACAGCTCTTATGCTATGCTGAATTTAATACCGATTTTTTCGCCATTTTAGCTCATTAAAGTTCTCCAGCTGACCTCGCCATGCTGCGCATCTAAGCTTGACATTCGTTATGCGTTAAGAGCATTTTTTATTCTTGATTAATAATGCCTTATAAAAATGTCAATATTATGCCTTGTTTAGTAAAAACTGAGAAAATCGGTTTCGATTAAAAGCTGTAAAACCTCGAAAATCTTGGAAAATTGAGAAATTTCAGCCTGTAATCCGAAGGATAACTTTCGTTCGGCATGATTGCGTACGGAGGTAACCTCCCGGATGACCGACAGTCCCGGGTGACCGACAGTCCTGGGTCACCGACAGATAGTATAGAAATAGATCTGTCAATCAATAAATTCCCGAGTGACCGACAGTACCTACTGGCCGACTGTTCCGAGTGGCCGACAGTCCCGGATGGCCGTCTGTACCGGATGGCCGACTGTACCGGATGGCCGACTGTACCGGGTGGCCGACATAACCGGGTGGCCGACTGTACCGGGTGGCCGACAGTCCCGGGTGGCCGACTGCACCGGATGGCCGGCAGTCCCGAGTGGCCGACACTGTACCGGGTGATCGATAGATGGCATAAAAATTCCCAAATTACCCGGTTGTACTATTACTATGAATATATGTAGGTACGTATGTATGTATGCACGTACATTTTTACAAAATCGGATACATAATTTTTTCATTCTCTTAGAATGAGCATTAAAGTTTTCACTGGCATAAATGTGAATAAACTTATTACAAGTACATATTGTATATAAACTTATTAAATGTACATATGTGATTTAAACTATCAAAACTGAAGATTTTGTATCAAAGATTCATTTTTGTCCAGTCGTCGTTAAGGTCCCATCTCGCTAGACCCACGGTCCCACTACACCCACTTTTTTATCCCGCTAGACCCACTTTTTCATCCCGCTAGACCCACCGGAAGTCTCGCTATACCCACCACGTGCATAATGAGGTGTCCCGCTAGACCCACCGTTTCGCGACCGTCCCGCTAGACCCAATGTCTCGGAAGACCCACCAGAGAAGTAAATTATGTACGCTTATAAGCAAAACGCTTGCAAAGTGTATCCATTCATATATATATGTTTAGTCAAATATATAAGTAATTAATCAAAAAATAATTACATTTAATTAACCACCTAATCAATTAAATTTAATTAATAAATAAATAAATTTTGTTTATTATTGCATGAAATTGTGTACATTACAAATTATAACATGCAAAGAAGATATGTGCGTGCGTGCGTATATGTTTGTGGCAATGGTAAGTAACCAGCCATGGCCTTTTATTTTTGAAGAATAAATTTTCATTTTTCATGTCAAGGAATACACTCTTGTCAAACACATTTCAGAGTGCATTTTTTGCTTTTTATCGTAATGGTATTAATCATAACATGCTGGTCGCTGGCTGAAATCCAGAATTACGTGAATTATTTGACGCATATACTGCACTGAGAATATTTAGTGTGCCGAAAATTAGGCAGTAATGTTTGATATGATAAAAGTTGCGGATTTTTAATGTACCTACCGACTTGCCATATTCGAATGAAGTACCTATGGTAATTATATACAATTGCACATTCATGAAAACAAACTAACCGCTTGTTATTGACTGTCACGCACCTCAAACTTGCTTTTAAATTAATAATTACAAAAAATTTTGCAGAATTCACTTAAGCGTCTTGATAACTATTTTTCATTTCACATGTAATATGCATGTCTTCATTTTTTCGGGTGGGTCTTCCGAGACAATGGGACTAGCGGGACGGTCGCAAAATGGTGGGTCTAGTGGGACACCTCATTATGCACGTGGTGAGTCTAGCGAGACTTCCGGTGGGTCTAGCGGGACGGAAAAGTGGGTCTAGTGGGACGGTGGTTCTAGCGGGACGGTGGGTCAAGCGGGTCACAATCGTCGTTAAGATCTTGAATTACTTATATTCCTGTGCAGGGGCGGATTTAGGGGAGGGCCCCCAAATAGTGCGTAAAATTAAGGATTTTTGAGCGATTTTTAGCGATTTTCGGCTTAAAACGGCTAATTTTTCCGCCCAAGTCAAGGTTCCGCCCCCCCCTTTGGGGTACCGCCCCCCTTGAGAAAATCCTGGATCTGCCACTGTTCCTGTGCGCGTTAAATTCGGCCTACAGCATAGTTTCACATGCGCAATGGAATGCATAAGCAATGAAAAATCTCATTTGCATTTTGAATCGGGCGGATAGTTAATTCCTGTTTTTGTCAAAATAAACATTTTTAAGTGGAGCGTATCGCTCTGTCCCGATTCTCCGACCGTCCCGATTCTCCGACCATCCCGATTCTCCGACTTTCCCAATTCCCCGACCATACCGATTCTCCGCCTAATGCTAAGAGAGGTTATTTAAAGATTCGTGAAAATCTCGTTTCTCCGACCGTCCCTATTCTCCGCCCGTCCCGATTCTCCGACCACCCCGATTCTCCGACCGTCTCAATTCTCCGACTGTCCCGATTCTCCGATTTTTCCCGATTCTCCGACTGCAGATTCAAATATGACAGGTAGCATAAACCACATGTCAATCAACTGCTAAATAGCGGTTGTACATACATGTAATAAGGGACTTATTCAGAGATTGAATTATTATATTTTACGGATTTTTTCATAACGTATTATTTTTGTCATTCAGTAAAATTGAGAGTGATATTCTATAGCTGCAAATCTAATGTGAAAAAGTAATTATAGGCGATTACATGCGACACCGTATCAACTGGGATTGTCTCCTTGCCTAGCTCAGACTTTTAGTATTAATGCATTTATATACCTTTGTATGTCAAACGTCTTGAAAACAACGCTACATATTTTTATCTAATTTGCATTTTCCATTTTTTTGTTTCTAATTTATAAGTCAGAGCAGAATTTCATCGTATTCGTTACGCTGGTTAATCGAATAAATAGGTATCCATGTACCTATATAAGTGGTCGATTGAATAAGTATATATGTATGTACATATCTGTACGCAAAACACATGCATGTTATGTACATGTGTGGAATGCGTTCGTAGGTACTGCATTATAAATTGTGCAATGCAGTCGTAGTCAAAACTTGTCAAATCTTACCATGGTCGGAGAATCGGA
Source organism: Mermis nigrescens (assembly GCA_036768485.1). NCBI lineage: Eukaryota > Metazoa > Nematoda > Enoplea > Mermithida > Mermithidae > Mermis > Mermis nigrescens. Next base: position 210,235 of record JAVLUZ010000678.1, read on the forward strand.
ATGGTCGGAGAATCGGGACGGGTGGAGAATCGGGACGGTCGGAGAAACGAGATTCTCGCAAATTTAAAAAACTCTTTTAGCATTAGGCGGAGAATCGGGACGGTCGGAGAATCAAGAAAGTCGGAGAATCGTGACGGTCGGAGAATCGGGACGGTCGGAGAATCGGGATGGTCGGAGAATCGGGACGGTCGGGGAATCGGGATGGTCGGAGAATCGGGACGGTCGGAGAATCGGGACACAATCGAACGTATAGAGTGCTCAGTAGTTTCGACTGAAAAATGAAAGGCGATTTTGGTCCAGCTGCCTTCATAAATACGATTCACGGTAATTCAACTTTGCTAGAGCTAGAAAGCCGTGCATTCCTATCCATTTTTATCTTTTCAAAAAATAAGACCAGGAGCTCCCATGATGGGGATACCATTGATTACTTTGAATGTAACGGTTGTGCAAAGGTTGGAAATGAAAAATCTCGAATAACCGTTAGGAATTCGCGAATTTTAGAAAATCACTTACTTGGCTAATTCGCATCATCAAGGGTGTAGCCAGGGAGGGGCATGGGGAGCACGAGCCCCCGAAATCGTTCGCAAATTCTTTTGGTTTTTATGTGCAATAGTTTGTGCCCAACATCAGGTTCGAAAAGGCCTAAATGTCGGAATTTTTCGGCGCTCCGCGCCATACTAGTAAATTCGTGCATTCTTCTATTGTTAAAAACTGAGAAACTGGCTGCACAAAAGCCTTGGCTACGCTTCTGTTCACCAGTTTGATTAAATGGTGAGTAAATCATTTGATGGCACTTTCGCAGCACTGAAGTTACACAAATATGTAGCTAAAATTTTGCAGCCACAATAAGTTTGAGTAGGATAGCACTAAATTATTACGCATTGTAAATAATAGGCCTTTTTTACGAAATCCTGCGTGTTTTAAATTTGCTATGAATTCATACGAGCAATGTTATTGCATTAGTAAAACTATTTATGTGCATAAATAGGTACCTACCTGAAAAAGCATTAATCCCGAAATCATTAGTCAGTTAGGAATTTTTATGACAAACCTATTATTATACCATTTGCCGGTCACCTAGGACTGTCGGTCACCCGGTACAGTCGGCCACCCGGGACTGTCGGCCACCCGGTACAGTCGGCCACCCGGGACTGTCAGCCACCCGGTACAGTCGGCCACTCGGGACTGTCGGCCACCCGGTATAGCCGGCAACCCGGGACTGTCGGCCAGACGGGAATTTTTTGATTGACAGATCATTTTTAAAACCATTTGTCGGTCACCCGGGACACAATCCGTACGGATGGCAGACTTTTTGCATTTGATTTTATAATGGCAGTAATTTATTGAACATATAAGCCATAAAAATCATATTATGTGCTAGAATAAGATTGAAATTTCGTAGATATAAAACTGATTGATCTTCGAGTTGCTGTCGCTCTCGATTTTTGACCTTTTCTGCAATTTTTACTTCACCATATTTTTTTAATTAATTTTGACCCCATTTTCTGCCTGTTTTGCACGTTGGAAATTTTCGACGAAGCCTTTTAAAGTTAGAATGGTTTTTCGATTGATGAATACGAGCGTCTGAATAATGGATACTCCTACAGAACAATAAAATCATATAAACCTGAATATTCTGTATGGATTTTATTCGATTTGAGATAAAGTGCAAAGTTTTAGCTATATTTGTTCAAGCAACATATGCAGCCGCTGGCTTTATCTAATAATGATTTTTCCCATATGCTTATGAGTAATCATGAAAATCCCGTGAAAAAACACATTAAAATTTGCTCACCGTCAGACAACGGTAAGGACAGGACAGCAATACATATGCAAATTATGTTAAGCTTCGAGCGCATCATTTGAAGACAAAGACGATCAGCGTTCAATCTAGACTCCCGAATGCGGTTTTACGGTCGTAAATGAAAGAAAATTTCACAATTCTACTCGTCGTCGAAAAATTAATCCCTCGCCAGTCACTTACGCCGTCAGTATTTCGGCTAGTTAAAGCAATAACGCAACCTTCTCTTGCAAAAAATTCCAATTTCGGAGAGAAGCGTAGCATTTGGAATGGATATAGCTTAATTTTCGTCTAAAAAAGGCAAAAACTATAAAACGCCTAAAATAGACAAATTTAATCCAACGCCGACGATTGCAATCTATTCACACAAAGCACATGCATATAGAAGCATATTACGATAGCTGTGATGTAGACCTAGTCTAAATACGAACGAATAAGGAAACGCAAAATATTTTACGATTAGGCCCGGAGTGAATGCAAATGAGAAGGGTAAGACAGATACAAAATGTACGTGTAAACATATTTGATTAATTGCGTACAAAAAAGGAATTTTCATAGCACAAGAATTGAACAGCTTTGATTAATTGCAAGGTAAATGGCCTAATGGGTGACCCTTCTGTTCTCGGCTGCGCACTAAACGCGTTGCTGAGGACGTTTTCAGATGACTGAAAGAAAATGCGTCATAAACGACCAAGTAAGTGGCCAAATTTCGCTCGATCAAAATAATAGCCCCATATAAATAGCGGTAGCAGCTTTTTGGGGGTCGAAAAGAGTAGTGCTTCGTTCACTCCTTCTCTAGCAACGAACGCAAAAAAGACGATCTAGTCTAAAATATTGGAAGAAAACTCCAAAAAAGCTTAGACTATTGCCTAATAATCGAAAACGTAAAAATAATTCATACAAAAACGTGCTTTAAAATAACTGGGAAATCAGCATTGGCCCAAACGCCTACCGCATGCCAAACCGCACTGAGTAATGAATTTTTGCGTTACGATAACGGGATCATATCTTGACTGTTGCATACAGCGCCCGAAGAAGATGCGACCTTGGTTTGGAGTACTGTAACAGTACAAATAAAAGCAGTTTTCTCGGACCGAACCGGATGAGTAAAGCAGAAGAGTAGACAAAACGCGCCATGAACCATATACATAAGTAGTACCTATCTACTGTTGAGTGAGACTCAAAAGGCATAAAAAAGATGCATATCTTCGGACATATCAAAGCAGAGGGAAACCCGTCGTACGCGTTCTTCAGTACACAGACGGAATAATGGCTCAAAAACTGTAGGTAATACAAAAGCTGTGAACTTACTACGTACATAATTCATTCATTAAGTGATTTCGAGGATAAAAAGCATAAAACGAAAACAAGCAGTGTACATATGTGTACCAATTTAATGGCGCAATATCCGCGTATCCGCAAAACGTGAGGTATTCAATGAAAAACGTTCCTTTTACGTAGCCACAAGGTTTATGAGCACACGAAGGTGTCAGGATGATGATCGGCTTAGTGGTCTAACAAAAATTTTTCATGGGTAATTTGGAGTCATTCTATCGTTCCAGAATTTCTTTATGTATTCATCGACACATTACAAAAACACAACACAATGAGCATTTTCGTCACGCGTACTTCATAGCATTCGAGTGACGTATATAAAGTGAATAAGACTGAAACGATGCAAAACTGTTTGACTTCATTTCTGAAAAGAAACATAACCTGGAATGCTTTTCAACGAACAAGAAATCTAAAAACGCCAGTCAAAAGTAGACCGCGAAGGACTCCATTCCATTCATTCTTGTTTACTCAAACCCACATTCATTTAGATTTATTGCAATCATAAACTTTCGAAATATTCAGCGCAGGCTTATCTACTCTTACAATTTAAAAAATCATCAGTTAAAAGCTCAAAACATATAGTACCAACGTAAAGTCTAACAAAGGTATTTTTCTATTTGATTCAAAGCTCATTTTAAACTGTAAAGCAAACGTGTGTAGTTTGAAGTGCTGAAAAAACAATAAACGCAGCGGATAGATAGGATAGCTGAAACAAATCATGAATTTAACGTTCCTTGAACAAATTAATCAGCGTCGTTCGCTTAAAAAAACCATGGACCACCAGACTTTAGTGCGGTAGATTGAGGGTTTAATCCTCCTCCCAAAAAACGGGAAATTTTCTGGGGGAAATGAGTAAAATAAAGGCAAAGAATGGATGAAAATTGAAAATTTTCTTCAAAAGTGCTTTAAATCGATCAGGAACTATATAATAACGCAGTTTTAACGCTATTTTAGCGCTTAAATCAGTTGCTGAGGTCATTTTGGCCCAAAAAAGCTCAATTATTGACTCCCCCAGATCGGCCATGCTGTGCACCACCAAACGTGGGCAGCAGCCTAATGCTGGGGGATCTGGGTGGTGTTAATCCGGAAATATTCCAAAAAAACATGCCAAAAATTCAATCCAGAGGTCTATCGATTTTTGAGAGGTCTACCGAATTCTCGAATGGTCTAAACCCCAAAACCCATCCCCCGACGCCCACGTGTGGTGATTGCTGACCACCATAGATGTACAGCGTTGCCGGCCTGGGCTGATAGGGTAAGTCAAAATCTTTTTGAGTCAAAATGGCTCTAAAATGTGGCATGAACGTTATAATAACGCAATTAATACTTTCTCGTTGATTTCAAGCATATTTGCGAGAAATGAGCGCTTTTTCTGCTTTCTGACCTCAATTTAGCCTGTTGTTGCCAAAGGATTTGCCGTTTAGTCATTTTCCAAGACTGAAACCTGAAATTTAGTTAAGACATTTTCAAGAGGAAATTAAAGAAATTTATTGACAACGGCAAACATTTCTTTATTTGGTCAAAGGAAATCATATAATCACACGCCAGTTGGCCGAAGAGAAATAAACAAATTGACCTTCGTTTTTTTATTGGCCAATAAATCAACACACGTATGTAAATCAAAGGATTAATCGTGGTAGGTATGCTAAGGGAAGCGGGCTATGCTGCAAGTCAAAAATGGCCGACAGACGGCGAAAACGCCTTTCAGATCGAGCATACCAATTAATGCGCACATTTTCAAGTAATCTATGCGCATATGTAAGTAAACCAAATACGCCGTTGAATAGCATTGTACAAAATGAAAAACTATTACTATTATTTATGACGTTTGCTACGAAACGTGTATAATGTATGTAGGAAGAAATCAGTCGATAAGAACGGTACGCGGTGCTGTTGTGATAGATCACGACTGAGCGGTGCCTAAATTCAAGTTGTTTCAACAATAATACAACACGACAACTGAAATTAAAACGTTTTTATGGATGAAACGCACGTATAGTATTTTAAGTGAATTAATTGATTACATGCAAATGGCGACTCAGTACAATAAAAATAAATACCTTCTCTCAAGGTGCCTAATAGTGAGGTTTGTCGCCACCTTAACAAAACTACTTCTATAGAGTCAAATAGATTATTTGTCACTAAAATGATTTGCGGTTTCGGCGATTATATTGTGAAACGGGGTGATCCACAGATGCATTTTTCCACTGAGTGTTCTGACACGGTGATACTGGGGTTCCACATATTTTTTGGCACTGTCCAGAGTGGCCGTCTTCCTGTTTGTCACATTTTTCCAGGGTGGCCATCCGTCCTATGTGGCCGCCCGTCCAGGGTGGCCGCTCCAGTTAGCTAGATAGACTAACCGCTCTGTCACGTTTTTTCGACCGTCCCAATTCACCGACTGTCCGATTCTCCTATAAAATAAAACGGGTCATTTTAAGATCTGAAAAATAAAACGGGTCATTTTAAGATTGCCCGAAATCCCGTTTCTCCGACCGTCTCGATTGTCCGACTTGTGGTATGTTAATCGCATTTGTAAAAGATAGCTTTAGGGTGGTTTATAGATTTGTTTTAGTGAGTAGCATAAATGAATAGGACTTATTTAATGTATGAATTATTACGTCACTATTCTGGCTTACCCAAAAAAAATTTTGCTCAGTCATTTACTTAAGATGTGAGTGATATTTTTCTAGCTACTACACTATCTCTGACACAGTAAAAAGAGTTATTGTGAATAGTTACAACAAATTTTGCCTTCGCAAAAAATCATTCATGGTTTCAGGCCTCACAACAAAACTAGAATGCTTGAATATAACTAAAAATATGTTTTTCTCTGACGGAACATCCAGCGCACACATTTCGTTAGAGCATGACACAACAAAAAAGACACACGCAAATATTGTACTTTTCTTATTGTGTGAGATGCATATCAATTAGGTGCACTTTGTACAAATGAGATTACCAGTATACTCGTTTGAGTAATATTCAAATAAAAATGTCACAATATTATGTAACATTTAAAATAGAGACTAAATATATAGCATAGACGTGCGGCTACTCTGGACAGTATAATTAAGCCAAACTTTACTGTGGACAGCTATCATGGATGGGCGGCCAGGCTGGAAGGACGGCCAAGCTGGACGGACGGCCTAGCTGGACGGCCAAGCTGGACGGCCTAGCTGGACGGCCAAGCTGGACGGGCAGCCACCCTAGACACAATCTATTTTTTTGAATTCCAGTCTCATTGGACTCGTGATTCAAAGCAACTCTTTCGTGAATACAGTTTTGTCAAACAGGAGGGACACCCTCAAGATGAACGTAGTCGAAAAAAGCACGTTAGCCCTTCAAACTCCGAGCCTCTCGAATTATCAAGCTTTTCGTCGATGCAGCAACACAAGATTTAAGAAAAAGAGTTATAGCAGACAAGTCTAACAAACATGTAGTAGATGTCTGATTTTTGTAAAATCAATAAATCATCCGACTAAAGAAGTACTTGAAAAGTGAACTAGGAAAAAGCATCATGCTTTCTGTGAACTAACAACTAAGTCTGGAAAAAATCGATTTGACATATTTTGCTTTTTCCGTAGTTCAGGTTTTCTTAATTCAAGTTTCTTTTACTTTTCTCTTTCCGTCCATACAGAATCTGTCGTACATCTGCCGGCAAAACTGGCTGAAGCATCTTCATCATTTGGTAACAGCAATGATCTTGATGTATGGAAGTAATATCAGTGGCACTAGAATTTCTTGTCTCGTGTTTATATAAGATCAGGATGATCAATTTAGCAAAATGCTCATTTTATTTTAAGCAAAGCTATAAGGCATGCACACAGCGGACATGACAACCAGCATTTTTTAGTTTTTTATTAAATAAAATACCTGCTTCAAAAAAATAGCGAAAAAATAGAAAAGTTAGAGAAAAACTACAAGGATAAGCGCATATTGAAGTGAATAGACGGCGAACATTTGTTGATTCAAGAGGTACAACTTGTAATATGAAAAACTCGTAATGTACAATGCGATAAATTCTCATAAGAGAAACACCTAATAAAGTACCTAACTGCCGAAATAACGTCATTTTTCATTGACTATTTGTACAATATTCAGGTCAATCCAAATGTTGGGCACTTGCATCAGGTATTCTTCAGACATCCGCCAGTCTGGAATCTCTCAAATGTTGGATGGATATGTGCTATCAGCTTCTTAAAATTTTTCCGCAATTTCCAATAAGCAGGTCGGCTATTTTTTCAAATCTCAAAAATTGAGCGGAAGCAGGACATTTTACCCATAAAAAATTTGAGTTCGATCCTCCTAAAATGGTTACCACATTCTGAGCTTATATGCTTAGACTGTTCAAACAGGATCACATTAAAGTCATAGCCAGACATGCACGTGGGGGTTAGGGGGTTCTGACCTCTTCCCCAGAATGGAAAAATGGGAAATTTTGTGGTGAAAATGAGGCGAAATGAAGGCCAAAAACAGATGGAAATTTAAAATTTTCTTCAAAGGTGCTTCAAATTGACCAGAAACTGGGTAATAATATAGTTTTAACGTTTTTTAGCGCTTATACCAGTTTTTGAGGTCATTTTGGCCCAAAAAGCTCAATTTTTGATCCCCCCAGATCGGCCATGCTGTGCATCTATGGTCATAACCACACCTGGGCGTGGGGGGTTTGGGGAGTATCCCCCCAGAAACCAAAATACCCTCCCCCCAGAAATCAAAATACCCCCCAGAATTCAATTTTTGAAAATTTTTTTCGTCTTTTTTGCAATTTTTTGATGCCAATGGATAGTGCTTGATGAGAAACGTCGAAAAATGGTGTTTTTATCGCCATACCACCATTTTAAGGCCATTTTTCGACCTTCAAAAAAATCTTGCACCCCCAGAATTTTCTTGCTGCCCACGTATGGTCATAACTAACCCGGGGAATTTTTCATTGGCAGGATTTTTATACCACTTGTCGGCCATCCGAAAATGTTGCTTTTTTCCTTTTTTCGACGACTGGCGTTAAATAACCAAGCGTATCATTACTATAATGTCGCTTATATATTTAAATACCAAACATAAAAAATAAGCACCAATCGCTGACCATAGAGTCAAAACGAAAACCGTATATAAGCGTATGTTCTCATTTTAAAAAGCGACTGCTGAGCAGCTTAACGACTGATCAAACAATTGCATTGCTTTTTCTGATAAACCATGAAGCTTGTAAGTAGATCGATATCGCTAAATGTGGGTGACGGCGATCAATAAAGTGTAAGCATTAGAAATGTTTGTGGTACCCGCTTTCTTCAGTGAACTTAAACTCGTACGCAATAAAGGTATTAGCAACTTTGGCTTTTATACTTTTTTCTGTAATAGTGCGAGCGTATATGGGCAGCAGCCAAATTCTGGGGTCCGGGTGATGTAAAACCGGCGAAAATCCCAAAAACATGCCAAAAATTCAATCATAGTATCTGGATTATATTATATTATATTGGATTCTTTTTAGATTTGAAAAATAAGACATATTATGTGGAATCTATCGATTTTCGGAGGTCTACCGGATTCTCGGGGGGTCTACCCCCACACGTCCACACGTGGTGACAAGTCAAGATTGGAGAGCGTACTGAATTCATGGAAATTTCTTGTACATAATACTATAAAACATCAAGTGAATAAGAAATAACCATCAAGTGGCTGTGCGAAATGTGAATCATTCAGGTGCGACCTTCTAAAATCAGAAAAGTTTGTATGTTAATCATAAGTAAGATGAAATAGCAAATGAAACGCTGAGAATTTCCGATGTAGAAAATCTACCGCTTGACGATGCATGAATCATCTTCTCTGACAAAACGGGGCGCAAAAAAAGCGTTTTTGCATCTAGAAATAGGTACGTTATACTTTTGTCAGCAGTCATCATGAACAACATCGATTAGGAATCGGGCACAAAACATAACACTTGCGCGCTAATAAACAAAATTCTAAGATATATTTAAAATTCAGAGTAACAAAAATTTATGAACAAACAAAAACATATTTTCAGCAAAACGTGACGCTTTAGCTTCTTTCTTTTCCGCAAGATTTTATCTAAAAGAAGCGCAGCTTTCTGACTCATACATTCAAAATGCATGAAGTGCATAAGACAAGATTTCGTTGTCCGAGTCTTATAAGCTGATCAGCTGACCGCAATCGCAATTGGGAATAAGCAGTAACGTACTGTACGCAAAATATTCGCCGCTTGTTACGAGCAGCTCATTTATATTTCAGCGCATAATAAAAGTAGCGGTATAACGAGCTAACATATAGTTTAACAGCAGTCTTATAAGCTCGCGGTGCAAATTAAAAATTCGCAACCGGATATGTTAACTTTTGTGAATTTTTCCACTACGAAGTAATATAAATGGACGCGTTAATCAGAAAGCGAACTAGATCGACTTGTATGTTACGCATATGCTGTTACATACCCAGACGAATGACAGACCACTCTGATTGTATATTTTATAATATGCAAATTTTGTGCTATGGTTCTCAGACTATAGAATAATCTTGTTAAGCTAATACATAAAATAGATATTTCGGTGCCAGGAAATGAGCTTGTGGGCGCTTCTATGACAAGGTATGCGCAGCGCGATACGTAAACTATGCTCACGCAATCAACATAAAGCGATACAATTTGCATAGGATGTCGAATTTCAGCGAAAATTAAGACAAAAGGAACTCCAATCCATTGAAGATTAGAAAGTAAAAAAAGGAAATAGTGGAAGTCGGAATGATCGATGTACATAGCTAGTGATGCAATTATGCACCGCTTTTGGTATAATCAGGGTCCATTTTATTTAGAGTGGAATATCTGCGGATAGCAATTAAAATCAATCTCATTTCCTTTTAAGCTCAAATCGATTTCGACTGTGGCGCTCTCATACATAACGACCATTGGCTTGAAATTTGTCTAATAAATGGTCCTTATCAGAATCTAAAACGCGGAACGTCATGCAACAGACTAACATTAAAAATGATAAGGAAATATATTCAGAATATTTTGATCTCGTCGTGAAGAATTCTATTGCTATTAGGACATTTTATTTTAGCCCAAGTGAATTTTTCGACATATAGCGCACAAACGATTGAGACTACGCACGAACGCAATCAAATTTTAGTGCAGTTTTTGTATTCGTCATTCCAAACATTCCTACAAGCACGTCACGTCAGACTTCAAATTAAGTAAGTTCGCATGCTGACTTGATTATGCCCATCGTCTTCTAATTAGTATTTAGAAACTATATTCGGGCAATAAACTTTAAAACATATACCGTCAAACTGACACGCGAAAGCTTCCTACTGATTAATCACTAGAGAAATATTAAAAAGTCGCGATAGCAATACTCCGTATGTAATAATAACTCGTTGCTTAAATGGTGGATCACCAGATTTGCAGTCTCAAGATCGGAAGATCGATTTTTGAAGACGTCTAACATTCTCTTCAGACGGTTTGTATTATCCTGGGGTTCTAAGCCCCCAAAGAATCTCGGATCGTGTCCACGATGCATGTGGGGTCCTAAATGGACATTTGTTGGGACTAGCGAGACTAAAAGGTAAGTCAGGTGGGACGATGGGTCTAGCAAGGCGGGACGCTTATTTTTTCATTATATGTTTTGCCGATTTTTTCATAAATTAATTTATGAATAAATAACTCCCATTTGAAAAAAGTCAGAAAGCCTGATAATGTATTGTGTTAGAAAAATAGAGACACTAGTTCAGGTTGATTTTTTTCATTCCTTGCTATTAACCCGATAAAGTTGTTTACGTACAGAAAATAACGAATGCAGTAAGGGAAAATTACGCTTAGAACATTATGCTATGCTAGTGAAAGTAACCAAGCGAATATCACGGGTATCAAAAAACGGTGCATTGCAGGCATTACCTGCGGTCTGACTACATTTACTAAAGTATATCGCAAATGTATTAACGGTAATTTGCAATAATAATGATTCAGACCAATTTACATATATAAAGAGTTCGGTTTGACCGTAGATTATTTCACGCTTTTCTTTATTGAAGAAATATGTATATGTGTGTTTTCCAAACAATAAACTTAAGTATCTTTAATACGAAGTTATTCCAATACGATAAGGAACAGGAAGGATTGTTTTCAACGAAACGTGCCGCCATGAAAATTCTACATTAAATAGGTACCTCCCTACCGGTGTTACCAACCTCCGGCTCTAAAAAATCTAAATAAAACTCAAAACTTACAAAAAAAATCTCAAAAATGCCAGTCAAAACACCGAAGCAAGAATTTTCGCTTTCATCAGACATTTAGCAACTCGAATCTCGATTTAGGTAGGCAAGCAATGCAAATAAATGATAGTTACCTACCTAACTCGGCCATGAGCTCTAACTAACGAGTCCTCGATTTTTGAGAAAAGCATGCGTTTTTTGGCCGTTTTCAGGTGTTTTTTTGGCTATTTTTGGTCAAAAAGCATCAAAAATTGCATGAAACGAAAACTCATTTTCAGTGAAAAATTTCAAATTCAGAAAAAAATTTAAAAAAAACTCACGAAAAAACGCAACTCAAAAAAATCTCAAAGCTAAAATAAAAACTCACGTTCTGAGATAAAACTCACCGTTGACAAAACTGCCACCTACCTACACATCTTATTTTATCTTACCAACGTCGAATAAGAATGGAAGTTCCGAAGTAAAACTAAGTAAAAAGCTATCCTTTAGCTGCTATCCAAACTGATATTATGTCACCGAGTCAGTTTATGTGTTCTAAATGTAAGGTCTCCAAGTGTATACATGTAATGACTCGAAATTTTGCTTGACGAGTACTCAACCATTTCTACAGAAGGGCGGTGTAAAAGACTATCTATTTTTGACTACATGACAAAAAACACAAAATACGAGTAGCATAAAATTGCAAGTTTTGTAGTTCTCAGTAAGAAACAAAGATAATGGAGGACATAAATCAACAGAATAGGTTACCACTTTACATGTTACTAAGCACATAAATATGTATTTACATAGAATAACTGACATTCCTGTTTCCGTACTACGAAATTAAGAGGGATGTGGTTTTAATTATCTTATGACTTATTAGGCTTTTGCGTATTTAGCAGTTGATAGAGACAACAGGTATACCTACATGTACAAAAGCTGGTTATTAACGAGACATTACTTTCGAGGGACCTTTTCAACAATTTCCCCGCCACTGTTTTTTGAGAGACGAAATAAAGGTACAGTAATTGAATTTTAGGTATGAATGTAAACAACCTTTATTGACTTCTGCACAAAAAATTTAAGACAAGTTATAAGCTAGTTGTATGTAAAGTTTCGTTACTGCAGCTATTATGGATCGGCTAAAAAACGGTGGAGCGGAAATTGTTCAAAAGGTCCCTTTCGAGACTAAGTTTAAAAATTAACTCCCGTAATGGAACATAAATAAGTAAAAATAACTTTAAATCAGAATCCAAAAAGTGGAGAACACCTCTCGTAGCGAACAGAATAGAAACATCTGATTTAGTTGGACTTTAGGATAAAATTACATATGATGTGCTTATGAAGTATGGTAGAAAAACCATAAAACAATTGGAGTGTTGAGTGAATTTGCGCAACAAAAACATTGTAAAATATCCTGCTAAAATAGCATATTTCCATTCAGAGCTTCCTTTCAGCAACAAATCGATAAGCTATGGAAGATAAAACAAAAAGAAATGAAAATTTACGGTATGAAGTAAAGAGTGTGTTAATCCACTAGTAGTTTCCACAGAAATTTTATATGCGTGATTCAGCACAAGAGAAGAGATCTTTCAATTATCAATCTATCGAGGTCGAAATTGAAGATATTGCTCTAAAATACAAACAAAGGCAGATAAAGCCCTTAAAATGGGTTGCTTAGGAAATTCAAGTTTAAATTACATTCAAATTTTAAGTAAAAGTTAGATATGAAATTTAGTAAGGAAACCTTACAAATTTTTTGAGTCTAACGACAGCTGATGTTGACTTTCTGTTTTGAGAATAGACGCTGAATGGCACGACCCTTCTTGAGGTGATGCTGATTAAGAAAGTTTATTCTGGAGTGCAAATAAGAAAAATTAACTGAGGAAAATGGTCGCTAATGCACAGATTTTTGTGACTATACATGATCGTGGGGTTAGGGGGCCTCACCCACGGCAAAAAGTTTTTCAAGTTTTTCATCCTCCCTCCCACAAAAATATTTTCACATACCCCCAGAATTCGATGTTTTCCAGATAAATCGTAGAAAACGTCTGTTCGGCGCTCGTATTTTTTTTAATCTTTATTGAATATTTATCGAAAATTTGTTTTTTATCGTCTAGGAAGAAAGAGCATCGTTAGAAATACAGGAAAAATGTGTTTTTGACGCGTTTCTATCGTTTTTGAGTCCAAAAAAGGCACTTTTAAAAATTTTTCGGTTTCACCCTTCCCTAAAATTCCCAAGGTGCATGTAGATATGTTCGAGACTATATACTTTAACTTGACTTTGTCCAAACAGAGGCTAAAATAAGATTTGGAAATATTTGTTTTACGCTCGACTGCTACATAGACTATTTTAGGACTTAAAACTGGAAACAATTAAGTATCTGGACTACGCTTGCATCTGTCTACAATAGATGTTGATGAAAAAAATTCCCTAAATGCTGGAATCTCTAATTTAAGGTGATTGTACATCGGATCATTATATGAAAATGTCGATAATTGTGTCCGAAAAAGCAAAGAAAGTGTTTGAGATTAAGAATTTATGATTACTGCTAGAAAAAAGCATATATCAGTGTAATGAAGCATTTACACGATAATAAATGCAATGGACATGTTGCGCGAACAGGTGCCGAAAATGAAGGTCCTGTGAGCAGAAAATGAATTTATTACACGATTTTAAGTTTTGAAAAACTGCCTGAAATCGTATTTCGAAAAAACAGCTTCTATTATTTTTAGATTCAGAAAGCGGCGTCGAGACTCACGTCGCCAACAAAGGCAATTGATGAATTTTCAATCACGTCACGGATTTTCAACGTAAAAATTCTGATAAATCAAAAGATAATAAGCCCTGCACTGACGAGGCTTAATCAAGGAAACAGGGGCGGATTTAGGGGGCGGCCGCCCCCCCCCCAATGGCCCAAAATAATGCGCAAAATTAAGGATTTTTGAGCGATTTTTAGCGATTTTCGGGTTGAAACGGCTAATTTTTCCGCCCAAATCAGGGTTCCGCCCCCCCCCCCCTTAGGGGTACCGCCCCCCTTAGGGAAATCTTGGATCGCCACTGCAAGGAAACAAAGTGATTGCAATGGAAGGGTAAATAAAACGCCTCAACTCGAGTGTCACATTTCTGAGCCAACGTTTAAAACCACCTTTTGAGCGCTTATTGTCTTAGACGAAATAGGCATGTGCCAATGCGCTGCACTGCTATTGTAGCTTGTCTATAAAATTACAATTGCAAAACTACGGTTGACCTTTAAACGCAATATCCGTAAAAGGTCCCTTGGGAGTCCATTCATTCAAAGGCTTCTTCACCATTTAAGTCATTACAGTGTTTTATGACAAAAGCAAATATTTTGTTCAAATCATTAAAATCGAATTACTAACAATGCGATAGGCAATTCGCGCGGGTAGAAAAGCAGGTTAGAGCCAATTACGTAGACAACTATTAGGAAAGTCACGTTTATAGGAACGCGTGGCTACACGGTGGCCGGATGGTCAATAACTTTTATCTGCACTCTCCATTTCCAGCAGAGAACAATAAGACAGCAGATGCAACAGTTTATTGTTTTTGGCACATAAGCGCGTACATGGCTACATTGCACTAACACAAAATTGCATATGTATGTACCTACTCGTTACTCGATAAAAAGCATTCATACCTGAGTACGTATATTATGTAATCAAGTATAATTACGTCTATTTACTAGAAAAACTTCGTCGAATTTTCAATAGATTACGAATAAATGCGGATAGAACTCGAATAACTATAAGACGTACGCAGTCAAGCAGGATTCCTTAACTAATAAGCCGTACAACCCGAAATATCAGTTCAATGCAGTCAGCTGGACATGCACGATAATATTCCAGGAAAAAATTGAGAAATTATGGGAAAACTAAGGCAAAATGACGGCCAAAATGGATAAAAATAAATAATTTCAGCGAAAGTGCATGAAATCGACCAGAAACTTTAGAAGAACATAGGTTTTACGAATTTAGCATATGTACATACACATGTAACATACACACGTGGACATGGGGGTTGGGGTATGCAGCCCCAGAAGGCCGAATACCACTTCCCAGGATTCAATTTTTAGAGATTTTTTTCGTTTTTTCGAAATTATTTGATGCCAATGGATAGTGCTCGATGAGAAACGTTGAACAATGGTGTTTTTTCGCCAAACCACTATTTTTGAGACAATTTTTTGACCATTTAAAAATCTTACACTCCTCGCCCCAGAATTTCGGTGCTGACCACCTATGGTACCGTACGTGTTCTTGCGGGTGGGGTTTTGAAGGTTTTTGACCCTCTCCCAGATGGCAACTGACCCCGGGTCAGTTGCCATCTGGGAGGGGTTAAAATGGTATGGCGAAAAAATATCACCATTTTTTGCCATACCATTCGCAAAATGGCTGCGATCACAAAATTGCCGATTTTTCGATAAAAATGTAAAAAGTGTACCTCTTTTAAGCGTTTTAGCTAATTTTCATCTCAAAAGTCTCAGATTTTGTCGTTTCGCGCCTTATACACATTTTTTTGACTATATTTTCTACAATTTTCTCGATTTTTTCAAATTTTTCAAAATTTTTTGTTTTTATGTTCTAGAAAAAACGAGCATTATCCAAAACGCTTCAAAACAGTGTTTTTGACGTGTACCTCTTGTTGTTGGCCCAAAAAAGGTATTTTTGAAAATTTATAGGGTCTGACTCATACCTGGACGTAGGGGGTTTGGGGTATGCACCCCAAATTTCAATTTTTGAAATTTTTTCCGTTTCTTTCGCAATTTTTTGATGCCAACGGATTGTGCTCGATGAAAAACTTTGAAAATGGTGTTTTTCGCCAAACTACCATTTTTAAGACAAGTTTTTGACCTTTGGAAAATCTTGCATCCCCCTAGAATTTTGGTGCCGCCCACCTATGGTCTGACCCCTCAGAATTCCTATGCTGTAAATGTATGGTATAAATAAATTTTGAAGTTATTTTGACTCAAAAACCTACTGCCAGACTGGCTGTCGCGAGATAAGCCCGCTTCAGAGGTACCTACAAGTACCTAAATCGGCGATATCGCTGATTTTTCTCGACGATATCGCCAATTCTTGTCGGAAAAATCGTCGATTGTGTCTCAACAGCCCCACCGTCCCAACAGCCCCACCAATAATCCCAACAGTCCCACCAATCCCAACAGCCCCACCAATCCCAACAGCCTCACCGTCCCAACAGCCCCACCATCCCAACAGCCCAACCGTCCCAACAGCCCCATCAAAAATCCCAACAGCCCACCCGTCCCAACAGCCCCACCAGTCCCAACAGCCCCACCGTCCCAACAGCCCCACCAATAATCCCAACAGCTCCACAAATCCCAACAGCCTCACCAATCCCAACAGCCCCACCAACCCAACAGCCCCACCAATCTCAACAGCCACACCAATCCCAACAGCCACACCAATCCCAACAGCCCCACAAATCCCAACTGTCCCACAGTCCGAATAGCCCTACCGTCCCAACAACCCCACCAGCATACGTGGGCAGCAAGAAAATTCTGGGGGTGCAATATTTTTCAAAGGTAAAAAATGGCCTTAAAAATGGTGGTATGGCGGGGAAATTAACATTTTTCAACGTTTCTCATCAAGCACTTGGCATCAAAAAAATTGCGAAAACACAACAAAAAATTTCAAAAATTGAATTCTGGGATTTGTGGGGCTGTTGGGATTATTGGTGGGGCTGTTGGGACGGTTGGGCTGTTGGGACTGGTGGGGCTGTTGGGACAGGTGGGCTGTTGGGATTTTGGTGGGGCTGTTGGGACGGTGGGGCTGTTGGGACTGGTGGGGCTGTTGGGAGGTGAGTGTGGAACTGATGGGGCTGTTGGGATGGGTGGGGCTGTTGGGATTTTTGGTGGGGCTGTTGGGATTTTTGGTGGGGCTGTTGGGACGGTGGGCTGTTGGGACGGTGGGGCTGTTGGGACTGGTGGGGCTGTTGAGACATCACCAAATCCACGATGCCGACTTTTGTAGGGGATATCGTCGATATCAGAGCCTGAGAAGCCATGCTGTTTGTCTTACACGCATAACTTAATGCTTGTAACTACACAAACGGTAGGCACCTTCGTAATATTAACAATAATATGAAAATTTAATTCGGTAAAAAAATCATTAAATATGAGAAATTGATGTAATTAAAGTAATAAAAAAATATCGGAAAAAAAGGTTTTGTTTTGTCCTCATTAGGTTTTTTAAATTTTTTATTGGCAAGGTGAATTAATAGCGAGTCTCAGAAAATCGAGGGTTGTGAAAGGCATGGTATAACTGAATGAGTTGAAAATTAATTCTTTAAAATTTGATCCGTAATTTTTTATTTACATAATTAGTTAATTGTCAATTAATTATATATTAATTTTTAATTTATCAATTAATAAATTAATTTTATTTAATCATTTCCTTGCCTTATTTTGCTAATTTCAAGCTAAAAAAGCATATTACGGAATGCCGGAAGGATCACTTGAAAAAATGGTTGATTCGACGTGAAATGCATACTTAACCAAAGTTTTCACTTTGAGGGGTAATTTCAACGGCGAAATTCAAGACGCAATCAACCATTTTTTTCAAGTTTATGGTCTTTCCGGTTTGAAATAACGTTACATGGCACCAAACAAGTTGATTATTCAATGAACTTATTTATGCTGAATGTATTCTGATATTCAAGTAGTCTTATAAAATTTGAAGGAATTTTTTCAAATAAGTCGAACATTAGACTGAAATCTAATTGAGCTTATTGATCCAAAATTATGAGCCTTCTGGCTTGAAAAATTACGAAAAGCCAGAAGGATCACTTGAATAAAATGGTTGAATCGTCCTGAGATGCATACTTTCATCCAAAAATTTCAAGTTTAGGGGTAATTTCAACGGCGAAATTCAAGACGCAATCAACCATTTTTTCAAGTTTATAGCGAAATGGATATATGATTGCAATGATTTTTGCCCGTCAGGGATCACGATTTCTCGCATTTTGCTGGCGTTACGCGCCAGATAACACCATTTATTTGGGGAAAAGTAAAATCCGGAAACGGAAACGGAAATGGGTAAAAGCCGGAAATGGAAACGGAAACGATAGGTAAAAGCCGGAAACGGAGACGGAAACGATCCAAAGCACCGGAACCGGGGTTCCCCAAGTAGGGCCTATCAGGGTGAACACCCCAAACCCCGTTGCTGGCTAAATTTCTCCCACTAAAGGGGATTTAGGGGCTCGGAAACGAAGTACCCCATTATTCATATGTATAGCTGACCCCGGTTCCGTCGGGGGTTTCTCCGCCCTGGGGCAGTCCAAATTGCCGGACCAGGTCCCCAAGTAGGGCTCATCAGGGTCAACACCCCAAACCCGTTTCCGGCAAAATTTTACCCATGGAAGGAGGTTTAGGGGCTCGGAAACGGGGTACCCCATTATTCATTTATGTATCTGACCCCGGTTCCGTCGAAGGTTTCTCCGACCTGGGATCAGTCCAAAGTGCCTGAACCGGGGTTCCCCAAGTCATCGGGGTCAACACCCCAACCCCGTTTCCTGCAAAATTTTACCCATGGAAGGGGGTTATGGGCTTGGAAACGGGGTACCCCATTATTTATATATTTAGCTGAACCCCGGTTCCGTCGGGGGTTTCTCCGCCCTGGTGGTAGTCCAAAGTGCCGGAACCGGGGTTCCCCAAGTAGGGCTCATTAGGGTCAACAACCCAACCCCGTTTCCGACAAAATTTCACTCACTGTAGGGGGATTAGGTGCTCAGAAAGGGGGACCCTATTATTCATATATGTAGCTGGCCTCAGTTCCGTCGAAGGTTTCTCCGACCCGGGAGCAGTCCAAAGTGCCGGAACCGGGTTTCTACAAGTAGGGCCCATTAGTGTCAACACCCCAACCCCGTTTCCAGCAAAATTTTACCCATGGAAGGGGGTTAAGGGGCCCGGAAACGGGTTACCCCATTATTCATATATGTAGCTGACCCCGGTTCCGTCAGGGGTTTCTCCGCCCTAAGGGTAGTCCAAAGTGCCGGATCCGGGGTTCCTCAAGTAGGGCTCATCAGGGTAAACATCCTCAACCCCATTTCCGGCAAAATTTCGCTCACTGAAGGGGATATATGAACTCAGAAACGGGGTACCCCATTATTCATATATGTAACTGACCCCGGTTCCATCGAAGGTTTCTCCGACCTGGGAGCAGTCCAAAGTGTCGGAACCGGGGTTCCCCAAGTAGGACTTATCAGGGTCAAGACTCCCAACCCTGTGTCCGGTAAAATGTTACCCATGGAAGGGGTTTAGGGGCTCGGAAACGGGGTACCCCATAATTCATACATGTAGCTGACCCCGATTCCGTCGGGGTTTCTCCGCCATGGGAGGAGTCCATGGGTAAAATTTTGCCGGAAACTAGGTTGGGGGTGTTGAACCTAATGGGCCCTACTCGAGAAACCTCGGTTCCGGCACTTTAAACTGCCCCCAGGGCGGAGAAACCCCCGATGGAACCGGGGTCAGCTATATGTACATATGAATAATGGGATACCCCGTTTGCGAGCCCCTAAATCTCCCTTTAGTGGGAGAAATTTAGCCGGCAACGGGGTATGGGGTAATCATCTTGATGGGCCCTACTTGGGAAACCCGGTTCTGGTGCTTTGGATCGTTTCCGTTTCCGGCTTTTACCCATCGCTTCCGTTTCCGTGTCCGGCGTTTACCCACTGTTTCCGTTTCCGTTTCGGGATTTTAACGATTTTAAGAGCAGAAACAGCTAATTCAGTTTAATAGTTTTCTTCTATTTTCAAGCATAAATTTTAAAAACTTCCAAATGCTACAAAGACAGGAAATCGAGCACTTATTCGTTTCTAAGCGTCCTGCCGCTATTTCACAGACTTCGCACCAGATTTTCGCTAAAATAAAAGAAATTTAGTGATTATTTAGAACCAAATTGACAAAAGTAATGAGATTTTTCGAGAAAATATTGCCCCGAGAGCGATTTCCAGCAACATTAGACAACGTAAAACGCCGAAAAAACGCTATTCTGCATATAGAACAGCATATTTTTGGACCCATTTTCCACTGTTTTTCGTAAGTGGTACTGTCCCTCCCCCTACCTTTGGAAAATCCGAGATACGAAACTGTAGGTTCGCACTTTTTGGCGCGCACACATTTCCTGGCTGCACTGCACAATACTTTGTACCACGTAAGCTGTCAATGATATCACAGAAAAAAGAAAAATGAATCACATTCGCCCGATTTTATTCGGCAGTATCACCGACAAAAATCGTCGACGTTGCTATATCGCCGATTTGCAGACGAGAGTTTTCTTCCGAAACGGGCTTTTATCGTCGAGCCCTGGATAAAAAGAGTGTGTACATATTTTTAGGCAATGTAAATTGATTATAGAGGGGTTTAAATTGAAGTGCCTGCTATGATTTTGTGCATACATAGCAACTTTAGTCTTTTCTGTTCCGAACGGCCCATTTTTGCTCTGCAGCTTCTTACTGTAGCAGAATATTTTTAAGATTTAGGTTGTTGCAGCAGCGTCATCACATATTAAATAAAAGACATAAAACATCAGCAAGAAGAGTTTAAAGAAACCAATCGTCACGACAACATAATTGAAAAAGCCATTTCTGCACTGAGATGCTAATACAGTAATAAGCCTTTAGAGAAAATAGGTCATTTGGAATGGAACAGACTATGATAGCCGATAGACTCATGAAGTTTTTCTTTTATACCCTGCTTTACAGTAGGCTATCTTTAAACAACTTTTGTAGCTAATAATAATAGATAATAATGATAATGCTCTGATTAGGATTAGCTATAGATTCGGTATACTTTTTAGGAAAAGTTATGTTCAACGGGGCAAGCAATTACAATCTCCTTTAATTATTTTACTGTAACGCTTCTAATACCAAGATATGTTTTTTGGGTTTGGGTGGGTGTTTTCACTTTTCTCCCGTTCAGCGGGTTTTTTTCAGGCCATTGTAAACATTTTCAAGTGATTGAGGTTTTTTCGCGCCTATGGTTAGCCAATTGGTCGGTGCTTTTTTAGGCAGTTTGAGGTAAACATTTTGGTTTCTTCTTTTGGCAAGAGCACTCAATCCTGTTTGGTACCTCCAGTCCAGTGGTGTCAATCCTGGGTTTTTTCTCAAAACGTGAGTTTTTATTGGAGTTTTTGAAGAATATGGTGTGAACCGATTTTGCGCCATTCCGGCAGAACTGCCATACAATTGCGCAAAAACGATACTTTGTGTCACTAGAAGAAGAAGAAGAGAAATTTATTCGGTAAAAGTATTAAAGAAAACACATAAAAAGTAGGTAAAAACGCATTGTCAATGTGAACATAATACACAATCTGCATAAAACAAAGTATGTGCATAAAGCAATAGATAATGCAATGGTACCAGGAGCGTAAGGCACAATGCTCTTACGTACGCCCCTTAAGATAAACACTAAAATCAATTTCCGAAATCATATTCCTAAAAGCTATTGGGTTATTCAGTCAACTGTATTCTGCGGGAGAATGTTCCAAATTTTAGCCACCCTGTTCGCAAAGTCATGTTTTCTACAATCTAAACGTGATTGTTTGATGAACAGTTTCATGTTATTTACGTATCTAGTACCTCTATCAGGTGCAAGCTCAAAAAATTCATTAAATGTCAATATTTTGTGTTTAACAATTTTAAAGGCAAAAACAAGATCAGTGTGGATACGACGGGTTTCGAGCACACATGGGCGTGGGGGGTTTGGGGGGTATGCATCCCCCAGAAGTTGAAATACCCCCCCCCCAGAAATCAAAATACCCCCCTCAGAAAAATTTTTTTTGCTTTTTTAGCAATTGTTTGATGCCATTGGATAGTGCTCGATGAGAAACGTCGAAAAATGGTGTTTTTTCGCCATACAACCACTTTTAAGACCATTTTTTGACCTTTAAAAAATTTTTCAACCCCTCCAGAAATTTTTCACCCCCCCCAGAATTTTGGTGCTGCCCACCTATGGTTTCGAGTCGTTCTAAGTTTAGGATATTCAGTCTTTCATCATACGATAAAGTTTTATTCCAAAATAATTTTTTTGTAAATTTTCTTTGTACTTTTTCAAGTCGTGTAATATCTCCAATTTGGTATGGATTCTAGACAACGGATCCGTATTCAAGGATAGGTCTAACGTATGTTTTAAAAGCTCTGATCATCAAATCGGTATTTTTTGAGACGAATGTTTTGTGTATTAAGGATGCGACTCTAGCAGCTTTAGACGCAATATTTGTACAATGAATGCCTGATGATAAATCATTAGATATGTAGATACCAAGGTCCTTCATACAATTTTCGGCATTTTTTAACTCAGATAGACCTAACTTATAGCCCACTTCCGGATTTCCGTAACCCAAATATAACGTTGCACATTTTTCGTAGCTAATTTTCAGTTGCCATTTTTCGGCCCAAGAATGCAATGAATCAAGATCAGACTGTAACAGGATGGAATTTTCAGATTTGTTGAAAATTTTCAAATCGTCAGCAAACAGCATTATATTGCTATTTTTAATCGAATCTACTAAATCGTTTATAAAGATCAAAAATAACGTGGGACCCAGAACACTTCCTTGAGGAACACCGCTTATTACTGGCAATGAATTAGATATATGACCGTCAATTTTTACCTTCTGTGATCTGCCTGATAAAAATGATCGAATCCAGTTTAGCAAAACTCCAGAAATTCCCAAATATTCAACTTTCCGTAACAGTTTAGAATGAACAACAGAATCGAAGGCTTTACAAAAATCTACATAAACTATTTCAGTAGGAATCCGATTATCTAAATTCTTAGTCCAAATATTTTTGCATTTTAGTAATTGAGAATCACACGATTTGTTTTTCATAAAACCGAATTGCTGTGGGTTCAACAAATTGTTTCGATTAAAATAGTTTATGATACAATCATTTATTATTGACTCCATAATTTTGCAAAAAATACACGTGAGTGAAATTGGTCTAAAATTTTCTATGGAATGGGGGTTCCCTTTTTTAAAAACTGGGGTTACCAAGGCTTCTAACCAGGACTTGGGAAGTTTTCCAGTTCTATAAGAGACTTCAAAAATTGTAGACAGGGGAGCAATCAAAACATCACGAATTTGTTTTATAAAGTATGCGCAAAACCCATCGGGATCAACAGAATATGTGGGTTTTAGCTTATTCAACGCCAAGGAAATTACCGAATATTCAAAAGCAACTTCCAGACGATCTGTTACGTTTACGCGATTCACATTATCTGGAATTTCATGATTGTCTAAAGTGAAAACCGATCCAAAAAATGTATTAAAAGCATCTGCCATGATTGATTGGTCGGATACGATTTGACCATTGACCTCTAAATCGGGAATTAAGCGCTTTAAGTTTAGCCGAGTATTGATAAAACTGTGAAACTTTTTCAAATTAGAACCATTTTTTAGTAAATTTTCTTCCTCTACAGCAAAATGAAGCTACCACATCATTCACATCATTACAGATGTTTTTGTATCGATTTTTCAAATTCGGATTTTTCTTAAGATTTCTCCAAATTTTTAACTTTTTCTTCTGAAGACACAAAATATTTTTGGGAAACTTTTTATTTTTAATAGGATGCTTCTCAAAAGGAAAATGGGATTTAATGGCTTCAGCTAAATTAGTAGAAAAAGCTTTATAAAAATCTTCAATGTTTACATAGTTTGAAAAAACATCAGGCCAGCTTATTATGGATAAATCACGAATAATCGAGATATAATCAGCTCTTTTAAAGTCGAGGTTTTGTGTGTTATGATTTTCCTTAAGTTCTATAGGAGTGGATATATTGAACTCAACTGAGTCGTGATCACTAGATGCAAAAGGTGGCAAATGTTGTATATCGAATATGGATGACTTGTCTGAGCAAAAAACTAAATCCAGTATATTATTACCTAATGTTGATTGACATATGAATTGGTGTAATCCGACCTGATTCACAAAATCAAAAAAATGTGAAGAGATACTATTTTCAGCAAGTAAAAAATGTTTGTTCCACTTTATTTCTGGAAAGTTAAAATCCCCCAATAATACGATGATCCTAGGAGTTCTACAAGACCATTCTAAATATTCGAGAAGTTGGTTGTTCATTTCATTAATCAGCAAAGGACTTCTGTAACAAAGCACAAATTGATATTTTGTATTGAGAACGTCAAAATCGCAAACAACGGTTTCTTGTTGCATATAAATGTCAGGAATGTTCAAATTTTTGAGTTTTAGCTTATTATTGTATATGATTGCAACACCACCTCCAACTCTATTTTCACAATCATGGCGGATAACACTATAATCAAAGTTTAGCAATAATAAGGAATCTGGAAAAGAATCGTTGAGCCAAGACTCTGTAATACATATGAGGTTATAAATCGACTGAGAGAGTAAACAATGAAGTTGACCGATTTTATTACCTAAGCTTCTGGCGTTAATTAGTATGCATTTCAATGATTGGCGACCAGGGAGACCAGTATTTTGAGGTATAAGTGTTTTATTGATTTTTTCTAAATTAGCATTAATTTCAGGTTTTTCAGTACTGTCCAGAAAATTTGAAAGGGGCGTATGTCTTCAATGATTAATAAAATTGGACGAATACAATGAAAAAACTGGCGAATGGCTCGTCTTACAAATTATGGCCTTGCGCTTATAATCAATATAATGAGAATCCTGATCAAACACTTTCAACTTATCGCGCAAATTTCGCCCATCCACCTACTGTTGAAAGGTGAGATCCGGCCTTGCGCGCAAATCCTTGTACTTGAGATCCTCTAATTTCACAACTTTGTTTATGTATGCGATAAAAGCGTCCCTCACCTTTGATGTGGCACAGATCACCTTCAAAAAATGTGGACTACCATCCTACGTTGGCTGGCCCATCTCGGAAAACGTGCTGGATGTCAAAAGGCGTGACGGAATCATATCCCTTGCTCATCCTGATGGACATCAACTTCCGGACAGATGTCAGGTCGTCAACTGAGTCGGGTAGCGCGAAAAGAACCACGTTGTGTCGCTTCATCTGCACCTCCAAAACCAACTTCACCGTTTGGGTGAGCACCCTGCTGTCGAATGGCGGAAAAGATGCTGGCTGGGCCATGGGGAACAAGGGCGGCAGTCGAGCGGTTGGAAGCGGCGGCAGTTGTGTTTGTGCTGGAAAAGGATTGTTGTTAGCAATGGAAAAATTGAGTTTAGTGTTTAGTTTTACCTCTCGTTCACGGAAGCGGGCCTCCATGTCATCCATACGTTTTTCCATGGAAATCAGGTGATCTATCTTGGGTACGCAATTCGGGCAGAAGAATTTTGTGGATTTGGTGCCGCATTTTTCGAGCGCGTTGTAGGCAGCCTGGTCTAATCCCATGCACTTCGGGTGTCCCCACAGGTCGCAATAGTCGCACTGGACGCCCGCCGAGCAATCACCGGCCTTAAATAAATTGCTGCACAAATGACACTTTTCGGCCAATTTGGACGTTGTATCCGCAGCTTTATCAATCTTTGGCGAATCGACCGGTTTAGAGTTTAAGCTCGGCATAATTAATAATATCGGATTCCTTTATAACTTCAACGTATGGGTACGTTCAATCAGTCAATCAAATTTAGATAATTCATTTCTTGATAACTAAAAGAAGCGGAAAAAAGAAATAAACCAAATCAATACAAAACTCACAGAGTTACGATACTTCAAACATCATACTTCGACATTCACCATTTTGATCTACTTTTAGGAATTTTTGCAGTTTATCAAAAGTCTCCAATTTTTACTACAAACATATTTTTCTACCATTTTCAAGGTCGCAGATTACAAGATATTAAGTTATACTGCGCGGAATCAAGATTGAAGAAAAATTTTATACCTATAATTTTTTGCACAAATTTTCAAGATTTTTTTTTAATTTTACCATTTTTAGCATTGTTTATATCCAGTTAAAGATTTATACTTAAATACGATTCAAACAGCATTATTAGATTATCTCAAAGTTCCATCCATTTGAAGATTCAAACAGTGGAATGTAGAATAACATGTACCCAATTTAGGTTGACCTAAGCATCTATACATCGACCTGAGCATCTACACATCGACCTAAGCCGACCTAAGCATCTATACCTCGATCTAAGCGGGAGCGATCTCGACCTAAGCAGCCGAAATCACCTTCTCAGATACACTAAGCCTAAGCCTAAACGTCATTTAAAATTTGAATTTTTACATATTTTATCAAGTAAAATAAAAAAAACATGCAAAATATTGTTTTTTCAAATTTAAAAATTTTAAAACAAAAATTTTTTTCCTGCGCGATAAACGCCATTTTTTTGTAATCAGCGACCTTCAAAATGTCAGTTAAATATGTTTTTAGCCCAAATTCGGAACATTTTGGGTAAACTGTCAAATACCCCACTTTAATGTAGCTACATCCGGAGTAACTTGTTCAATCGTTTTTGCTCACATCGCCACAGACTTTTCCTGATGCCCTACTTTTTGAAATACCTCAGATCATCATTTATGTTCTTGCTTACATTGCCTGTCATCTGAGTGCATTTATGACAAAGTAAAGTACCGTAACTCTATCTTCACCAATATTGGTCCGTTTTCTATGAAATTTTTTTCGCATTTTCTTTTTGCATGTCCTCATTTCAACCAATGTCGTTCCTTTCCACATACATCTGCAAGTTTTCCGTTCAAACCATAAAGTAAAATTTAGCCTTTTTATTTTAGCCATAGGCTTAGCCAGAATTTTTCCCAGGGGGAATCCGACAAATTTTTGTCGTAAAAGTCGATAAAAACGTATAAAAATGCGCCCTAGGTGTGAAATAATGCCTTTTTTGACTTACCACATCGTCCTGCAACAATTGAATGCATAGAAATTTTTTTTGTTGAAAATCATTCACAGATAGGTACCTAATGCTTTACACTTTGCAAGTTTTAATACGCGGGTAGGACCTTGGGTATGAGAGAATTTAACGGAAAACCTCTCTTTTGGGCCTTGGGGCTTGGGAGGGGGCTAAATTACAGAATAGAGTTGAAAACTCCAAAATTTCTAGAAACCGTGTTTTTACGGTGTTTTAAGCAAAAATCTTTTATGCAAAAGTTGGGAAAGGGGACGGAAAGCCACCAAAAAAAACAAACTGATATTTCATGTTTTATCAGCCCCTTTTTTCAACTTTTGCATTAAAGATCTCTGCTTGAAACACCGTAAAGACGCGGTTTGCTACCTTTGTTATTATCAGATGCTTAGGCTTAGGCTTACTTATGTGCATTCACCTTGGTGCCAGCGCATGAGCTAAGCCTGAGTTGAATAGGGCTAAAATTGCTCGTTCGCTCGCTCGCTCCGCAATTTTCGCCCCACCTCTATTAGGCTTAGTTCATGTCTGGCACCAATCTGAACCCTCAAACAGCTCGAATTGCGTTTTTCTAAATTTTTTATGACTGGCACCAATCTGAATCCTCAAACAGCTCGGATTGCGTTTTTATGGTGTTTCAAGCAGTTATTTCATGTGAAAGTAGAAAAAAGGGACTGGCAGGTAAATCATGAAAATGTACGGAATTTTTTTACAAATTTTTTCTTTTCTGATGGATTTCGTCCATTTTGTCAACTTTTCCATCAAAGATCTCGGAATTTTTTGAGAACATGGTGACCTTCGTGTTTTTTGTCAAAAATGCTATTTTTCTGGGTTTTTGACATTGCTGAATCCAAAAAAGGTGGTTTTATCGATCGAAATGCGTTTTTTCTGCATCTTTTGAAAAAATATTCCTTTTTCAGTTTTCAATTTGTGACGACAGCAAGTGCTTGCGGATTCAGATTGATGCCAGACATGGGCTAAGCCTAAGGCATAAATGGAGCGAAAATCGCTTCGCTCGCTCCGCAATTTTTGCTCCATTTATCTCAGGCTTAGCCCATGCGCTGGCATAAATGTGAATGCATATAACTAAGCCTAAGACATTGGTAACCCTGCTCAGTCACAGTCGTTCGACGCTTCGGAGACTAATTTGAAACATTCCGCAAAGCAGAGCTTACTTTTCGCCTATCCTTAAACACATGAACTCCAACAGCCTGCAACTCGGTCAATTGCCGACCGCCACATAATTCTTTCAGATTTGAATTCCTTTACCCTTTATTAGGTTAAATCAACCAGGCAAGGTTAATTTCTAGAAGGTCTCTACGTTCTCAATATTAGCCAGCCGGAGATTCCGACCATTTTCACTATCCATGACCTCTACTGCAGCTTAAAGACTAATTGAATTCATTTTTCTCAAATAGCATTTTCGACACAAACAAGCAGCTTCGGTTTTCACAGTCATCAAAGTAGTCATAAAAATTTTGGGCGCTTTGCGCCAAACCGTTTCTCAGCAAAGTCATAAGTTTTATTCCATGTGCATAATTAAAAAGAAATTAACTTAATTGTAGTGATTCTAGTATTTTTTGCTGAGACCTTCCGAATTTTTATGCGCTTTTTTAAAGTTACATCATCATAAAAAGGCAATATAAATATTGAGCACTCATTAAATCAGCTGATTCCTGCTGCTTCCCATGTTTTCGGCTTGAAATTCTAACGAATTATAGATACACTGACTCCCGTGGTCAGCACAGATCTATAAAGAACTTGCAATATATCTTCAAGGGCAAGAAAAGTGAGAATATGGCTTGCTACAAAATTGAACCATAAATGTCCTAAACTAATTTTACTTTGTACTTGTGTGCACACGTGGGCTTGGGGCTATGCACCCCCAGCAACCAAATACCTTCCCCCAGAAACCAAAATACCCCAATTATTCAAATTTTGAAATTTATTTTCTTTTTTTCGCAATTTTTTGATGCCAATGGATATAGCTCGATGAGAAACGTTGAAAAATGGTGTTTTTTCGCCATACCATTATTTTTAAGACAATTTTTTTATCTTTCAAAAATCTTGCAACCCCCACCCTTCCTACAGAATTTTGGTGCCGCCCACCTATTCTTGTGTGTGACAGAAATCTTAAAGAATTATAATAAATCTTAAATCTTAGCTGATTCATCCAGCAGTTCCGGGACTTGATGGAAAGTTTTTGGGTTGTAAACCTTTGGAGTGCCACCACCTGCTACATATGCCGCAACGATCGATCACTATTCATACTGCACATTATTTACATTTATAAATACATATCAGACTCTTAGCTAGACTGCACTGCAGTAATTCTTGGTGAAATGATGCATAAAATCACAGAAATGCTGAAATAAAAAGTAAATATGAAGAGGAGGATATTACGATGACCAGATGTGTACAGAAAGGCCCAAAATAGTCTGAATTAGCAGTTTTAATCCATTTTTCGAGGCAAATGTTGCTGACGTGATGGTACCATTCGGACTTATTAATTTCTAATAGTTTTAAACTTTTTGATTTATTTGGCCCGGGTCCGGGATTTTTCAGCCGGGCCCGGGCCTGCCATGACCGGCTCGGCCTCGGGCCCGGGTACCATACATGAACAGCACCAAAATTCTGGGAGGAGGGCATAGGTGCACAAGGTCAGGGTCGGCAGGGAGGGTGAAATGCCAAAAATTTAAAAGAGTAAATTTAACGTTCACGATTTTTTTGCTGTTTTAATGATCAAAATGGTCAAAATAGCCTATAAAACGTTTTTTCGTGTTAATGACACATTTTAAAAGCATTTTTAGTCCATTTTGACTGCATTATATCACTTTTAACACTAAAAATGCAAAAATTTATCAATTTTGAGCGCTTTTGAGTAAAAAGTACTTAAAAGTACTAATCTGGCGCGAAGCGCCGGAAAAATTTTGACATTTTTACTGATTTTTATGTCAAAAATGATGCAGAACAAGACCTGTTTGCTCAAAATCGCCGGACAGTACCGGTCTAGCTGACCCCTTAGAGGGTAATACCCCCCTCACCCCCTATGTGCATGTGTGGAGGAGGGTGCAAGGTCAAAAAATTGTCTTAAAAATAGTGGTGTGGCGAAAAAAGCACCATATTTAAGCGTTTCTCATCTAGCACTATCCATTGGCATCAAAAAATTGCAACAAAAAAATTTCGAAAATTGAATTCTCGGGGGTATTTCGGTTTCTGGGGAAAGTTTCCGGCCTTCTGGGGTGTATACCCATTAACCCCCACGCCCATGTGTGCCGGGCACCCGGTTGATCACTGTTGCACGCCTCATTTAAAAAAAACTTATAAAAACTCGTTCGGACAATCAAAACGCATTTCAGATCTCTCAGGTAGTATTCTTCTATCACACTATTGTGCAACGTGCTTTTATTTATAGAAAAAATTTTAACAGCTTTTCTTATGCTCATTTCATCATTTTTAAAATCATTAACAGCTAATCGTAGCTTATTCAGAGAATATGATTGATATGGTCGTTCTTGTGGTACTGCCATGCTATTTGATTGATAAATAAGTTTATACATAGGTGCACAAGATCAAGGTCGGCAGAGGATGGGGGGTGAAAACTGGAATCCCAAAAATTAAAAACAGTTAATTTAACGTTCACGATTTTTTTTGCCGTTTTGACGATCAAAATGGTCAAAATAGCCTATCAAATGTTTTTTCGTGATAATATCGCATTTTAAAAGCATTTTTAGTCCATTTTGACAGCATTATATGACTTTTAACATTAAAAAATGCAAACATTTATCAATTTTGGGCGCTTTTTAAGTAAAAAGCATTTAAAAGTACTAATCTGGTGCGAAGCCTTGGAAAAATTTTTGACGTTTTAACCACACATTCCTATAGGGGGTGTGAGGGTATTACCCCCACCTCAGGATCCGAGACTTGAATCACTGTCGGACGATTTTCAGCTATCAAACATTTTCTGCATGATTTCTGGGTACAAAAGCAGCGAAGATAATAAAATTTTCCAGCGCTTCACTCCGACTAATACATTTCTGTTTTGTTTACCCATAAAATACCTAGAATGAACTTAAAATGATATGAAAAGTCAAAATTTTCGATGAATTCTTTTATTTTTTACTTACTAGTGTGACGACTAGTCGGAATGGGACAAAAAGTAGTTAAAAATGCAGTTTTTCACATTAAAACATGCTATATAGGATGTTTTAGCCATTTTTCATATTTGACCTGCAAAAAAGGCTGGACTCTAAGTTTAGTTGTCCTAAATTTTGGGATTTCACCCCTCTGAACTTTCGACCTTGGAAAATTATGGTTTTCACTGCTTTTGATCTCAAAAAAGATGCAAAAAAACGTTCCAACAGCTCAAAATCGCCAGGTAGTACCTGTCCAGCTGACCCCTTAAGGGGATAACACCCTCCTCACATTTCTATGTACATGTATGTATGAGTTTATACCTTTAAAAAAGTATGTTATTTAGAAGGTTCAACATTGGACACCATGTGTCCAAAGTTAGATTAAATGGGTCCTCAAAAAAAGCTTTGATTATGTTCATTGTCCTGGAAAAAACTATTAGATTCTGAAAGAGCGCTAAAAGTTAGGTTAGTAACATATAAAAGCATGAAACTCCAGTCAGTAAAAGTAAAGTTTTTTAAAGTCAAAAATCAAAGGAATGCCGAAAAAGTTCAACAATAATGGTAATCCTTGATTCTAGTGAAGAACGCTAACAATAAAAGATATGCGATAAAATTGGCAAGATGATAATCTGTAAATAAAAAAAGTTCAACCCTAAAAGTTTATTATATGATGCTGTCATGATTTCTTTCAACTGTGTCAAATGTTCGACACTGTCCAATGTTGGTCCGTTTACCCTGCTTTTTTTGACCAAAAACGGCCCAAAAACACGCAATTTTTTCCAAAAATCGAGACTCGGTACATAGTACAAGTTCAGTGTCGAGTTAAATGAAGAAAATATATTTGCATTGCTTTATTTATATTACACTGCCTACCTAAAGCGTATATATATATATTAATTTTTAAAAAATTTTTTTTCTCAATTTTTTAACTTTTGACTGGCATTTTTGAGATTTTTCGTAAGTTTGGAGTTTTTGACTTTTCCACAGCAGGAGGTTGGCAACACTTGGTATCTATCGTTTTTTCCTGCATTTCGGGCTTTTTACGGATTGAATTTCGAGAAGTGGAAAAAAATTTTGGGCTTGTTTCACATTGAGGTAAATTTTTGTAAGGCAAAAATGTGATCTAGAAGGATAAAATGGCAAACATTTTATTTTTAATGCCTTTTATCGATGGTTGCTCCGCGCCGATTGCTGCTGCACCTGATACTATTAGTGGTATTTTTACTATGCGATGGCATAAACTCTAATAGAGACTTAAGAAGGTTAGGAGGCACGAAGTTAAAAAAAATTTCCTTATGAAATTACTGAATTAGGGTAAATTGAGGGCGCTGACTGATCACTAAAATTACTTTATTTTGGACCCTAAAATTTTTTATGCAACTTTTTTCAAAAAAATGTGATTTTAAAATAAAAATTCAGGGCAAATCGAGGTCTTTGATCTAAAAATGATATGTACTTGAGCGTCGAATTCGTTCCTAGCTGATTCATACTATTTTACGCAAGTTTTTATGAAAAGTTTTTGAAGGGCATATTTCACATTTTAATAAATTTTTTGACGGAGAGAGATCAACGAAATTAATAAAAAATGTTTCATTGTCTTGCCGCACATGGATATCCACGAGCCTGAGCAGGTGCACAAAAAATTCAATAAGCCTAGCCTTAATTTCCCCTAAGCCTTAAAATTTTGTTTTCATGTAAGATAATGCACGGGAAGATGGCAAAATGGTATAAAACTAGTAAAACAAAATAAAATATTTCAAATTAACTTTCAAATCTGATTCTATCTATGAAATTTGGCGACTGCATGCAGCAAACATAGAAATTTCACTGGTAAGATTTTATTTCATTTTGAAATAATTGTGCATACCGTAATACCTAACTGATCAGCAGACGATATTTTCGTAAATTTCAAGATAATATCACCTGTTTAAATTTTAAGTTTGCGTTAATTGTACAATGCCGTGTCAACAAATTTATTAAAAAACGGGCTTGAAATCTTTGTGCCAACCACACAAAACAAATTTTTTAGACAAAAACAGTTAAATCAATTGAAACTAGCACATGGGATCCATCGTTTTCAATCAATTTCAATTCCCGTAATCTTTCGCTGTATTCAAGCCAGAAAATTTTTGAAAATAAAGCCTCAATTGTAACTGAAGAACGAAGTTATTCAGAGCATATTACGGAAGAAATTTTTCAAGAAGTAAATACTTTGTGACATTAATGGGTGAGCATGTTCAACAACATTGGAAAACACGGTTTTAACTTCGTTTCTTACTTTAGCTATCCTAATGCAGTTTCCGAGATATAAATGCATCTTTGGGTCCTCCTCCATTGGGCAAATTCTTGGTATGGGCCTGCTCATACACATTTTTTATTATAACCATAAACGATTTGAGATCGTGATAACTAGACTTGGTTAATCGTGAATATGTCTAACGTAATTTATCTGGGAAGGATTCCTGAAGGATTCGTGGAAAAGGACATTATGAAATATTTTGCCCAATTTGGTCATTTAAAACGCCTGAAGCTATACCGGAGTAAAAAGGTAATTTATAGCGTGACTGTATCGTACGTTTAGTGGATAAGCGTATTTTTTAATCGTGTCGGTCGAATCACATGTTCTGCTTCTAAATTGCAATATC
Source organism: Mermis nigrescens (assembly GCA_036768485.1). NCBI lineage: Eukaryota > Metazoa > Nematoda > Enoplea > Mermithida > Mermithidae > Mermis > Mermis nigrescens. Next base: position 244,198 of record JAVLUZ010000678.1, read on the forward strand.
TGTCAGCAATGCTGCTATTCTGGGGTCAATGTCGGTAGAAAAAGGGAATTGATTTTTTATATATTAGTTAAAATCGTGTATCTATATTCCCCTTTTGTTAATTTATGTTTATTGCGCCATTAAATTGCATGTGCGGAATGGTAGATAAGATTACTGTAAACCTTTCTTTTATTCAGACGGGCCGCAGTAAAGGTTTTGCTTTCATGGAGTTTGCCAGTGCCGAAGTAGCGAAAGTTGTGGCCAGCACTATGAACAATTATTTGATGTTCGAGAAAATACTGAAATGTAACTTATTATGCTTTTATTGTCCACTCGATTTAATTTAGAAAGCTGAGTCTAATTTTTGTCTTTGTGTCTAATATGTGTCAACATGTATGTACATGGGTATTTTCGTGTGATTTTTCTTCTTTAAATCGCTCCTTTCCTGCTACTATTTCTTAAGTCTAATTTTAACAATTCGTTGCTTATGTTGTTTTGTTGGTTCGAAAATGAGAATCAAGAAATTTCAATTTGATAACCGTCAGTTTTTTAACATTTGGTACGTAATAAACAACTTTTTGTTGATTAAATATTTAGATTTGTTGAAAGTCGTTGTTTTAGGTCTTTTTAATTATGTTCTAAAATAAAGATTGAATAATAGATATGTAAATCTGGGTTCCCAACAGTTTGCCATTGTCAAAAAGGGTACATGAATATTTAGTAATAAAACACGATGCAGAAACTACGAAGTAAAGCAGTATCAAAGTGGGGTATTAACAAATCGCCTTAGCGCGAACCGCTATCAGTTGGCTAAAATTTTTCACAGGATTCAATCAAAGATATTTTTATGCATCTCATGCAACTGTTTCAAAAGTTTTTTATTCAAATTATCCCAGATTAGGGTCTTCAGAGTATATATAATAAAAAATGTTAGTTTTGACGTTTAAAAAATTTAGAAAAATGTCCTAAGATTATCCTCCAGCATTTCTATCTTGCACTTTGAGTTTCATTGCTTCTAAGGCTTTTTTTGACTCTCAGCTGTAAGTTTGCATAATTTCTGTTCAGGTCATGTTGTTGCAAAAGAAAAAGTGCATGCCAGAATGTTTCAGTCTTGGCAGAAATTGCCTAATCCAGCTGCTCGAATTCGTAAAATCGTCGCAAAAGCCAATGGGCCAAAAGGAGATAAACAACACGAGAGGATGCTGCGTAGATTGGCGAGAAAAATAGCGCAACAAAATAAAAAATTGGAAGAATTTGGGATAAATTACAGCTATCCAATAACCTGGGTATGCCTACAAATTTTTGTTAACCTAGAAATCGTAGCCCAGTTGCTAAATTGGCCGCTCTATACAAAAACAGCAATTCTAAAATTCACCTTTCTACCGGTCGCGCTTGATAATTTGCAAGAACTTTCTTATAATACAGCTCATGTTTTCTAGGAGGATCGTTATTGAAGATAAGCAAGGTAAACTTTTATTTATTCTTGAACGAATTTACTTTTCCTGTAAGATTGATCGGAATACTTTCTTTTTCGTGTTTTCAAGGTTTGGTTTTTATGACGTTAAAAATGATTAGCAAATAGATAAGTAATTAATCAAATATATGTAGTGATGAGTAATTTCGAAGCAAAATTACGTGCAAATACGTTTATGCCCTAGAGCAATCAGTGAACGCATTTATGCATGCCGATTACGCTGTTGAAAATTATACTGTCAAATACCTGGCGAATAGTGCTTGTCATAAATATATTGACCACCAATTGATCTGGTAGTACTCAACCAATATTAGTAGTCAGGTCCGTATCCAGGATTTGTCCAAATGGGTAGCGGACTCGAAGTTATTTGGCGAGCTCTTGAACACCTCATTTCCCGACGTGTCTCAACATGCTCTATCCGTTAAGCTCATAAAATTCGAACTTTCCGAGAAAATAAGCTCTGAAAAGTGTTATTTTTTGGGTCGCGCTTGAGACAAAATTATTGAAAATACTTTACATACGGCGCGAAGCGCCGAAAATTTGACGATTTTCGTGCAAAGAGACGCACTTTTTCATCTTTCCGTGCATTACCTTACCTGTTAAAAATTTTTACGGCCAATGGGCGGCCGCCCTTGGTAACCTTAAATACGGCGCTGTTAGTAGTTACGTAGAATTCTCGCCCCAAAATTTGAACATTTAAGGGTCCTCAAGTTTTGCCAATTATCGTTATGCCTGTTATCAGGCCCGTATCCAGGATTTTATTTGGGGGGGGGCGAAAATTTTAAAGTCAAATATCTCAGGAACCAGGCCCGTAACTTTAAATCTTACCGAAAAATTTAATATTATTAATCGAGATAGTTATATTTTAACTAATTTTTTATCTTAAAAAAGTTATATTTTAACTAATTTTTAACCAGGGAGGCGGGGGAAGGTTCCCTAGAATGGGGAAAAAAATTTTTTATCCCAAGGGTTCCTCCCGAAAGTGAAAAATGGAAGATCGGAAAATTGGCGAAGTGCGTCTAAACACCGCCAACACAGGTTATTAGCGTACTTCTGAACTAGGAAACTAAAAATTTTCCGGCGCTTTGCGCCAGATTTATTGTTCATGTATAGTTTTGTCTTCTAAACCGCTAAAAATTGCTCAAATTTGAGTTAGACATGGAAAGCATGTCTTTTTCCGACGCTGTGCGCCGGATTCATTGATCAGCTACATCTTTTGTCTTCTAGCCCGCTCAAAACCGCTCACATTCGAGCTTGACATTCATTGTTTTTCTCTGTAAAGCACAATGAATGAATACAAAGAGCAAGTGGTCGATTAAGTGATGAGATATCAGCTTAAATGATAAATTTGCTGTATATCAATATGGAATAATTTTTGAAATTCTTCTTCGCCATCGTATAGAGCTCGCCGAGATACGCTCAAAACTGCCTTTATTTTTGCCTATCTCCTAATGGTTCTCGAGATATCTGGCCTCAAAATTTTCGGCTCCCTCCGAAGTTGAATTACGGTTACGGACCTGACAAGAACCATTAGAAAATGGGCAAAAATATGGGCATTTTTGAGCCTATATAAATCAGCTCCATATAATAGTGGAGACAAATTTTTAAAATAATTCACGTTATTCCACACAGAAATAAGATAATCTTTAAACTGTCTGTACAAGAACACGTGGAAGTGGGGTTTAGGGAGTAAAGACCCAATTGTTAACTTTGTTTTGTTTTTTCGCGATTTTTTGATGCCATTGGATAATGCTAGATGAGAAATGTTGAAAATAATGTTTTTTCGCCATACCACCATTTTTAAGACAATTTTTTGATTTTTGAAAAATCTTGCACCTAGAGCTGCACGCGGGTACCCGAGTACCGGGTGTACCCGACTACGGGTATACCGGTACCCGACTACCCGGGTATACCGGGAAAATAATTTTACTACCCGGGTACCCGAATCCCCTAATATAAAATAGAAAATTAGCACTGCAGTTATGCAATATGTGCTAAGAATTGAATTAGAAACCTAGAAACATATTGCTTCTAAAGTGCGACTGAATCACAATGTAAATGTGATTTGATATAATCAACCGTAAAATGTTAAATAAGCGAATCTGTTAATATTTCCTATTATCACAATATATCGCGCGCACGGTCTAGGCATATTCCATTATTCAGCTCTTTAGTTACATTACCGAATTCTTCTTATTCTTCATTGTAAACAAATTTAAACAAGAAATTATCTGTTAGCGACGCAGAGCATTATATAAATTTAAACTGCAACTTTTATTCACATCGTGCGCGCAACTGTTCTAGTTAGACCTGGTTCAAAGCCTATCAATCTTCCAAATGCAGTCGGCAATAGGCGTAGCCAGGGGACATTGAGGGCACCTGCCCCCGAAATTTTTCTCAGAAATATTAATGATTTTTTCGTTGCAATAATGTATAAGAAAACTAAGTTCAAAAAGGCAAAAACTTCAAAATTTTCCGCGCCGAGTCATTATTATTTATTGCTATATAGATCCAACAAATTTAAAAGCTGGAATCAGCTAAAATAATCCAGCACTCCACATCACATTAGTAATTTAATGCACTATTTGTTCGTTGAATGAAACTGCGCATGCTTGTTGAGCATGATAGTAAAAGTGCGAAAATGATTGTGAACCAGTTTGTCTATTCTCTGCTTTGTTTGTCTTTTGTGTATTAGTTTGTCTATTCTTTGTTTCGTTTATCTTTCTTTACAAGGACACATAATCTTATTTTAATTGGAAGGAATGGCCAAATTTTCTTATGTTTTTGCGCATTTCTTGTTCTATGAACTGCATTTTGTTAATTAGAAGGCCACAAATGGGCCTGAAAACGGTAAGAACAAAATTTTCATGGATACATCTTTCTATATCTTATTGGCAGCGACCCGTTGCTGCGCTATTTACCCAGCAGAGGTCGAAAAGCGCATTTCAGATCAGTTTGTGCAATGTAGGAGTTCATCAATTTTAAGTGTTTTTGGGCTTGCTTCCCAAGCGAGATTTGGCCGATTTTGCGAAAATTTTAACGTTGCTATTTAACAGTAAAATGTTTTTTTTTACAAAATTTTCCGGGACTCTGCCCCGGATCCCGCTCGCCACCTCAAATGTTCCGCAGCCATAAAATCTCGTTGTACATGTGCAACGAGATTTTAGGGAGAACAAGCCAGGTAAAATGGTTAGGAATTTCTAAAAATTTCCGGCGTTTCGCGCCGGCATTAATTTGTCTGTTTTGTATGATTTAAGCGGTTTAAATTGAGTTTAATGTGCAAAAACGGTAAAATTTTCCGGAGAAAAGCGATGCTAGTTATTGTTCTTTCTTTTTGTAAAGCTCCAGCATTGCGTTTAAAAGCCTGAATCACTCAAAATATCTTCAGTAAAACTTAGTAATTCGTAGTTTTCTTGTTAGAAGCTTGAATTGTCAAAACTGTTTTGTACAAATTTGGTAATTTTCTGCTCTATCAGATTATTAGTATTCACAGAGCTTTAAACTGTTAAGCGCCACTTATGAATTCCGAACTGTTTGTTAATAGAAAGGCCATAAATTCAACATGAAAACGTTTATACCCCCGAACCAAATTCTGACTACGTCTCTGCAGTCAGCTCTAGATAGACTTGGACTTGTTTTTGAATAAATTTTCATTTCCGGTTGATTTCAAAATTGCTTTTCGTCAATGTGTTTTCCTGCTTCAAATGTTTTAATGACGCTATGAAGATACAAAACCTGCTTCACAATTTTTTGCTTTGAATTATGAAAATGACTCAAACTTTATTAAATGCATGCGAATTCTTTAGATTAAAGCCTTGATTCTATTTAATCTTGCATTAATTTTTCAATAATTTTACTGCTTAAATATCACTATGCCCTAGACCTCACTGTCAACCGTAAATAAACGATGTTCACTGCATTCTCTTTTATCTAAGGTCCTACCCGGGTATTGAAATAGCCGGATACCCGGGTAGTAAAATTTGCAAAGTGTGCAGCTCTACTTGCACCCCTCCCTAGAATTTTGGTTCTGCCCACCTATGTATACAACCGATTTCACATCATTCAATCAAAGAAAAATTTCTTATTTTGTGTCTTATGTTTTGTTAAGATAACTAATACAGAAAAGGGATAATTGAACGCGAAGCGCTCTGATAATATGGCATGTTACATCTCTAACTCAAATTTAAGCGATTCTGAGCGGGATAGGCCAAAACTATAGATAAACAATCAATCCGGCTGGAAGCGCCGGAAAATTTTGCGTTTCTACGCTAAAGAACCCTAAAAACCCGTTTTGGTGGTGGTTTAGACCTTCGAAATTTTTTCATCTTTCTTTTTGATGGACCCTAGTGTGACTCAAGAATTATTTTCAATTGTCAGGGCCCCCGCCCTTCCCCTGAATATGGGCTGGCCTGTTATAATATACGATGTTGTCACATGTTTTTATGACCGTTATGTGAGTTGCGAATTTATTAGTTTATCAGCTGACACTAATAGTGATGCCCTTTTATTATTTTTCGAAATCAGACTTTCACAAGTGAAGAACTTCGAATTATAAACTTTTATCTACTAATTTTGTCAATGTTCGCTGAAATAGGTTTTTAATTATTTGTTTTATTTATCTTTATAATGGCAAAATTTGCATTTGGAATGAAAAAATATTAAATTTCGCCGTTTTGAGGCAATTTTTAGTATTTATTACCGTCAGAAACAGAAATTAGTTCAAATACACTTGTACAAAAAACACTGGTCAAAAAATCGTTTTTCGGCGTTTTTTACGATGCTCTATTTTTCTAGAGCATAACAAAAAAAGTTTCGAGAAAAAAGTCGGGCAAATTGAACAAAATAGAGTCAAAACATGAGTAGGTCGCGCGAAGCGCCGAATATTTTACACTTTTGAGCAAATCGATAGCTAAGTACGCTTAAAACAGCACTTTTCTACTAATTTTCAGGGAAGTTTTGGAAACTTTCTATCGCGAATTGGGGGTTGGTTGAAAATTTTTCTGGGGGGCAGGATCCTCCAGACTCCTATGATCATGTATGATGCTTATATTATTTTCCTTTTTTAGTCAAAGGAAATTCCTGAAGTTCATGTCAGAGAGGAACTAAGTGACATTGATCAGAATGGAAGCGAAGGCGATGCTCAGGAAACGGCAAACGACAGCAAAGCATTATCCTCTGAATATTCACTGTTGATCGACAGCAGCGACGACGAAGTTGGGTTCAAAACGCCGGATAATTGTGTGAAAAAGTCAAAAAATCAGAAAACATTGAATAAAAAACGGAATTTGAGCGGAAAGATGAGAAAAGTGAAAAAATTAGATAGCAAAATGTCCCAAAACAATGGTGTCGTCGTTAAGTCTATTCTTAAGCGCGTTAAAGTCGATTGATACTGATTAGTAAAATAGTCGACGCAGCATATACATTTGATCACTGTGTAATGTCTGTCGGTGTGATATGTAACATATCTTTGAGCTCGACTTTTAGGAATTTTTTCCAACGTACATTAACACTGAATATGTAGTTACATCTTGAACTGGTCTGTAATTATGGTTTATTGGCTATTTTGTCCTTCTGGTGACCCTTAAGGCCCCCGCGTGCATTTCTGGTCTTGACCTTACATGCACGCACGGGCGGTTGGGGGCTCTAGATCCCAAAAATGGAAAAATGGGATATTTCTTATGGAAAATGAGGCAAAATGAAGGCAAACTAAAAATTGATAAAAATTTAAAAAATTTCGAAAGTGCTTTAAATTGACCAGAAACTGTATAATAACGTAGTTTTAACACTATTTAAGCGCTTATACTTGTTTTCGAGATCATTTTGGCTCTAAAAGCTCGATTATTGACCCCCAGACCAACTGATCCCCTCTCAGATAGACCATGCTGTGCATCTATGGTTTTGACCATAGATGCACATCATCATACATATGTTTTGGAAGGGAAAACCGAGTTTCCTTGTAGGGGATGAATACTTAATTTTACTATTTAATGTCAAATTTCGGTACTTATTCCGTTGTATTTTGTTCTTCATGAATTTGTGTGATTAAATTTGCATGAAAACAAATAACAATAAGGCGATGTAATGACCTTTAACATCATAGGTAGCGCGATAGCGCTACCTACAATATACCTGGTTACCTTTTTTCTTGTATGTTTATCACAGCGAGTGTGAATTTTGTGTCCCCCTCACAGCAACAACGGCACACACCTGGGAGGTGCGGTTTTTTTTAAACGATAGATAATTAAAAAACTCGATGTATCATTTTTTATGTCTACACTCAATACTGAGTTAGCAATGAGTGTGTAAAGTGTAAACCGAAGCCATTTTTTTATGTTGCCCCCGAGCTGTAGATTACGAATCTGACCTTAAAATTTCTTTACACTTAATGGTTGTTGCACAAAAGTGTAAAGTATATGGGTTTTTTACTGTTGGCCTGTCCTGAAGCTACGTGAATTTTTTTAATTTTAACGCAATATTTCTCGATCTGTGATCGTTTTAGTGTAAAGGTATCGAGACGAAAAACGAAATTTCTTCAGCTACTCCGCTAAGTAGGCGGAACATGCTAATTATGCTTAAGATGTGCCCTGACCTTAGCGTTACAGATCCTAGTTTATTTTGTTTCTATACACCCAATATTGCGTTATTAGCATAAGTGTAAAGTTTACATTGAGAAGCACTTTTCCGCAAAGAGCATTGGGTATCGAACAATTTGCGGAGGGCTAATTTTTTTAAATATGCTGCCCCTGAGTTGTAAATTACGAATCTGACCCTTAAAAGATCTTTACACTCAATGGCTGTTGCACTAAAATGTAAAGTATACGGGTTGTTTACTGTTAGCGTGTCCTAAAGCTTATCTAACTCAGTTTTGGTTTCTGTGCAGTCCGATTGGTTTGATAATGTAGAGGGTTACAATATCTCAAAACTTAAAATTTTTTCCTTTCTTAACGCAATATTTCTCGATCTGTGATCGTTTTAGTGGAAAGGGTTCGAGACGAAAAACCAAATTTCTTCAGCTACTCCGCTAAGTGGGTGGAACATGCTAATTATGCTTAAAATGTGCCCTGACCTTAGCGTTGCAGATCCTAGTTTATTTTGTTTCTATACACCCAATATTGCGTTATTAGCACAAGTGTAAAGTTTACACTGAGAAGCACTTTTCCGCACAGAGCATTGGGTATCAAACAATTTGCGGAGGGCCATTTTTTTAAATGTTGCCCCTGAGTTGTAGATTACGAATCCGACCTTAAAATTACTTTACACTCAATGGATGTTGCACAAAAGTTTAAAGTATACGGGTTTTTACTGTTAGCGTGTCCCAAAGCATATCTAACTCAATTTTGGTTTTTGTGCATTCCAATTGATCTTATAATGTAGAGGGTTACAATATCTCAAAACATAAAATTTTTTTAATTTTTAACGCAATATTTCTTGATCTGTGATCGTTTTAGTGTAAAGGGTTCGAGACGAAAAACCAAATTTCTTCAGCTACTCCGCTAAGTGGGTGGAACATGCTAATTATGCTTAAAATGTGCCCTGACCTTAGCGTTGCAGATCCTAGTTTATTTTGTTTCTATACACCCAATATTGCGTTATTAGCACAAGTGTAAAGTTTACACTGAGAAGCACTTTTCCGCACAGAGCATTGGGTATCAAACAATTTGCGGAGGGCCATTTTTTAAATGTTGCCCCTGAGTTGTAGATTACGAATCCGACCTTAAAATTACTTTACACTCAATGGATGTTGCACAAAAGTTTAAAGTATACGGGTTTTTACTGTTAGCGTGTCCCAAAGCTTATCTAATTCAATTTCGGTTTCTGTGCAGTCCAATGGGTTTTATAATGTGGAGGGCTACAATATCAAAAGTTAAATTTTTTTCTCTTTTAACGCAATATTTCTTGATCTCTGATCATTTTAGTGTAAAGGGTTCGAGACGAACAAAAATTTCTTCAGCTACTTGCACCCCCAGAATTTTGGCTCTGCCCACCTATTGATATATGGCCTGAAGTATCAAATAAAAAGGGAATTAGCAAAGAAAAATGCTCTGATGGAACAAAAAAAGGTAAATATACTTGAATTCCTTCGTAGTAAGGATGTAAAAGGAGGGGACTAGTGAAAATTACCCTATATGCGCAGAAGCCATAGGAATGTTCTAAACAGTTAAACTTCCACTAAACAACGCAAAAGTCGAAGTATATTCTGCGGCCTGTGAAAAATGAGGGTGTAGTCACAAAACGGTTTTAAGTGTTTCACAAAAGAGCATTGAAGATACTTCCATGACTATAAAATAATCAATGTATTATTTATTTAATGAAATCTTGACCTTCCACAATGCTCTGGTGTAAAAGATAATAGAGTAAACTTTACACCTACATGGCCAACTCGATAGTTTGCATGAAAACCCACAACAAATTTTTTTAAATTTTCCAAAATAAAGTAATCAAAATACTCGCCATCTTAAACGAAATTACTACGGAAAATCTGCAGAAACGCGCATAGGCCGCAGGATATACTTCGATTTTTGCGTCATTTAGGGAAGTCTGACTGTTTAGCACATTCATATGGCTTCTGCGCATATAGGGTAATTTTCCTTAGTCCCCTCCTTTTACATGCTTAACTATGAAGAAATTCAAGTATTCCACCTAAGTATCGCCGGTTTTGTTTTTGTGTAAAGTTGGCAATTTTAAAGCAATCTGAATGAAACTTTACACAAACATAGCGGACACCTGGAAGATTTTGTTGTAGCTCAATTATTTGCTATTTTATGATAAACTAGCTATGTATGTCCTATTCTTTAACTGGACGTACAAAAGTAGCCACATGGTTTGAATGGACCCAAAGTGTTGTTATGGTGCAGAGAAAATTTCGTACTGACTTTGGCCGCGATCCTCCTGACAAAAACAGCATTTACAAGTGGCATAGAAATCTTATGGAAACGGGAATAGTTACAGATACGAAAAGAAAACGGAGCCGTTCAGCGCATTCCGAAGGAAATATTGAAGGGGTTAGTAGCATTTTATCGAAAATTCCCACTCATCAATTCGTCGAGCATCAAATGCCCTCACGATTAGTTTGGGTACAATTCATAGAATCTTAAAGGGTCTTAAATGGCATCCATATAAGATACAGATTCTTCAAAAAATTACCGACGAAGATAAACAAACAGGCGCTTCATTCCCCTTTGGAATATCGTCAACGTCTACATAAAATGATTGAAAATTGTGGTGATCACGTTAAAGTTTATAATTATTGACCTGGTTTATATAATGTGATGAAAATTGGTAAGAATAAATCATAATGCCTAGAAATGATTCCTGTAAAGTTTCATTATTTATCGATCAGTATTGACTTAATGGTGGGAAAACTAAATCAGTGATACTTAGGTGGAACACCCTGTATATTTACCTTTTTTGTTCCATCGGAGCATTTTTCTTTGCTTAGTTAAATATATACGAAACAATGTAAGGAAAGTATCTGGATGAACGAATTGAACATTCTGCTGCTAAAAAATAAGTTATTGTACGAGAAATTATGCTGTAAGACGTCGTTTGATGCTTTTTCATGGTTCGAGCTACAGTTCCTGGTCCCAAAACGGCCTGAGGGGCGTGCATTCTAGAAGTCCTTGTAGGAGGATACCCCCAGCGAGCGTGGGTACACAGTATGGTCGATCTGGGGGTCAACCGGTTTTAGGCGTCAAAAATTAGAGCATTTTTTGGGTCAGAACGACCTTAAAAACTGGAATAAACGCTGCTATAGCGTTAAAACATTGTATTTCACAGTTTCTGGTCAATTCTGGGCATCTTTTACTGAATTTTCAATTCTCTCTGTTTTCGGCCTTCTTTTCACTCGATTTTCCCCTGAAGATGTCCCATTTTTCCATTCTGGGTGTCTAGGTCTCACATTGGCGTGGGGGTTTGAGAGATTTAGACCACCTAAAATCCGATCCCCCAAAAAAAATTGATAACCCCTCCCAGAATTAATTTTGTTTACATGTTTTCTTGGGAGTTTTGTCGGTTTTACACTACTCAGATCCCTCCCCCGTATAAGGCTGCTGCCCATGTATGACCTAGACCCCACAACCTCTTCCTCCACATCCCTGTCTGGTCTCTTGACCAACTGATATTGTAAATGCAATCAGCGGGCACATGAAGCTTCATTTCATTGGTGTGCAGGTCAGAGTTTTTGTGGTTAGGGAATTCATGGATTTCCGATTGCGTTTTAAGCTAAATTGATTTCATCAGGGAAATATCCAGAGTTGAGTGTCGAAAAAGTTTGATTCTCATTTTTACATCTGAAAATTTATGCATTTGTAAATAGTTTGACCAATTTAAGGCGCGTCTGAGAAGGATTATGTTTATCCGTAATGGTTAATAGAATCTTCTGCGGGTCAGTATCACACATGGGCGTGGGGGTTTGGGGGTATACACCCCCAGAAGTTGAAATACCCCCCAGAAAATTTTTTTGCTTTTTTAGCAATTTTTTGATGCCATTGGATAGAGGCTTGATGAGAAACGTCGAAAAATGGTGTTTTTTGCCATACGACCACTTTTAAGACCATTTTTTGACCTTTAAAAATTTTTTCACCCCCCAGAAATTTTTTCACCCCCCCCAGAATTTCGGTGCTGCCTACCTATGGTCAGTATGGACGGTTATGTAAATATGTTGCCCTGCCTGGCAGTTTTGCCACCCAAATAGTGTTGTTACGGAAAAGATACGGTTATTTTTTCAAAGATGTTTTTTAGTATCTTAAACATTAGCATAACATTCTTTTCCTATGTGCTCAGATAGACTAAAGTCTTGTGAATCCAAAACACAAGTTGAAACGGTCTGTCCTAAAAATTGTTACATCAGATTCAATTAAACTTATCTCGGAATTTAGAATAACCTTATTCGGTTTATTTGAATTTGCGGTGCCAATTTTTATAGTAGACCGTTTTGAGTTGTACTTTTAAATTCGCAAGACGATTTTCTATCAGAACATATGTGGCAACAATGTTATTTTAAGGGTTAAGTTAATGGAAACCGTAATAACCGCATTTAACCTTATCTTTTCCGTAACAACACTACACCCAAATGACTTTATCCGGTGTAAAATTACGCTTTCAGGCTTTACATAATTTCAAACCAAGTTTATGTGATTCTGCTCTAATGGGACCGATTCATACTTAACCTTTTGCACATTTCCATTTGGATTAAGTTCTTATAAAGTTTTTTTAGCAATTTGGTTCAAAATGTGAACCATGCCCGAAATTTTTCGCGTTTAAGATTTTGGTTCCTTTGTGAGGCATCTAAAAACGTTAAAAAACGGAGCAATGCTGAAAAACAAGTCAGGAAAGTTCTAAAAATTGATAATAAGGGGGTCCACCATAAATCGCGAAACAATTCATTCAGGCTCCGGGGGTATTTTGTGATTCTGTAAGGTCTAGACCCCACCCCCTCATCATGTCAACGTGTGCCTATCCGGATTGTTCATACAACAGATGTGGAGGTGACAAATAGGATGCGAATAATGGTGCCTTTCGAGTATCGACCTTGTGCAATTACATATATCGACCTTGTGCAATTATTAAAAAAATTATAGTTTTTACAAAACGGTTCTTTAGTCAAATCGCAAACATTCAGACTGGTTTTAACTGTTGTTCAAAAGAAATAACGCAACGCGAGGCACTGCACGACTAAATTCTGCACGTTGTTTGTTTTTCATGAAGAACCAGATTTACATTCAATGAAATGCTGCTTTGCAGAGAGCACAAGCTTTTAAGTTCTGCCTGTTCAAGAGAAGAAAAGTAATAGCTATGGGTCAGTTGTTTGTGATGATGAATGACTATTGTTGACTGTTTTTGATAGCGGTGTCGCGTTGAAATTCAAAACTTTCAAAATTTGGACTTTGTTCCTAATTCCCACGCCATGCGATTGGATGGTCAAACATTGTTTATACGTCGTGTTCCACCACGTGGTATCCGATGTTGAACTAATATCTAAAAAAAGTCTGCTCGTAGTTTAACAGCCGTCAACAATTCAATTCCGATGCCGTTTAGTCAAGAAAGAACAGAGTCGGGTAAAAATAATTTCAAGTGCGATATATTTCTTGAAACGTAGATGTATAGGTATACTGCAAATATCGCTCACATTGCTTGACAAATGGTCACGTCATGAATTTCCAAGTAACCTAAAACGGGTTATAATAAAAATAGTTCCATGAACCTTTTCACTTCTTTCTATGCCGCGCGCTCCTCTGTGTGTGTCCTTTGGCTCCTATTCAAGCCACTTTTGTAGCCCATGATTCTCAAAAATGCTATAATGCATTTTTCTAGATTCTTTAAATCGGTTAATAGATCGCGCGATTCTATGAGCATTTATAGTCTCTTTCACACAAGTTTGGGCATAAATTTTAAAAACTATGTCCGACAATAAGCTGACAGATTGCAATTACATATAGCATTGATTTGATATATTATTATCGTAATCCGTCGGCTTACTTTCGAAGAAATTCTTAAAATTTGCCCAAACTTATGTGAAACAGACTGTAGTCTAAACCCACCACAATTTTTTGTTTACGCTCCTCTGAATAACCATTTTCATTTGCACGGGTTTTTTTCTGATTCCGTTTTGTTCAGATTGCTGCTTGTTACGATGATGATTTCTCTTTTTATATTTCAAAAGGAGTAGTTCGCTTAAAATTTTCGACGTTTTCAGTCGCCAGTTGCCACATCCGAATACTCTGTCGCGATTTCCTTCTTGTCAGGTATAAAATTATTTTATTACTCCGATTCTCCAGAAAAATAATCTGCTCATTAATAATGCATCAATAAGTTGTTATACTGATTATAACACGATTACTGTTTTGCTCTTCATTTTTTATCCATTTTACTTCGCCTACGGCATTTTTACTGTTACCGGATCCACGGATTCGTTAACTTCATATTTATGTCGTGCATAAAGCAAACGAGGATTTTCTCGAAATCGAAAAGTCAAGAGAAACTGTTCAATGGAAATGCATGGAGTAAATGCGGAGTATGGGTTCTGTCAGAAAAGTATAAAAATGAGTTTAGAAAGTCCGGATTTTTTACAGAACGTGCTGAAATCGTTTGAATAAGGCGCGGAAAACAAGTTTTATAGAAAAGTATCCATTATTTCCCGAAATATTCCGGATTTTACCGCGAAATTCATGTTTTTTATGATTTAGCAATAGTACATTAAATTCATGTTTTTACAGTTTTTTCGCCAAAAAATAATTTTGCGTCTTTTTCCCGATATGCTGATGTTGAATATACTGACCGTTTTGCTTAACAATCTTTTTAACGCGATATGTACGAGTATATGCAAATTTATGCAAATTTTCATCCAAACATCTATATGTCGACCTAAGCGGGAGTGATGTCGACTTAAGCGGCCTAAAATTCTGCCTAATCTGAAACTGAACCTAGGCTTGAGAAAAATTTGGTTGAAAATCGACTTAAAAAGAATAAACGTCAAAATTGCCTATTATTAAGCACTGTTGAATTGTGGACTTTAAGGTCCTATAGCTCCTTCAATTTTTGACGGATTTTCATAAAACTTTCTTGTCGCGCCTTTTCACATTTTCTGCAAGTTTTGCAAGAAATCAGAAGTGGTTTTTTAGTGGTTTTTTACAATTTTTTACAATTTTTTTTACAGTCTTTTACAATTTCTGACGAAAACCCATATTCTGCACTTTAGCCCAAATGCATATATAATATTAAACGAAGAAGCGAAAAAGTTTTTCATTACATTCGCAGCTCTTTTGATCTATTGGGTCTGACAATATTTGTTCTCATGTAGACAAGATTCCCTTTGCAAATGAGTGTCCCTTCGTTTAAACTTTGTGTCCGTCTTGTTAGAACCACTGTATCGGCAGACCCATTAGCTCGTTAAACTTTATGTTCCACCGGAAAAAATCTCGTTATCTCGTTAGACCCATTGCAAGCTAAAGAACGATTGCATTGTTCATTAAGGAGTATGCATCACACCTGGGCGTGGGGTGGTTTGGGGGGGTATGCACCCCCCCAGAAACCAAAATACTAACCCCAGAAATCAAAATACCCCCCCCCAGAATTCAATTTTTGAAAAAATTTTTTTTTCGTTTTTTTCGCAATTTTTTGATGCCAATGAATAGTGCTTGACGAGAAACGTCGAAAAATGGTGTTTTTATCATCATACCACCCTTTTTAAGGCCATTTTCTTACCTTCAAAAAAATCTTGCACCCCCCCAGAAATTTCTTGCTGCCCACGTATGGTATGCATGACAGCGTTCATGCACGAATAAAATAAAGTTAAACCTATCATCCCAATGATCAGGGCTGTATTTAAGAGGAGGTCGGGGGGCCCTCGGCCGGAAAAAAATTTTGAAAGGTAAGAAAATGCACGGAAAGATATCGAAATCGAGTGCCATTGATGTAAAACCTTCAATTTTTAGCGCTTCGCGCCGAATAAGAAGTATTTTCCTTCATTTTGGCCCAAGCGCGACCAAAAATGCCACTTTTTATAGCCTTTTGATTAAAAAAACTTTTTAAAAGAAAGTTAGATTTTATTATCTTGATGGATAGAGCATGTCGAAAAATGCGGTTTTAGCGAGCTATCCCGACGAATTTTCCGAGATATCGGCCAATTTATTTCGGACCCGCCCCCTCCTTGGCCGAATCCTGGATACGGGCCTGCCAACGATAATATACAAATGGATGACAATTCTGTAACGAAAATGATTAATTGAATCTGTTTCTAAAAATTTTTTATGCAGTGATTGAACAAAATTCCAAAAGTAATTTCAACGAATCGTATTACATATATTGATATACATAATTATCCTAAAACTATCATTGAACTTGATTATTTTTTAAATTTATTCTTATTTAATTCAATAAACTCGAGACGTGAATTTACTAAAAGCGTTTTTTATGTCATAAACATTAAGTTTTCACACTCCAGTTTGTTTTTGTTCATTTATTGAGAGCTAAATTTGCAGGTGATCGGCAAATCAGCTGCAGAGGAAAAACATTTATATTTCATGAAACAGCATCACAACGTTTACATACCAAATATGTAACAGGGAATGGGGGATCCCCTCACCCAAAGTCGGACGTCCCCCCATCTCCCCAAAGCCAGAAAATTTTAGACCCCCAACCCCGATTTTTGGAAAAAATCGAATTTTCCGGCCGTTTTCAGGCATTTTTTGGCCAAAAATTGGAGGTCATTTACCTCCCCCCTTGAAAAAGGTCCAATTTCGAGCCGTTACATGTATGTTTACATAGTGCTTTTGTCTATCTGCCTAACATAAAAAGAATTGCAAAAATGTAAGGCATTATGTTGAACTCTTTAATTTACATATTCAACAAAGATCATTTTCAATTTTCAAGATCACAGAGTTCTCGACTCAGCCTGTTTTGAACAACCCTTTAATTTAAACGCTTAATTCAACGAGATGTCTCTTATAGGGTTTAAATAAATTTTTAGATGGGTCTGTCTATCTTTGGGGATTTTTTGGTGGGTTTATTGAGGTATTGGGTTTAGCGAGCCGGTAAATCTACCAATGCAGCGGGTCTAAAAATACAAGATCTAGATATTGACGAACAACAAAATTTATTATTACATTGGCCTTTTTATACCATAGGTCTAACAGAAATCATTTGGTAGATCACCGAGATTTTTCTTTGGGGCCTGACGAGTGT
Source organism: Mermis nigrescens (assembly GCA_036768485.1). NCBI lineage: Eukaryota > Metazoa > Nematoda > Enoplea > Mermithida > Mermithidae > Mermis > Mermis nigrescens. Next base: position 261,332 of record JAVLUZ010000678.1, read on the forward strand.
CTAACGATTTGGTTGGTCAAATAATATTCGTCGTAGGGTTTCTTCCTCTGAACTTTAAAAACGCTTAGGTTTATCGATACAGTGAGTCCAAGAAGACAGATCCTCCGTTGAAAGCCTAAAAAAGGAAATAAATGCACGAGTAGAACTTTCCCTTTCAAGTTAGGAAAATTTTTAAATCTTAAAAGATTTAGAAACAGAAAAATAAAAAATAACACCATTTTTCACCGAAAGCCAATACAAAAATGACCTATAATAATTTATTTTTTTCTTAATTGCATAATTTAAAAAAGATTCTTGGAGAGGGTCGTTGGACGGTTTGTTTTAACTTGGGTTGGTTGCACCCTCTGACCATATGGACAGTGACCAATTCCGGAGGTCTGATGGGGGCGAAATCGCCAAATATTTAATTCTAGGGGTATGCCGAATTTTAGGCGGTCTAAACCCCCGCGCCCGGTTGTGCCTGCGTTTGTTCGATCGTCTTTCCTTTTTCGCAAATTTTTCAAAAAATTTTGGTAGAAAAGTGAAAGTCATGTGTACTTAACTTGAGTGATCTTGCAGTCACCGCATGATTTTTTAGCAACGTACATACTTCCGCATTACTTACTGAAACGTGTGTGACGTACGCTTGCCGATCACGAGTCGTTAGTAATCGTATGATTGAGCAGCGTTGACATGTCTTGATAGTAATAAGGAAAAATATTATCTGATGTATCAAAAATGGAGCATTAAAGTGTTAAACAAGTTTCATGCGGTTAGATCGCGTTCGCTCGCAGGCACCCAAAATGACTTTGGAATAATTACTCGCGTGCAATAAAAAGTCGCGTGCAGTCGTTTTGCTAGAGTGCATATCAATAGTGATCGTCTGATTCGTAGTTTTATCTTCGATATTTTCTTTTTGCTTCCAAACGAGCTGCAGCAATGGCAATGTTGAATTGTGCGTGGCAAATTTTGGTAATTATTGGTGTAAATTTTCTTTTAATCCTGTAAATCGCTTTTCCTCATCATACTTGTACTTTTTGAAATTGAAATATTAAATTCTCATTTTATGGTTGTACTGTATTGTGTGGTCAATTGTTTTGTAAGACCATTTTCATCTGTATGTGATATGAGCATACCTTGCTTTTGACTGGAGCTGTACCGGGGTCACGCTGGCCCCGGCACCGGGGCCTGAAAATTTTAATATCGTTGTTAGATGTAAATTGTTGTATTGATTGATTGCAAAAATGATTGAAACTGATACAGTTCTATCAGTCACACTTTTATTTCGTTATAAACGTCAAACAACTAAGGCATTTTATTCTCTTGAGACAGTAAAACTGTTGGAATTGATACTTAGTTCAATCAATGAAGGCATTAAGTTTGCACTTATGTAGCAGCCACCAGTGTTGAATGGTGTCATGTTATAACCTTCAGTCACAGTCGCATTTACTTAGCATTTACGGTCCGGGGTTAGTCTGATCTGGGCTTCATCGTGTCATTTCGGGCTAAAATGATTTTAAAAATGGCTAGAATAGAAAGGTAACTACATTGGTTGTCAGATGCTGGTCGATTTCAATCATTTTCACGAAATAGCCGTGACTCTTGTCCGTTTCTGACCTTAATCTCACCATATTTACACCAGGAAATTTTCCCTTTCCCCCAACCCCCAAGCGTGCATCTGCTTGCTGCAGCTCTAGTAAATGTGGGAGCAATTCACTTTGTATCTCGCTTTACTGAATAAAATCGTAGTCGAAAATCGAATTGTTTTCTGACAGTGCCTCATGAAATTCTTTATTTCGTCCGTTTAATTTGAGTATCACTTGCTTAGCTAGAAAGCTAAAAAGCTAAGGTGAAGAAAGTTACCATGAAATCATAAACGACTAACAAGTATTCACCATGAGCCAGACAAAATTCTTTAACTGAATATAATCCTAATTTGAGTAAAGGTGATATTTTAGTACCTACTTGAAATTATTTTTATTTATTATATTATTATTATCATCATCATCATCATCATCTATTATTATTATCATTATTATTATCATTATTATTATTATTATTATTTATTATTATTATTATTATTATTAATTATTATTATTATATTATTATTATTATTATCATCAATATTTTATCATTTCAGTATTATTTTTCATCACTACTATTACGATATATGTCGCACATAAGAGCTGGGCACATATTACATAAGAAATGCCAGCATTAAACATCATATGACCACATTGTATGATATGTTTATAGGCCCCGGCCCCGCCCGACCCCGGTACAGCTCTACTACTTTTGACATCAGTACAGGAATAAATTATTAACCGAAAAGAATATGTCTAGAATATAGCACGTTTAGACATTTGTCACATGAGTAGTATGTACATAATTTAATCTCCCCTTGCCGAGTTTAAATTATTATCTATTTGACTTTTGATTTTTTATTTATCATTTTTCCATTCTTTGATGCCATTTAAAACGGCTGCAATTTATAACTGAGCAAAACCAAGTGCATATTAAAAAATTTATGCTACAACCTAATTAAGTATAACGCATCGTACTAATAATCGTACAGTATCGTATTTTCTCTTCGAACCATTTGAAATTATAAATATCACTATTTGATTTCGGATGACATCAGATAACTATTTCAATACCACATCTAACTTATCAGCATTTTTTTGTATTTTTTATTCCGATCTTGGCACGTTTCTATAAATGGTTGCATGTCCCAAATTTTACATCCTCGCGCTTATTTTAACTATGAGTTGGGCAATCAAACATCTAACATGCTTACGGATCTTTCAAAGTGAACCGCTTTCCACTTCAGAATGCGTCCATCTTAAGAATTTATTGTGAATAAATACTCGTAAATTTCTGTCACTCCTATTTTCAATCAAAAAATATTTGTGGCTAGATAAACCTTTCTTCAGTTTTCAGTCACAAATTAGATAGCATCCTAACAATTAGGCCGATGCGTAAACTTGATACCGCCTGTTAACAAAGAGAACCACTCTGCAAAATTTGGTTGTAACAGTTGTATCAGTCCATTTAATAATCTCAACAGTCCCCCCAGTCCCTTCGTCCTAACAATCTCATCCAACGGTCCCACCGTCCTAACAATGCCACCAATAATCCCACGAGAGAGTCGCACTGTCGCAACCATAGATGCACAGCATGGCCGGCCTGAGGAGCCACCCGGTTCGAGAGGGTCAGCTAAAAGTGGTATAAATGCCAAAATAACATAGAAATAATATTAATCCTCTGTTACTTATCATTTTTAAGCACTTCTGTATAAAATCAATGATTTTCAACTTTTTTGTCCTTCATTTTACCTTATTTTCACTAAAACATTCCCTTTTTTTCATTCTGAAGGGTTAAACTATACATGGCAATAACCGAATTCTGGGAGGATCTGAATAATGCGGAATCGCGGAAAAACGCAAGAAAATAATTTTGTGGGGATCTGCCGGATCGCCTGGGAGAGTGGACATTTCTTAACTTCTGGACTTTTCACGAATATAAATAGTAGTCAGACTTGTGCATAAGCATCTTACATCCAATCTACTGTAGAGCGAGATCAGTAATATAGAGAAAAAATTTTCATATGTATAATTACTGTTACATTATTTAGTTCGTCTAAGTCCTTCTATATACGAGTTTTCTAGTCTCTTAACACTAGTGATGCAGTTCATTTTAGCGTTTGTGGCTAATACATTAGTTGCACCTTATCTGTCAACACTGCATTTAAAGTGAGAGATACTGGAATTCCATAATGACAAATATCTCGTTGCTATTTACTATTCAGTCAAACATGTGACCTTTGCGTGCATTTCAATAAATATGTCGGCAAATTTGGCTTACACACGTGCATATCACGCTGGAAAGTAAGCTAATGAACTCATGCGAACCTCACAAGCATGTGAATGTTTGAAGGGTAAAGTCTCGTTAGAGCACTTTTGAGCAGTATCGTTAGAGCACTTTGTAGCGTTATAGCACCAGTTGCGTTATGGCACTAAATGTCTCGTTCCAGCACTCAGGTGTCCCGTTATGGCACTTCTGTGCCTCGTTAAAGCACTCGAACGGATGATTGTGTCCCGGGTGACCGACAGTCCCGGGTGACCGACAGTCCCGGGTAACCGACAGTCCCGGGTGACCGACAAATGGTTTCAAAAATAGATCTGTCAATCAAAAAATTCTCGTCTGGCCGACAGTACCGGGTGGCCGGCTGTACCGGGTGGCCGACAGTCCCGAGTGGCCGACTGTACCGGGTAGCCGACAGTCCCGGGTGGCCGACTGTACTGGCTGACCGACAGTCCCGGTTGACCGACAAGTGGTATAATAATAGGTTTGTCATAAAAATTCCTGACTGACTAATGATTTCGGAATTATTGCTTTTTCAAGAAGGTACCTATTTATGCACATAAACAGTTTTACCAATGCGATAACATTGCTCATACGAATTCAAAGCAAATTTAAAACATGCAGGATTTTGTAAAAAAGGCCTATTATTTACAATGCGTAATATTTTAGTGCTATCCTACTTAAACTTATTGTGGCTATCCTACTTAAACTTATTGTTTAGTGCATCCTACTTAAACTTATTTAGTGCTATCCTACTTAAACTAAATTAGTGCTATCCTATGTACTTAAACTTATTGTTTAGTGCTATCCTACTTAAACTTATTGTGACAAAAATGAATCTTCGATACAAAATTTTTACTTTTGATAGTTTATATTAAATATGTACATTTAATAAGTTTATATACAATATGTACATGAACTTATTGTTTAGTGTTTATATTAAATATGTACATTTAATAAGTTTATATACAATATGTACATGTAATAAGTTTATATTCACATTTATGCCAGTGAAAACTTTATTGCTATTCTTAGAGAATGAAAAAATTACGTATTTCGATTTTGAAAAAATGTACGTGCATACATACATGCGTACGTATGTACATATATTCATAGTAATAGTACAACCGGGTCATTTGGGAATTTTTATGCCACCTATCGATCACCCGGTACAGTGTCGGCCGTCCGGGGTTTTCCGCCACCCGGTACAGTCGGCCACTCGGGACTGTCGGCCACCCGGTACAGTCGGCCACCCGGAACTGTCGGCCACCCGGTACAGTCGGCCACCCGGGACTGTCGGCCACACGGAACAATCGGCCAGTAGGTACTGTCGGTCACTCGGGAATTTTTTGATTGACAGATCTATTTTTATACTATTTGTCGGTTACCCGGGACTGTCGGTCACCCGGGACGTTACCGAACGGATTGACCCTCAAATATCTCGTTAGAGCATTACTATTTGCCTGACGTCGTCACAGCGTACAGTTTGACCAGCAAAACGTCATAAGTAAACATAAATGGGCAGCAACAATAGGCATGTTGTGCCAGAAGATTAAACAAACAAAAGAAACATGTATAATCTATAGAATCGAACATTAATCGTATAAAAGCGATTGCTCATTCAATTTCACTGCCTGTTCAGTAGCTTTTAGCTTAGTAAAATGTACCTTTATCTGTATTTCTGTTAATAAAAAAATGTTACGTACCCATATTATAAAACGCGTATTGAACATTATTCAGTTGTACTTGTCCGTTTTTTGCATGAAATACGGAAAATACTATCGGAAATTGCATGAAATAAGGAGCTGAAGTTCCAGATTTTGCGAAGAGTCTGTTTTTTGAAGCTAATTCTTTTATCATTTCCTGAGTTTTACGTCGTCCGTTTTTCGTTGTTTGAAGAACTACATTATTATATACTATCAACAATAAAGTTTCAAAAATTTTGACTGAAATGTTAAAAAGTTATATAATTTCACACTTTCGGATTTTCTCAAGTCTACTTGTGCTTTCTTGCATCTCAGTCTAAAAAATTGCAGATGTGTTCTGAATCCGATGTGCTTTTAATGAGATAACCAGCATATCTAGACAACTGCCGTAGCTTTAATCCGGCCAAGTAAATTAAGGGCTCTGAAAAGTTGGCGAGGAAAAATTGGACGAAACAGTGATTTTGTAATATTTTCAAAGTGGTTTCTCAAAAAGAGTAAGATTTTTCAATCCGTCTAACTTTAGTGCCCAGCTCATTGAATGGGCGAGCTAGACCCATTGCCCAGCTGTGATGGCCATTAAAAGACTGGCATCTTAAATTTTGTGGGAAATAATAATAATAATAGTAATTAATAATAATAATAATAATAATAATAATAATAATAATAATAATAATAATAATAATAATAATAATAATGAATGGTGATGATAATAATAATAATAATAATAAAAAAAATAATAATAATAATAATAATAATGATGGTGATGATAATAATAATAATAATAATAAAAATAATAATAATAATAATAATAATAATAATAATAATAATAATAATAATAATAATAATAATAATAATAATAATAATAATAGCTTCGTTTGAAATATCGTTGATAAAAAATGTAACGAAGTATTCCCATGATATTTTGTTATCTTAAACTATTGCAAGAAAGTAATGAGATACTATCATAAACTTTGATTGCCACCGATAGTAAGATATAGGCCCGTCAGTTATCACATAATACTACAAATAGCGCGAAGGGGCCTGGGGTCTCTGAACCTCCTCCTTGAAATCTCTGGCGGCGGGCTCCCATAAATCGATCATCCTTGTAGACCCTAATCAAAACTGCTCTTTCTAAATACTTTCTACAATTTCACGCAATCCGAACCCCCAGAATTTTCTTGCTGCCAATTGAATGATACCCTTCGTCATGGAGATGTTTGCTAAGAATCTTTGCTTTAAGATCAGTTTGCTCAGCATGGATAATAATTACGGGAATCTTGCATATGTTTAACGAAATACGGTGGGAAATGTGCAATTTTCCACAGCGTTATAAACCCCGGCACAATTTACCAGTTTTCGATTAAAAAAGCTGGACTCATCAGTTTCTGGAAATGTATAGCTTGCGACAAATTAAAAAAGGGTGAGCTGTTTCGTGATAGAAAAGTTCCGATTATCAAAGTAAGGAACGACACTTTTTTGGACGATCCGGATAGTCCTCCTAATTTGCATTTTTGCGCTGCAATTGATACCCCGGTCAATGAGGCTGTTCAGATTGATCGCTCAGCACGTCAAAATATTCGGAATAGTGGTAAAAGACCAAAAGCTGCTTATAATCAAGCACAAGCTCAAATTGTTAATCGATTCGCGGATAATTTCAATGATCGAGAAAATGTCCAGCTCGAATTTCCGACATTTAAAAAAGTTCGCGCGGGCTATTACAGGAATTATAATGCAAAATATCCGATAATCAGAAGCATTGAGGAAATTCCTCTAAATTTGAAGCGAACTTTATTTCATTCTACTGCTTTAAATCCGGATGATCCCTTTTATGAAGAAAATTATTTGATCTTTCAGCAATCCGAGCCTCCCTTCTTAATGTTTGCGTCTCCACTGGATCTGCAAATTTCCGGACAAAGTCAACATATTATTGGCGATGGCACCTTTTCGTACGTCCCAAACGACTTTCCCTTTGCTCAACTGTATGTTTTATTCGGGTTCGTAAATGGAGAAACCGTCCCCATTATTCATGCTTTAATGCCCAATAAGCTCGAAGAAACTTATACGCAATTGTTTCGTTCCATAAATGCGCGTCTATTAGCTAAAAATGTTTTTCTGCATCCCCAGCATATATTCCATTTGACTTTGAATCTGCTTCAAAGAGAGCTGCTTTGGCTGTTTACCCCAACACTATTGTTAGGGGTTGCCTTTTCCATTATAGCCAAGCTTTACAAAGGAACGTGCAACGCCTTGGCCTAAAAGCTGTTTATGAAAAAAGTGCTGCGCAGCATTACGATTTGCCACAGTATGCGGATTTTAAATATTGGGTCAGAAAATTAATAGTCTTGCCCTTATTACCGCCGAATTTAGTGCTTCCAGCTTGGAACCAATTCTTAAGACTCGCTCCAATCACTGAAAATGAGGTTATTGATGGAAAGATACAACAGTTTATTGATTATTTCCAGCAAACCTGGTTAACAGACCAAGCGAAGATTGATTCCTTCAATCACAGTGAAAATGATGGTCCTCGCACTACAAATCACGCCGAGGGTTACAACAACTCTTTGCGATCTACATTCGACCATCCGCATCCTCGTTTATCAGTTTTTCTTGTTAAGCTGCAGGAAAGTAATAACGCTAAGCAAGCTAGAATTCGACAACTTCTCAATGGGGCTCCCCCAGCACCTCGCTTGCAGCAGTATGTTTAAAATGACATTAATATTCAAAACGATAGGCAGGTTATTATTAATACGTACAATGGCCTGCCGAATGATGCCGATTTTGTTCAGCGTGTCAATATTGAAATTTCACACTAATTAAATCATGTACACCATTTTCTGTAATTTTTCGTTTAATAATTCTTTTGAACGACAAAAATTTGCTTATTTTTATGCATGCGTACATCAATAACGTAAACTCCGTCATTTTCGTGTAAAGCATGATAAGACAATTTCGGTGCTCTAACGCGACATGCTAGTGATCTAACGAGACTCATAGGTGCTGTAACGCGACAGACACACTGGTGCTCTAACGTGACAAAGTGCTATAACGATACAAAGTGCTATAACGAGACGATTGGTGCTCTAACGCGAGTGGTGCTATAACGATACCTAATCCGTTTGAAGTGTATCACATGAAAAACAAATTTATGCATTTAAGAATGCTTAATGATTTTCCGTACCATGCCTTCATAATTTGTTAAATTAAGTGTCATAAAAGACTAAGAACGTCACTTAAAATTTCTGTTCATAATTATTCCAACACTGAGTTTATAACTTGAGACGCGAAAATGATTGCCTGCTAATTCGGTATTTTTTTTGTTTTGTTTATGAGGATCACAAAATTTTTTGGCACCATACTTTTGAGTTCGTCTTTGTGCATGTAAAAAGAAATCTTCCACAAAAACTGATTGATTCAGCTGCATACTTGCCTCATTGATTATAAATTGAAAATTTCAGTTCCGGGCCAGAACTTGTTCCACCAACGGTTCGCAGAACATGGATAAACCTGATTCGACTGCCGACTTACGATCCAGTAGTTTAGTGGGTGCCATAGATGAAGGTACTAGCAGCACAAGATTTCTGGTATTTTCTACCAAAACTTTCGAGGTTGTGGCTTATCACCAAATAAAGCTGCATGATATGAGGTAATTTATTTCTATTCTCTGTTTTTTTTATTCTCACTAATTTGATATTATTTATAATTTGTATTTTTATTTTATTTTTTCATTCATTTATTTTTGATTTCAATCACTTTTTATTTATCAATCAAAAGCTTGATTTTCATTTTTGTCCATACCGGAGTGACTTTCAGTCCACTTTACTTTCATATTCGTGTCTGTCATGAAATTCGAATAATTTACTCCTCCTATACTCCTTGTTCTCGTTGAAAATACCTTAAAGACTGGCTTGCATAGCCAGTTTTTATAATAAGCTCTGAGAGACTAGCTATTCCGTAAAATTGACAATTGGCTTAGTCTAGGACTGCGCTACCACTCTGATACGAATCACTTTGGCGCAGGGACGGTTTGGCGCCTTCGAAAAGACGTTTTTGATCACTTTTGGCGCTGCTACATACTCTTGAAATGTGCTGGTTTAGCTAATTCTGGGTTCTTCAACGTATTAAAATAATTATCTTGAATAGTCAACTTCTTTGCGATCGTATTTTGAGCCCATGTGAAATATAATTCTATATTACAGCTAAAAATATTCGTATAATTTCTCACGTTCTATAAAAGAAATGATATTCGTAAAAAGGAGATGCTGCTGATGCTCTAATCGCTTTGAAGAAAAAGTTCTGAAACTTGCATGTAATGAATGGCACGAATTTAAGGCGTGGAACGTGCCATTTTCTTTTTAGGGCAAAAATACCTAAATACGTTGAAAGCAAGTTGTTTTTTTTAAAGCGGGGGAAGGGGGAAAATGTCAGTCTTTAGATGATTGGGTGGGTAGCAGTGGCGTGATGGATCCAGGATTATCGTATGGGACGCGGTATCCAAGTTTTTCTCAAAAGAATCAAATTAAATCCAAAAATCCCCAATTCACATGCAGAATAGCGTTTCTTCGCCAATTTAAATTGTCCACTTTTATTAAAAATGATTTTCGGTGCGAAATTTTCAAAAAATTCCACAATTTTTGGCAATTTTATGCAAAAGTGCTAAACTTTCTCTCACTTTAGCTTAAATTCGGCGCGAAGCCGCCGCAAAATAAATGAAATTTAGGCAGAGGACTTCTTTATTCCCTGTATTTGTACACTTTGGGCAAAACCTATTAAGCATATGCAGGGAACCAAAAACTTTCAGAATTTATGCTAAAAAATGGAAGAAACATATGGCTTCCAGGCCGTAAAGAAAGTGAGCAAAAGTAAAGAATAGTTATCATCATACGTGGGCAGCAAGAAAATTCTGGGGGAGGTGCATGATTTTTTTGAAGGTCAAAAACTGGCCTCAAAAATTATGGTATGGCGAGAAAAAAACCATTTCCGACGTTTTTCATCGATCTTTATCCATTGGCATCAAAAAATTGCGAAAAAAACGAAAAAAAATGTTCAAAAATTGAATTCTGGGGGTGCATACCCTCCAAACCCCTCCCACGCCCAGGTTTGGTCATCATCCGGCGTGAAGCGCCGGAATAATTTGATAAAGTACGTAACCCTGGCCACATATATATATATATATATATATATATATATATATATATATATATATATATATATATATATATATATATATATATATGCCTTTTTGGGCTAAGAAACGATGGTTACACGTCAAAAACACTGTTTTTCGACGTTTCAGGCAATGCTCGTTCTTTCTACAACATTAAAACATTAAAAAATTTATTTGAAAAAAATCGAGCAAATGGAAAAACATATAGTCAAAAAGTGTTTACATGGCGCGAAGCGCCAAAAATTCAAGACTTTTGAGCCAAAACGAGCTAAAAACGCTTAGAAGGGCATACTTTTTACAATTTTGTGAAAAATCGACTACTTGGGGGTCGCAGCCATTTTTGGGGGGTCACTAGCCATTCTGTGGTCAAACCCCCCACGAATACGTATGGTCTCTCACACTTACGCTGCGTATGAAAATAACAGATTTATCTTGGTCGGCTGGCTCCCTCAGTTATGTATATCCTTATTGATTTTAAATTTGATTTTTTATAATTTTTATGTACCCTTTATACTCTTTTTAATGTTTGACTTTCCGTTGCGTGCCATTCGTGCTTGGGCTATCTGTCATGAATTTCGACGGAACCACGTATTTTATTTATATACAGTATCACGCTTTTTTAGCACCATGCTAATGAAAGTTGCCCCATGCTAATGAGAATTTTGGCCCTGAGCACGACGTACTAATGGTTATGGAGACGTTTTTTGGCAAAATTATAGTAATTTTAACGCTTTTTAAACTATTTTTAGGCAAAAATCGTAAAAAAATTTCGGCGCGTCGCAGTCTTGCTTACTGTTTATGTAGCCCCAAGCGCGCGAATTAAACACTCCACCATCAATCTACGTACAACAAAAGATTTAGCATTCATCTCGCCTATTTGTTTAAGAATTTCTAGCACATAATAATTACTTTGTGACAACTTTGCACTGTTTTATGTTGTATGAAGACAAAATTGGCTTCTTTATGCTCATTTATCACTCAATTCATAAGCGCAATGACGTCTGTTTTTATATCAAATTAGTATATGACAACCGCATTATCATTTTTGATGTTGTTATTGATACATAGGTGTCAGTTTGTAAGTTTATTGAGCATTAGGAAGCCAATAATTGTGATTTAGCATGAATTTCTTGATTTATTTAAAGAGAAAACATTGATCAAGAAAAAAACATTGCGCAAAATATCATAGCATTCTTTAACAGCTAAATTAAAAAAGAAAAGGACATGCATTACTGACACTATATCTAGGTATTATACAGGTAAAAAACTGAGGTGTGCTAATTGTAATCTATTCCGTGCTAATGGAAAAAATTTTCATTAGCACTGGTGCTGATGGGGGTCGTGCTAAAAAACGGTGTACAGTATACACTTATCGCTTTTATGACAGACCTCAGCCTGGCTGGGTGGAAATGGACCCAATGGACATCCTGAACTCTACGAAGGAATGCATTGCTATAACGTGTGGTAAATTAAACGATCTCAAGTTTGATGTACGTAAAATATGTGCAGTTGGCGTGACTAATCAAAGAGAAACTACTGTAGTATGGGATAGAAGAACCGGTGTGCCACTTCACAACGCGATTGTATGGTAATTAATCAAAGTTATCACAACAAAATTTTTAAATTTTCAATTTATCCTACGCTCTATAGTTAATGAGTATATTTATCTACCTGTTAACAGGTGCGATGCCAGAACTGAAGAATTAGCTGAAATATACGCTAAAAAGTGCAAAAACAAAGATTTATTCCAAAAGCGATGCGGTCTTGTTATTCATCCTTACTTCAGCGCATTAAAGCTTAGATGGTTGCTTGATAATGTGCCTGAGGTAATGCGCGCATATATAATATAATTTTTTATGCCTTCAAAGATCAAGCAATCTTATGTTGACTGGGGTGGGAGCTGATTTCTAAATTTTCCTGTGCATCACTTAATGTGAGCTAGCCTTTCTGCTCTCGAAACTTATTCTCGTTGCATTCTGTACCTTGCTTTACATTAATAATATGTTATTGATGCACTTGTTGTTATTGATTTATTTTTCCAATCAATCAATCAAAAATAGTGGCATAGTTTTGCATTCTCACCCTTTAAATGACCATTCTTAAAATTTTCGACTGCACAGTGAACAGCTTCAAGTACATCATGGGAAATCGGGGGAGGGGGTGTTAAACCAAAAAATTTTTGTAAATGCTCTTTTTGGGCCTAAGAACATTGGATGTCATAGATGAGCTGCAACAAAATCCTGGGGGTCTGATGTGGCGAAATCGCCAGGAATAACAACAAAAATTCAATTAATGGGGTCTATCAATTCAAAAGGGATCCGCCAGATTTTCGGGGGGAGGGGGTACGGACCCTACACCTATGGGTGGTGAATACGCGTCAAAACATGATTTTTTGATGTTTCTGATTATGCTCTATATTTATAGAGCGCAAAAACAAAAAATTTCAAAAAGAAATCAAACAAATTCGAATAAATCAGGCAGAATATAGTCAAGAAATGAGTACATGGCACGAAGTGCCGCAAATTCGTTACTTTTGATCAAGCAGATAGCTAAGAACGCGTAAAACAGCACATTTTCCACGAATTTTTAGGAAAATCGATAATTCTGAGGGAATGAAAAATTTACTGGGGTTGAAAACCTTATGGGGTTAGACACCCACCTTCCCCCCGAGATCATTTATGGTTCTGAGTATTATTTTTAAATTAGGTACCTTTTTTGCTTAACCTTCATTACTTTTTGTAAGTCCTTAAATGTGAACACTCCAAATTACAATCATTGAATCTTTTGTTCCACATAAACTTGAAATCGACTTTTTTCCTGAATGCAAGATTTAATTTGCGATTTAGTCAAAATAATTAATCAATTTCGCGATGAATTAAGTCGAATTCGGACATTTATCACTTTTGTATGTTAGAAATGTTTCAAAACTTGTTTATTCCGTATAAAGCAAATTTAATGTCCTTCGCGTATAATAATGTGTACGTAATATCAGTTTAAATGCTTCTTGTCGGTTGACATAGACTCAAAAAGGTCAGTTATGCGCAACAATAACACAGCAAATTTTGTATCCACTTTCAGCAAAAGAATTTTTTTCATTGCGATTCTAGCTATCAAAAATAATGTGCTTAGTACAACATTTTAAGTTATTTATTTCTTGAACTGAAGCAGTACGGGAGAAGAAAGGAAATTATTTTAAGATATACTCTTAGAGTTTGCTTGAACAGGAGACCGATTTTCGATTTCGTAAGATGGCCTGCCTTGTGGCGAAATAGAGATAAAAAAATAAAATTTTTCAATGATTTTTGGCCATCCTTGTAATTCTTCCATTTTTCAGCACTTCTCGCCCTTATTTTCATAAATGGAATTCACTGACTTTTTGTCAGCCTGGAAGCCCTGAGTTTGCGACAGAAATAGTCCCTTGTAGACTACTACGTACGATTTTGTTGCTCTGCTAAAATTCATTGAGCAGATATGTTGTGATTTAAGCACAGTTTATCCAGCTTTGTAGTGGAATTCTAAATTTTTTCGGCACTTTGCGTTGATAGACTTGTTTGCATGTATTTGTTTCTACATATGCTCGATTGCAGGCAATACAACAGTAAATGGAGTCATCTGTAGCCGTCATGCTGTCTGAATTTCCAGAATTTCCGCTAAATTTGATGAAAGTCAGATAGCGTAACCACTTCAACACAAAATTTTTAAAATATTTTAGATAATTTTTCAACAAAATATCTTGTGTTAGAAATGACACTGAGTTTAAATTTTTTTAACAAAATATCTTGTGTTAGAAATGACACTGAGTTTAACTAAACAACGAAAAACGTTTTTAAAGAATATTGTTACTCTTGTGAATAGTTGGTTTTAGAGCTAATTTCGACCATTTGGGATAAATTTGAGGGCCACCTCTAACAAAACCCTGAATCCGCTACTATAACATATCTACCACACACGATTTGAGGGGTTCAAGAAAAGTTTTCACCCCCCTCCCCAGAAATTTCCCCAATTCGCGATTTACCTAAAAATTCGTAGAAAAAATGCTGTTTTAAGCGTCCTTGCTCTAAAGTGTTAAATTTTCGACGCTTCACGGTATACTCATTTTTTGGACTATTTTGTCCAATTTATTCGGATTTCTAAAATTTTGTGAATGTTTTTACGTTCGAGAAAGATAGTGAATCGTCAGAAACGTTGAAAAATGATGATTTTTGGTGCCTATCTGCCGTTTTTTAGCCCAAAAAAACACTTTGAAAAATTTTCTGTCTCACCTTCGAATTCTCATGTGTGCATGCCTTATATCCATCAGACTTTTTGCTTTGCGTAGAATAATTGAGAATTTTTTGAAAACAATTCAAGGTTCAAATCGCTTTGAAAGAAGGCTACTTAATGTTTGGGACGGTGGACACGTGGCTTATATGGAATTTGACAGGTGGCTCAGAAGGCGGCGTTTATGTCACGGATGTATCGAATGCTAGCCGAACCATGCTTATGAATATACGTACTTTGCAATGGGACCCGCAGTTGCTGAAGTTTTTTGACATCGATCCTGACATTTTATGCGATATAAAAAGTTCTTCAGAAATTTATGGCAAAATACGATGCGGATTGCCTTTATCAGATGTGCCTATCTCAGGCTGCTTGGGTGATCAGCAAGTATGTACATCAGAGACAGTTTTTACGACACTGGGACGAGGCTGACCCAACATAAATTGGTTTATATCTCGAAAGTCGAGATAACAGTGAAAACAGCATTTTTCGACGTTTTGCAACATGCTCTATCCACTAGCTCATAAAATATAGTTTTTTGGATCAAAAATTTCTTCGAAAAGGCCTTTAAAACTGTTGTTTATAGGCCGTTAAAACCTTATATATGGCGCGACGAAAATTTGAAGATTTCCGAACAAACAGATGCAATTTTTCCATCTTTCCAAGCATTATCTGACCAGTCGACATTTTTTCAGCCAAGAAGAGGTGGCCGACCTCCGTTTCCCCCATATATACGGCCCTGGCCTTAGCTGAGTTTGGGAGTCCAAGTAATTTGTAAGATTACTATAAATAAAAGTACCTACCCTTATTCCTAACAACAATTCCTTTTTATTATGAGAATTTTCTCGCGAAGTTCCTTATCATGACTTTCCTTCACAACTATGACTTTAAACGCGTATTTTTGATGATCATTTACGATGGGGTGGCGTGAAATTGGAGTGGCGCAATTTATTTTTATTCTTCAAGACGATTGAATGCACGAACGAAGAAAGATAATACTCCTTTCGATAAAATTCGATTCGAATAATTAACTTTTTTCTCGAAAAAAGGGTGGGATATTACACATATAGAACCAATGTCTTTATGCATTTCTTCATATTTTCGATATTACCTACTTTTCTTTTTTCACCTTTAAAAATATTTCTTTTCATTTCCTGTTATTATTCAACGAGAATGCAACTCTAGCATGTTAAATCAGTCTGCAACGCGATTGAAAACAGCTATTCTTGTCTCAAGAGCGAATCGGTTCTGCAACGCTATTGAAAACAGCTATTTTTGTCTCTTTAAGAGCAAATCGGTCTATGTTGCTAAACAAAACAGTACGATACTTTATTCTGATGAACACAAAGCTAAAACGTCACGAAGAAAGACAACATAATAAATGCGAAATCAAGGCAATAACCATTTGATTACGCAGAGCACGAAGGTAAAAGAATGGATTAGGTAGCGTTATAGCACCGCTCGCGTTAGAGGGTTCGGGTGCACAACCGCCACATAGTTCATGACCGCCGCGTAATTCACAACCGCCGCATAGTACAGAACCGCCACATTGGAGAGCACAACTGCCGCATAATTCATAACCGCCGCATAGTGCACAACCGCCGCATAATACAGAACTGCCACATCGGAAAACACAACCGCTGCATAAATTATGCAGCCATAATTCACAACCGCCGCGTAGTTCACAACCGCCGCATAGTCAGAACCGCCGTATACTTCGTCTACGATTGTGACCCGCTTGACCCACCGTCCCGTTAGACCCACCGTCCCACTAGACCCACCGTCCCACTAGACCCACTTTTTCGTCCCGCTAGACCCACCATATTGCGACCGTCCTGCTAGTCCCACTGTCTCGGAAGACCCACCCGAAAGAATGCAGACATACATATTACATGTGAAATGAAAAATAGTTATCATGACGCTCAAGTGAATTCTGCTAAAATTGTTTGTAATCATTAATTTAAAAGCAAGTTTGAGGTGTGTGACAGTCAATAACAAGCGGTTAGTTTGTTTTCATGAATGTGAAATTGTACATAATTACCATAGGTACTTCATTCGAATGTGAATGTGACAAGTCGGTAGGTACATTAAAAATCAGCAACTTTTATCATATGAAACATTACTGCGAATATTCTCAGTGCAGCAAATACGTCAAATAATTCACGTAATTCTGGATTTCAGCGACCAGCATGTTATGATTAAGGTCGTTGACGATTAGATTCGGATTTTTAAAAACAGATTCGGATATTTTGAAAATGACCTAATTAACATTTTCGATTTTTTAGTGGAAATTTGCAACATCCGTTCGGCCCGATTATTGTTGAGCCGTCTTTGTGAAATGCTTACATGCTTCTCATCATATTCATATGTGCATATCTTTACTGTTATCGGAATGCAGTGTCAACGCTTCAATCTGTGTGCCTACTTAGTATGCGAAAATTCTCTGATCGGAGGATACAAAGAGTACAACATCATTACGATAAAAAGCAAAAAAATGTTCTCTGAAATGTGTTTCACAAGAGTGTATTCCTTGACATGAAGAATAAAAATTTATTTTTAAAGAATAATCGGCCATGGCTGGCTACTTACCATTGCCACACACATGCACGCACGCACACACATATCTTCTTTGCATGTTATTATTTGTAGTGTACACAATTTCATGCAATAATATACAAAATTTATTAATTTATTAATTAAATTTAATTGATTAGATGGTTAATTAAATGTAATTATTTTTTAATTACTTATTCATATATTTGACTGAACATATATACTTGAATGGATACACTTTGCAAGCGTTTCTGTTTTTGCTTATAAGTGTACATAATTTTCTTCTCTGTTGGGTCTTCCGAGACAGTGGGTCTAGCGGGACGGTCGCAAAACGGTGGGTCTAGCGGGACGAAAAAGTGGGACGGTGGGTCAAGCGGGACAGTGGGTCTAGCGAGACGGGACCTTCGTCTACAAGCGCAGCATAGTTCATAAATCACTAAACACGTTGTCTGTTTACATGTTCTTTGGGGTCAAGGGCGGATTAAAGGGAGATGGGGGCAGCTGACCCCATTGGCGAAAAATATGCAATGATTTTTGGGCGCCGGTGACCATAATTTCTCGAATTTTCTCGGCGTTTCACGCCGCATTAGGACTTATATTTACTTTTTACGAAAAAAAAAGCAAATTCAATCATTTTTTGTTTCGAATTATCAAAAACTTCACAAACTTTTAAGGAATTTCTGCGCTACAAGTGATTTTTTTTATGAAATTAGACGACGTAAAACACCGGAAAAATGCTAGTTTGCACGTGCCAGGCGAATTTTCGGACCGATTTTTGACAGTTTCGGAATAAGTTAGGATACCACTCCTCTTATGGGGAAATCCTAGATCCGCCACTGCTTGGGGAGGGAAGTTTAATACTCCGGATTAGCTACCGACCCCCGCAATGTAGCTGTAACCCCTCAGAATTGTTGATTCTTTTTTAGCTCATTTTTCGACTCACAAGTGTTAAAATTTTGGATTTTGAGAGCAAAATTAATCGGCGAAATTCCAAATTCTGAGGATTTATGGACAATTCAGTGGAATTTGCTGAGAAGGTAGGTAAATGTCTGCATCTACACATTATTCCCACACTAACACAAAAAGGCTTTGCAACAGAGGAGTTTGTATTAAGCTTGTACTAATTTTAAGTACATTCAGTCTGCATAAACATATTTTGGTATGCAGAGCGGGGCGACTCCGTAGACCCATATGTATCTATGTCTGCTTAAGAATTTTAAGTTAACACTTCTTAAAATCTATTGCTTTCAACAAATGATAAATTGATAAATTTTTGTAAATTAAAAGAGAACTTACATAAGTTGCATTGCATGTTTTAATTGTATTTCCGCCTGATCTATGACACATTTCTGGTATAATAACGATTGCGGCGGTTCTGTACTATGCGGTGGTGTGGACTACGCGGCGGTTGTGAACTACGCGGCGGTTGTGAATAATAGCTGCATAATTTATGCAGCGGTTGTGCTTCCCGATGCGGCGGTTCTGTATTATGCGGCGGTTGTGCACTATGCGGCGGTTGTGAATTATGCGGCGCTTGTGCTCTCTAATGTGGCGGTTCTGTACTATGCGGCGGTTGTGAACTATGTGGCGGTTGTGCATCCCAATCGCGTTAGAGCACCAATCGTCTCGTTAGAGCACTTTGTATCGTTATAGCATTTTGTCGCTGTGGAGCTAGACATGCACGTGGGGTATCTTGGGGGTCTAGACCCCAGAATGAAAAGTTTTGTGGGGAAAATGAGACAAAATGAAGGCCAAAAATTGATGAAATTGGAAATTTTCTTCAAAACTGCTTTAAATCGACCGGAAACTGTGTAATAGTAACGCTATTTTAGCGCTTATACCAGTTTTTGTGGCCATTTCGGCCCAAAAAAGCTCAATTTTTGACCCCTTAGAGCTGCTCACCCCCAGATCGGTCATGCTGTGCATCTATGGTTAGAGCATCAATTTAACGCGTTAGAACACCAGTGTGTTGAGTTAGAGCACCGGTCGTCGCTGAGTTCTCTAACTGAACACGTGAGTGACCTAACGGGAACATTTGGTGCCATAATGCAACTAGTGCTCTAACGCCACAAATTGCTCCAACGATATTGTTTTAAAGGATTACCGGAAAATGGCTCGCCAACAATTGCTCGTTCAACAATTGCTCGCCTAGCAATTGCTCGCCCAGCAATTGCTCGCCCAGCAATTGCTCGCCCAGCAATTGCTCGCCCAGCAATTGCTCGCCCAGCAATTGCTCGCCCAGCAATTGCTCGCCCAGCAATTGCTCGCCTAGCAATTGCTCGCCCAGCAATTGCTCGCCCAGCAATTGCTCGCCCAGCAATTGCTCGCCCAACAATTGCTCGCCCAGCAATTGCTCGCCCAGCAATTGCTCGCCAAACAATTGCTCGCCAATCACCAGCAATTGTAGCCATACGATTACTTGCTGAGCAATTGCTCGTCAAACAATTGCTCGCCAATCACCAGCAATTGTAGCCATACGATTACTTGCTGAGCAATTGCTCGCCAGTGAATTGATCACATGGGAACCGCTCCCTGGGCATTGTTGCTTCTCATTTATTTGAATCAGCAATTGTCATTCTATATCGGAATCACGCTATAAAATGGAAGGTGTGTTAACTCCAAAAATCGACCGCCTCCGGATCTTGTAATCATCTGGTCTGAACAAAATGGTATAATTAAGTACAATTCAGTTCTGCTGTGATGTTGCATACATTTGCGCTCATACATTTATCTATGTACAGATTGTTTCGTTTTTGGTAGGAAAGAGAGAATAAGCAGTAGTTTCAGTTTGAAAGTATTCATTTTTAGTGTACTAAAATGATTTTTAATTCCTTCAATCTTAATTTTCAGTTTTAATGCACTCAATAAAGTCGACAGGTGCTCGCCACCGCCAGGCGATTGCTCGCCAATCACCTGTGATTAGTCGAGAAATGCATTTTTAAGTTTTTTCAATTCGTTCGATCAGTTACAAGCTGATCATTGAAGCAAAGTAATTCAAGTCGGAAATTTTCCCGATCACAGCAGAACTAAATTGTACTTAATTACACAATTTTGTTCAGACCGGATCATTACAAGATCCGGGAACGGTCGATTTTTGGAAGGAACGCGGTTCCATCTTTATAGCGTGTATGATTCCAATATAGAATGACAATTGCTGATTCGAAGAAGTGAGAAGCAACAATGCTTAGGGAGCGATTCCCATGTGATCAATTCACTGGCGAGCAATCGCTCAGCACGTAATCGTTCGGCTAGCAATTGTTGGTGATTGGCGAGCAGTTCGTCGAGCAATCATTTGGCGAGCAATTACTAGCGAACAATAGTTGGCGAACAATAGTTGGCGAGCAATTGCTGGGCGAGCAATTGCTGGGCGAGCAATTGCTGGGCGAGCAATTGCTGGGCGAGCAATTGCTGGGCGAGCAATTGCTGGGCGAGCAATTGCTGGGCGAGCAATTGCTGGGCGAGCAATTGCTGGGCGAGCAATTGCTGGGCGAGCAATTGCTGGGCGAGCAATAGCTGGGCGAGCAATTGCTTGTCGAGCAATTGTTCTCGAGCACTTGTTGGCGAGCAATTTTCCGCACACGGTTTTAAAGTGCTCTAACGAGACTTTGCGAAAAGGATGTCGCTCATTTGTCGACTAAACGACTTTTGGAACGACTTTTGGAAAGTTTTTCGAACAGTACTGATTCAGATTTGATTCTGCACAAAAGTATTTTTGCTCTACTCTTATTCTACTCAACATTAAGTAAACGCATATTGCATAGAGCAAACATAGTATAAAGCTTTCTTTCTACTTATTGATTTGTTTGGACAAATGCAGTTTTATAATAACATTTTTGTTTTTTTCTTTTTTGCTATCGTGTAACGTCGATTTTTGTCTAAAGGCAGCTTTAGTAGGCGAATCGTGTTTCGAGCCAGAAATGTGCAAGTGTACATTCGGCACCGGTTGCTTTTTGTTGGCCAATACAGACGGGAAGCTAGTTTTTTCTAAACATGGCCTTTTGACCACTGTGGCTTACAAGTTTGGGCAAGAGGCGCCGGCATTTTATGCTTTGGAAGGCTCAATAGCTGTGGCTGGATCCTGTTTAGACTGGCTTGGTGCTAACTTAGGTATTCATTATTATTTTCTATCCATTGATAATTTTCTCTCGTAAGTCGATTAGATTATCTGTGCCAAGAGTAAATCGTTGTAAACTTTTATGATAGAAGTTTCAAGCTTCCTTGCGAAGTGATTAATTTTGAAAGAGATAGCTCGTTGCCTTTTAGGCTGGTGTAGATGCTGAATCTGCATATCAATAACAAACAATCATAACTGATCGACATCTTTTCAGGGCGTTAATTTTCATAGATGGACAAGGTTGGTTATGGATTTTCGTTAGAGCTGACCCTAAACTTTCACCCATATAGTCGAAGGTAATTAGGGATTAGTCACAGCATGCGTTTTTGCTACCTAAAATGTCATTGCGGCCTTTGTGCAGCCTCTGGAAATTCCATTATCGGCAGAAATCGAATTCCTCATTTTTTAATTATGTTGTGTTAAGTGTAGTACCTTACCTACCTACACAAAACTTGAAACGAGTGTTTACTGTGCCATTAATATTGGACTAGAGAACAGCGAGCATAAAGTACTTTTATAATGTAATAAGTTGTTAATTTCTAGTCCTTTAATTTTATTGGAATATACCCGTGTTGCGTTCCAAGAAATTAATAAAATCGTATGCAGTCGATCTGTTCAAAGTACGTTTCCTAAATTCAAAGACGTAACATCAATATATACGCCAGAGCAGACCTTTTTTAGCTTTTCGTGTGCCGCTTTTTTGGAATACGTTAGAC
Organism: Mermis nigrescens; assembly: GCA_036768485.1. Classification (NCBI taxonomy): domain Eukaryota; kingdom Metazoa; phylum Nematoda; class Enoplea; order Mermithida; family Mermithidae; genus Mermis; species Mermis nigrescens. The sequence goes on from JAVLUZ010000678.1 coordinate 283,688, forward strand.
ATTTCCTAGCAGATTTTTCGACAAATGAAAGAAGATTTCACTTTTACTGATTATTAATAAATAATGCAATTCACGATCTATCAGTGATGAAAGTTGTGGTAATGGCCTTTGTTCAACGGATTTTCGGTTGCTAAATATCGCTAGTATTGCTTGTATTTGGCAGAAAAAATATTTTCTGAGTGTTTCTAGTCCAGATTTATTAAATAAAAAACTAATAAAGAATTGGAAATTTTTCTTGCAAAATTCAGTTTAGCTTCTAATTGCTTCTTACGTCGATTTTTAGGCTGTATCTGCAGAGTACTTAAAAACGGTACAGTACCAAAAAAGGTTACTGTGACGCATACTTACAATTAGCAACACTTTACCAGAATGTAGTCCAATGTTTGTTGGCTTGTTCAGTAAAATTTTGTGAAAAAGAGAAGCTTTTGTTCTGAATTCAGAGCTTTCTCCTAAAACTACATAATTTGAGGTTTGGCGCAAAAAAATTTTCTGAATTGAGATGGTTACTGATAATTTGTTAGCAAGTGCATGCAGACTGCTGTAATTTTGAGCGTTTGGAGACACAGACATCAACAACCAATGCAAGAAATTTTATCAGACATATTTGAATAGTTCTGCTGTAACGTTACAATAAGTGGGACTCACAATGACCGTTATCTAGGTTCGACAGACAATTGAACAGTAGTGGAACTGATCGATTAAGTCATTGATTTTTTGTTGACAAACGTTTCCAGGCTCTAAAATATGCTTTTTCAAGTGTGTAATATTGTTAACTCACATTTTGTGCAAGAACGTTGTTCAAATTTTTCTCTACGAACTGTCAGATATCACCATTTAGGCAAAAATCTTCAAAAAATTGTTGCTCTAAAACTCGAACTAACTAATTTTATGAGAAAGGCCCTTGACATAAAAGAAGTCTTTCACATGTTATAAAATTTTATCAAACAAGCAAACAAGCATTAGACTACACTCTCGCAGAGTTTCAATGGCTAATTTTTGAGTACACATTACAGTATACCTTTTTTGGTAGTGTACCGTTTTTTTTAAACATCTTGTAGGTTCTCCAAACGAGTAAACGTATGTATACTTTTGGATTCGTTGAATATATAAGGTTGCACAGCATGGTCTCTCTGGGGGTGAGCCGGTCTGGAGGTCAGTAAGTGAGCTTTTTTGGCCATGGTATAAATGCTAAAATAGCATAACTATATTATTCCTTACTTTATGGTCAATTTAAGCTCTCTGAAAGATTATTTTCGATTTTTATTAATTTGTGGCCTTCATTGTGCCTCATTCTTCCAAAAAAATTCCCTATTTTTCTATTCCAGGGGGTCTAGAGATTCCAATTCCCGCCTCCTCACGTGCTGCATATCTTGTTTAAACCCGCCCCTTTCCCCGAGTGAAAAAAAGTGAAATTTTCTGAATAAAATGCGGCGAAATGAAGGATAAAAACGGATAAACATTCAAAAGTTTTCTCCAAAAGTGCTTTAAATGGACCAGAAACTGTACTTTAACATGAATTTATTGCTAGTTGTAGCATTTATAATCAGTTTTTGACGTCATTTTGGCACCGAAAATGCTCACTTCTTGAATTGCCCTGTTCAGTATCATTGTATTTGACGCTGACCAGAAAAATCAGATAAAGTAACGGAGTTGTAATTGCTTGGTTGTTTATTTTTGTAAACCTAGCAGCACATATCCATGCCCGCAATACAGTCGGCATGAAAAATAAGCAGCCTCAACATCTCAATTTCAATAGAAAAATGTTAAGTAATAAAAAGGAATATCAGCATTGACTTGATTTTCAAAACATTTTTAAATCTGTTGATTAAAATTATTCGTTCAATGAGATCTGTTTTTTTCAAAATGATTGAAACATCTATCATATATTGTAAAGTATATATCTGTCATAGTTTTAGTTCATAGTTTTTATAATTTTTGCGAAGCGAATTACTGCCCTAGGCTTTTTCGTCAAAGAAGAAAAACAATTTTACCAAGCTATTAAAATTTCTTATTGTTAGCATTTCCTTGTTCCATAAATGTTTAATGACTTGTCGAAAACCTAATTGAATAGGTACTACATTGTTCCTCTCGTGTCTTGTTTTTTAACGATTCATATATTCAATCCATCTTCTGGCTGATACATGATGGATGTCGCTATTGCTAAACTACTATCTTTTCATTTCCAACTAACTTCTGTTTAAGATTTTTAAGGAAAAGCACTCATGACATTGACTCATCATAGTTTACCTTAATAGCTGACACCTTGGCGATTCGGAAGAAAAAGAAGGATAGAGATAGGATTGAAACGAACGAAATGGGCTTTTCAAAAGCGATTAACATGTTTTTCTCTTGTACCTCCCTCTTATTCTCGCTTTATCTCGTAACTTTATTCTAAAACATGTACAATATAAATAATGATCTTTATAATAATCGTTAATTGTAGTAATCGCTCAATTTTCTAACTGACAAAATTTAATCGCTTGAAAACATTTAATGTTCAGGCTTCTTCAACAGCTATGAAGAACGCGATCAACTTCTGCAGGAGGTTGTCGACACTGGCGGTGTTTACCTGGTGCCTGCTTTTTCCGGCTTATACGCTCCTTATTGGCACTCCCAAGCTAGGGGCCTTATTGTGGGCCTCACTGCTTTTACTACGAAAGCACATATTTTAAGAGCGGCGTATGAAGCAATGTGCTATCAGACCAGGGACATATTAGAAGTGAGCGGGTCTATCGTTAATTTTAGGACGTTTTGTTGTCATGTGATCCATAGAATCTTATTAAGGTTACTCTATGCGAAGATATGTTCACTAGTTTGATAGAGGTACTTACACTTACATATGATTTACTGTAAAAAACAATTATATATTTTTCTACTTTCATTTTCATTAAGCAACTTTACTTTCAAGGGTTTTCCGCTATTAAAATTTATTATCAAGGACTTAAAAACATAATTTACTTAGAACTTTGCCGCTTAGAATAAATTAAACAGACCACAATGCTTCTTAAGAAATCTATCGAATTCCTTTTTTATTCATTACATGCAGTGCAGTTTCTATGAAACATTAATAATTAAGTCGGATTTTAGGGTGACTTAATGAGGAGATACTTGGAAAATGAACTGTCTATAAATGCATATATAAGTAGATTTGTTTGGCGAGGCAATAGCCGCAGAAACATGATTTTTAACTCCGCCAAAATTGACTTAAAAAGTGCTTGTAACTCTAAAGAAGCGCATAAATATTATTCCTTGGTAGATTAATATTTAATCAAGTTTCTAATCTGCATCTTTTTGTATTTATTTCCGGATTTTTTTTCTGTTGAGATAAAGATTATAATTATATGGTATAGATTTTGAGAGTAGGCCTTAGCTCTGCTTTGGATGCGACTGTGACAAAAGACAAACTTTTGACTCACTTGAACACTGTAATATCAAAAACGTCGCGAATCGTTGAACCAATTTTGAGTCTTATTTAGTTTTGTACTAGTTTTGCAGTCTTCTGTCAATAAGAATTCACAGTCCTTTTCTTCTCAGGACCGTGTTAATCCAGGTTTTTGTACTCAGAATGATCTTTGATTCCCGCAAAATGCTGCTGATCCTTAAACGTCTTCCAAAAAACGGAAACAACGTTATTTTACACGTTTTCTGCTATTTTTGACCCGTTAATATCAATTTTTAACGATTCGCTTCGGTAAGTCGCTATTTGAACAGTAAATTATTCAATTTCATCAAATCTTGAAAAAAATTATAGTATTTATTCCATGTACAAAACGCATCGTCAAAATTATGGAAATATACTTTGACGAGTACTTAGCGCTCTGAGCCCTGAAAGATTTATTTTAGAAAAAGTTTTTGTCAGATCTATGATTTTCATGCTGTCTGGTCAAAACTTCAGAAATCCCATTTCCATGTCTAATCAAGGAAAAAGAATTAGTGATTTCTAAACAGCTTGAGAATAAAAATTAGTCGTGTGCTTTCTATAAAAATAAATATTGACTTCGTTAATTTTGCAACATCATATCAAAAGTAACATTTTGCGACCATCTTAACTCACTATATGTTAAGTTTATCCAAAGCCGTTTTAATACCACGCGTAGTGCTAACGACATTTTTATTTTTTTATTTCAATTATAATGATAATTATTACTGCTTTTAATAATAGCAATAATAATAATAATAATAATTTTGAAAAATGAGCTTGCTAAGCGAGAGTTGTAAACTAAGAGGAGCTTAAAGTTTAAAACTACCATTAAATTATAAAGATAATAATAAAAGATTTGAAGCTTTAAGAAAAAGAAAAATGTGGTAAATTAAAACAAATGTAAAGGATATGATGAAACATTATTGTTGAGAATAGGACGATCACGTGCTATGTATAATGACTCCTTGATTAAAAGATTAAAAGAGTTGGATGCTCGACTGACAACCTTGAAGCAATCTGATGTAATTGGATGATTGCTATTTGAGATATGTTTGTGAATAGCAGATAAACTATCACCCTGAATTGGCTTTCCTGTAGCAAATGAGATGCCAGTATGCTCTGCCATTCTACTCCCAAAATGTCGGCGAGTTTCACCGATGTAACTAGCCATACAGCTAGAACACGTATACTTATATACTAAATTTGAGAGTAGCTCAGCAACATCCTAATATGAATTTCACATTTGAAATTGAATGTGACAAGAAATTAAATTTCCTTGATGTGCTTGTTGAAAGGAAGTCCGATGATATTGTCACATCATCATATCAGAAACCCACATTTTCTGGCCTTTATGCCAAATTGTCTAGCTTCATTCCTTTTGCCTATAAAGTTGGTTTAATAAAGACACTTGTGAGCATACGTGGGCAGCAAGAAAATTCTGGGGGGTCCAAGATTTTTTGAAGGTCAAAAAATGGCCTTAAAAATGGTGATATGGCGATAAAAACACCATTTTTCGACGTTTCTCATCAAGCACTATCCATTGGCATCAAAAAATTGCGAAAAAAACGAAAAAAATTTCATAAATTGATTTCTGGGGGGGTCTTTTGATTTCTGGGGGGGGATCTTTTGGTTTCTGGGGGGGTCCAGACCCCCCAGATCCCCACGCCCATGTGTGCTTGTGAGTCGTATTCACATGATTTGTAACTCATATCAGACTGTTGTCTCTGATATTGACAAGCTGAAGCAGACTCTACTGCAAAATGAGTATCCGCTTAGCTTGATTGATAAGGTCATATCAGACTTTATGACAAAAGTTTATAGTAAGAGTGATGACATAAAATTCGGGTGTGATAAACTATGCTATTCTCTTGTTTTGCCTTACACTGGTGTGCATGGCTACAATGTACGCAGCAGAATTCTAAAGGTTATATCTGCATTTAACCCTCAGATTAGAGTAAGGTTTGTTTACAAACCTGTTATGTGTATCAGCCGGTTTTTCAAGAACAAGGATGCTGTACCTGCTAAGCTACTCTCAAATTTAGTATATAAGTATACGTGTTCTAGCTGTATGGCTAGTTACATCGGTGAAACTCGCCGACATTTTGGGAGTAGAATGGCAGAGCATGCTGGCATCTCATTTGCTACAGGAAAGCCAATTCAGGGTGATAGTTTATCTGCTATTCACAAACATATCTCAAATAGCAATCATCCAATTACATCAGATTGCTTCAAGGTTATCAGTCGAGCATCCAACTCTTTTGATCTTTTAATCAATGAGTCATTATACGTAGCACGTGATCGTCCTATTCTCAACAATAATGTTTCATCATATCCTTTAAATTTGTTTTAATTTACCACATTTTTCTTTTTCCTAAAGCTTTAAATCTTTTATTATTATCTTTATAATTTAATGGTAGGTTCAAACTTTAAGCTCCTCTTAGTTTACAACTCTCGCTTAGCAAGCTCATTTTTCAAAACTATTCCTTCATGATCAGTCAGTTCTACAATAATAATAATGATGATGATGACGATGACGATAATAATAATAATAAAAATAATAATAATAATAATAATAATGATAATAATAATAATAATAATAATAATAATAATAATAATAATAATAATAATAATAATAATAACTATAATAATTATTATTATTATATTTATATATAAGTAATAATAATAATAATAATAATAATAATAATAATAATAATAATAACTATAATAATAATAATAATAATAACAATAATAATAATAATAATAATGATAATAATAATAATAATTGCTGTTACTATAATGATAATAATAATAATTATTATTATTACTATTATCTACTATATATCTACTATATATTTGTGAAAGTGTGTTTGTATGTCCGGGGTTGGCTCCGGCCCCTTAAAACTTGGTGGGCTGACGTTTTGGCCCAAGATCGGCCTACCGGCTGGGGTGTAGTAGCGATTCTGAAATTTTGACAAACGCACCCATTGGCCCTGGGCAGGGAAGGAGCGGGGTTTGGCCCCTGTGCTATAAGCCTCCACGATTTCGGGAGATGGCCGATTTTTTGCTATTTTTTCAAAACTTAGTTTATACTGTTTGTATAGGGATACCCCGGCCAAGGGGAGCGTGCCTGGCGACACTATGTACATTGTTAAATATTATAGCATTGGTCGGCACTGTGAAACATCAAAATACGGGTTTAAGCAAATAATACTATAACATAGGCAATTTTATAAGATAGGCGTGGTATGAGATACTATGTGCAACAAGATAGGCAATGCTATAAGATAGGACGTGATATAAGATACCCTGTGCTACAGGATAGGCAATACTATAAGATAGGACGTTATATAAGATACCCCGTGCTACAAGATAGGCAATGCTATAAGATGGAACGTTATAAAAGATACCCCGTGCTACAAGATAGGCAATGCTATAAGATAGGAAGTGATATAAGATACCCCGAGCTGCAAGGCAACGGCAGATTAGGTGTGAAAATTTTTTTTTCCAAAACATCCCGAAACATCAAAAATATGGGTTTGATTCAAAAAATTTTTCAAAACATCCTAAAACATCAAAAATATGGTTTGACGAGAAAAATTTTCCAAAACATCCCAATACATCAAAAATATGGGTTTTATTAAAAAAATTTCCAGAACATCCCAGAACATCAAAAATATGATTATGGCTAAACAATTTTCAAAACCATTCTGTAACGTCAAAAATATGGATTTGATCAAAAAAAATGGTTGACAAAAGACATTTTAAAAAAATCCAAAAAATAAAATATGGTTTATACCAACAATTTTTTTAAAAATATCCCAAAAACATCAAAAGTCTTGAAAAATAAAAAAATACAAGAGACATATCAATTCCATATAGCTATCAGGCCTAAGTTCAGCCCGGGCAACGCCGGGCAGCTCAACTAGTTATCAATAATCATAACAATGTTGGACTTGTTTTTAAATACTCCTTTTTATAAATATGTTTTTCAGTGACTTCAGATTCGTTAAAAAAATCGCTGCAGTTTTCCAGTATTGAGTTGTCTGCTCCTATTTGTTCAATTTTCAACATTACAGTTCTCAGAAAAAGGTATAAGATTATATAATAAACAGACATGAAATTCAGGCTATGCGTCACGATAATGCTGATTCGCCTCCTTTATCATCTACTCGTCTTTTTGTCGATGGGGGTCTGGCTGTCAGTGATCACTTTGTGCAAATGCTGACTGATTTAGTAGGAGCAAAGGTGAACGATTTGTGCATTAAATTTTCAAATTTATTATGTATTTGTTGTATAAACCCGTTGATCGACGTTTCACGAGCGTTGGAAGATTTAAAATTCTCACGTATGCATGTCTTAGTGAAGAATGAAATGAAAAATAAGATGAAAAATAAGATAAAATGAAAAATAATAAAATCACGTCATGGAAATTTTATGCCGATAGCTAATTCAGTTTAGAACTAAATGACTTTAAATTAGCATATGACGTTTTTAACAATATCTGGACGAACGACGACAAGGAACAACAAATTGCTGGCCGCAAATAAGGTTCTATGCACTTTACTTTGCATACATAGTAAAAAATATGGGCGTAATCATCGCTGCTTTTGTTATTTGAAAACAAAATTAACTGTTTTATGCTTATGTTTCTTTGAATTCATAAGCTTTTGCCAGATTTAATTACGAATTGGTAAATGTAGTCATGTTTCTGACTCTGTAATGCAAATTATTCAAGCTTTCCGAGTCCAGTCTTATGTGTATTTTGGCTGAAAAATCGTTAAAACTCGGCGCTTCGCATTACACTCTGTTATTTAAGACGAAATAATGCTGTTTTAGGCAGCATATGAGTGCTTATAAGCTAGTAATGTTATAAAATGGGTATTTAGAAGACTTCATATTTTTATATGAATTTCTTATATTGTGAGACGCATTACTAAGTGTATCTGAATCACTGGAAATTCTGCTTAATATGTGCGCATTAAAATATGCTAGTTTCATTATTTTTCGAAAATCTATTAGCGCCGCATTTTTCGTTTGCTAATTCGCTTATCTATTTATTTGTTATATCACTTATTTTAGGACCACACCTGGGCGTGGGGGGTTTGGGGGGTATGCACCCCCCCAGAAACCAAAATACCCCCCCAGAAATCAAAATACCCCCCAGAATTCAATTTTTGAAAATTTTTTTCGTTTTTTTCGCAATTTTTTGATGCCAATGGATAGTGCATGATGAGAAACGTCGAAAAATGGTGTTTTTATAGCCATACCACCATTTTTAAGGCCATTTTTCGACCTTCAACAAAATCTTGCACCCCCCCCAGAATTTTCTTGCTGCCCACGTATGTTTAGGACTATTAATCGTTTTTATCTCTAGATTTGTCTTTTTCTGGATTTTTCTATATATGTATCCCTTCAAAACGAAATTTTCTCACTGCATGTAATTCAGGTCAGTCGCGCCAAACATCCTGAAGCTACTTCACTAGGTGCCGCCATTGCTGCAGGCTTAGCGTCAGGCATCGACTTATGGACCATAGACGAAATTAAAGGACAGCCCTTGATTGTAGATGATTTTACGTAAATGCAAATAAATTTATTAGCATAGAATGTATATTAATTTTTTAAATCAAGCTAGATGAATGCCTTAAAAGGAAGGAGCTTCACTGAACATATAGGGTGTGTCATAATGATTTGCCCTACCCCTACAGTTACATGTGTAAGCGCAACATGAACATGCAATACATCATCTTGTAGAGGATTCAATTGCGCGTTTTACACTATATTTTACACAGTTTACAAATTCAGTCAACTTTACACAGAGGAAAAAAAGGAATGTGTCATTGAACTCAGTAAAATTTGTGAATATTCGTTGTTAAAATGAGTTTTGATTCGGAAACTGCTCGAGTTGTTGATCGGATTCAAGCATCGGCATTTTACCAAGCGAAATTAGCCGGCGCAACATTCATTTCCATTAATTGGGTTGCGAATAAGCTTCGAAGATCGAAACGATGGGTTATGCAGGACTGGAAGAAAAAACCCAGCGATTGTTTTACGGATTTTTCGAATTGTGGTCGCAGCGAAAGTTTGTCTCAAGAAACGAAAAACATTATTGAACAAAGTTATTGTCGTCAGCGAGGCAGTTCACGTGAATTGGCGAAAGAAATTTTAGCGAAAAGAGGACAAAAAATTGATCAAGCCACTGTTCATCGGTTCTTTCGAAAAAGCGGATGCCGTCCATTTCACGTTATTTCCAAACCGCTGAAAACCAATTTGAATCGCGAAAATCGAATGTTTTTAGCCGATTTCGTTAAGGATTATGACGAATTTGATTTTTTGAACTTTGTCTTTAGCGACGAGTTCTTTATTTACGCGATCAGAAATCCGAATCATCAAAACGATCGTGTTTGGGCGTTGAAAGTTGGCGAAATTGATGACGCCGAAAGATTTCGATCTGTGGTGAAAAATCCAACATGCATCGGACTTTTTTTAATGTTTACGGCCAAACGAATGATGTGGGTCATCAAAGAAGCTGGACAATCTTGGGACGGAGCTTATTTTAGGCAAACGATTTTGGTGGAGCATGTTATTCCGTTTTTGAATGGTGAAGAAAATGTGATCAGCACTGGAGCAACCACATTCGCCCACGATCGTGCACCATGCATGAAGGCGAACGCCACGCAACAGCTGCTTCGTGAGCAAGGTATCAAGTTTTAAGGAAATGACATGTGGCCTGGTAACAGTCCAGATTTGAATCCAACCGAAAATTTGGGAGAAATCGTTAAAGATCGATTGGAACCTTTAATGCAATTGGAGGCTGGTCAAGGACGTTATTCACAAGAAACTTTGAGGAAAAATTTAAATATCGTTTTAGCCCAAATAGAGTTTGACACGGAATTGTTTCAAAATCTGCTGTGTTCGATGCCGGAACGTTTTCGACAAGTTAGGAATGCGGATGGTGGTGAAACGCGTTATTAATTGTGTTTAATTTTCTTTTTTTCTGAAATTTTTCGATCATTTTTGTTTTTGGACAATAAAAAATTTTATCTCGGTAGTCATCTTTTGAAAATAGGTTTCTTGAACGCAGAATTGAATTCTCTACAAGATGGTATATTGCATGTTGATATTGCGCTTACACATGTAGCCGTAGGGGTAGGGCAAATCATTATGCAACACCTACATGGGCAGGGCCGGAATTTCAGGGTTGCAGTCTGAGGGGAATTCAACAACTTTCAGGGGTCGAAGAGGGCCCAAAAATTGGTGATAATGGGAAAAATGACATTTTTCGACGTCTTTTCTCAGAGACTTCTGTGTGCTGGCATCAAAAAATGGCAAAAAAATTCTATAAGTTTTGAAAATTCAATTATGGGGTTTGCAGATGATGTATTGGATTTTGAGGAACTGCAAAATCCCCACAGCCTTATTTGCTTCGTGAATTAAGGCTTATTTGAATATTGACATCTACATACGTTCTTTCAGCAATGTTTCTAATAACTGTACCGGATTACTCTAGCAAAAAGATGATTACAATCAGGGTAACAAGTCAAGGATTGTACGTCGAAATAACATATTTAATTTGGTTTCAGTTGGAGAAAATTCTGAATTACATATTTATTATAATCAGCGATAATTCTGACGTAAGTATAAGTGGGTTGGCCAAAATCATAGAAGGGCTTCGAAAGGCAAAAACTCTGGAATTAATGGTATTGAGAAGAACATAATTTTTCAGGTTTTTCGTCGGGCTTTTTTTCTCTAAAATAAATGTGTAAAAACGGAGGATCTGGTATACAATTTACCCGCCACCGTTTTTATGCCGATTCAAATAAGCTACAGTGACCAACACTGTAGATTCAAATAAGCTACAGTGACCAACTTAACTATTTTTATTGATGCGAGTCAGACAGAACGTGTTTGATAATTTTTGTGTAAAGTTTGGTCAATGTAGCTTATTTGAATCGGCTAAAAAACAGTGGTGGGTAAATTGTATACTAGATCCAAAACGGAAAATATTATCGAAAAACAGAGTTGTTTGGGTCTGGTTAATTTAACGGGGACATGTCATATTTTGCGGGAGGGATCGAGACCATACGTGGGCAGCGAGAAAATTCTGGGGGGGGGGTGCAAGATTTTTTTGAAGGTCGAAAAATGGCCTTAAAAATGGTGGTATGGCGATAAAAACACCATTTTTCGACGTTTCTCATCAAGCACTATCCATTGGCATCAAAAAATTGCGGAAAAAACGAAAAAAATTTTCAAAAATTGAATTCTGGGGGGTATTTTGATTTCTGGGGGGTATTTTGGTTTCTGGGGGGTGCATACCCCCCAAACCCCCTCCCACGCCCAGGTGTGATCGAGACCCCCTCAACCCTAGCGTGCTCAATTGTGCTTGCGAGTTCGAATGTGTCACACATGATGGATCCGGAATATCCGGACAGGGGGCGGTACACCTAACTTTCCCAAAACTATCAAGAACGGTACCAGAATTCCGTTTTTCACGAAAAAAAGCATTTTTTCGTAATTTTCTTGTAGATAAGAAGCATTGATAACAAAGAAAAATTCGAAATTATATAGAAATTTTTCAGAAAACTTGCGTACCTACATACTTCTCACATTTCCGACAAAGAAAACCCTGGCGCAAAGCGTCGAAAAATTCAAAAACATGAGAAAGAATAGCCGAAGGTAACTGTAAAACTGCAGCTTTCTTTCCTATATTACGCATGAGATTAAATACAATGCTAATAATAAAGAAAACTATTTTATACTTCTCTTTTACTCAATGAATTCCTTGCGACAATTATAAAAAGGCTCTTAGACTGCCGAAAAAGTCAATAAATGTCTTAAATGGTCAAAATAGCCTATAAAACGCGTTTCAAGATAATACCGCACTGGCTGATTCTTTAGCGGGGGTATGCTCTTAAATGCATTAATAGGTAAAAAAAGTTTTTTGCGTGCACATGTGAACTTCGGTAGGAATAAGTACTTCAAGTGGAAGATAACTTTGAAAAATGTAAAGAAAATTTCTGATTTTTTGTACCAATGGACAGGGGTGGATTTAGGGGCGGGGGCGACCGTCCCCCATTGGTCAAAATAGTGCACCAAATTAAGGATTTTTAAGCGATTTTTAGCGATTTTTGGGTAAAACGGCTAATTTTTCCGCCCAAGTCAGGGTTCCGCCTCCCCTCCTAGGGGTACTAACCCTTTAGGAAAATCCTTGAATCCGCCACTGCCAATGGATAGAGCATGTCAAGAAATACTAATAAAAGGTACAGCTTATTTTTGGCGCCCAGCCCAGTCCATTCATATCTCTTGATATGTTAAGCAAAAATTATAGGATCACCCGTTTAGAAAATTTTTGGCTTCGCTGCCATCGGAAGCTTTGCTATTATGTGAGGCACAAGAGGCATCGGATTTTCGACTCCGAATTCTGATTCTGATTTAATTTTTAAAATTTGATTCTGTAATACATTTATTTTGATGCATAGCTTCGCCTAAATTTTTTGCTTTTTTGATTACTAAATCGGCTCACCTGATTTTATAAGATCGTCGCTGGACAAGTACGATCGCAATGCTAAGTATATCAAGTGGAAGGACGCGGTAAACAGGACCAAATATTGGACACATCCACGAGGTCTCGCTGCCGAGTCGTGGTCAAATTTGCTTGTATCCGTAGCTATTCCCGGTTCTGCCTTTATAGCCGGTGTTTTGATCACTTTTACAGTGTTGAAATATCGCCGCAATTAGGTGTTAAATTGATCTATAGTATATCGGTAACTACGTACTTTATTCCACTTTATTTTGCTGATTACATATGTTCTTATTTTAGTCGTTTTAATTTGATGTAATACGAGTATGTAGGTGGTCGCCTGCCAATTGTGAACATATGTACGATTTCGTTGCTCATTTAGGTTTTAGCCATTATTGTCAATCTGTGATGTTTTACTACAAATGTTTGAGCTGTTTTGCGCTGAGGCAGCTTTATTCAGGCCTCATCCTATGTCACAGAATCGCGAATTGTACAAATGTACATATGTACGAGTATGTATGTATGTATATGCGCCTACACTTATGTAAAGTTCTTGTGTACCTATACTATACATAAAATTTAATGCGTAAATAAATAAAATGCAATTACACAATATTCACTCTTCCACCCTTTGGTGTAAAGTAAGTGATTCATTTACTTACCTAGGAAAACTACGTTCTTCTATTCATATTTTACAGTAACGCGGCAAAAAACCATTATATGAACGACTGTTTCCTAATGGCCCGAAGAGAACGTTTTCGTTTTCCAAAAATACCTATATGTACCTATGCACCACTTATACTTATCTTCGGTCCAATATAGTTAACGGATTTGTAATTTGCAATTATTTTTGGCCGTCGGTGATCATAATTGCTCAAATTTTTCGAGCACAAATGCTAAACTTTTTGAAGCTCCGTATTAAATGCTATAAATACAGGGAATCAAGCATTAATTCAAGCCTCTAAATTTTCCCCCTGAACTTCGCAATATTCCCGAGTCAAAAATATTTAAAGATTTCTTTCGCACAAAATTGTCAAAAGTCCTAGGATTTTTCGCGGAAACGTTGCGCCAAAAGCGACTTTAACGTAGAAAAACGTCATTTCGTACGAAAAGGGCAAATTTAGACTCTTTTGTAAACAGTTGGGGGTATCGCCTCGCTTACGACTAGATCCTCCGCATCACGAATATCTGGTTCATGAAAAATTAGTAGGTAGCAGCAAATATGCACGTTGAAGTTTAGATGACATAGTGGCGCGGTGAGAGATCCCGGATTGGATTTTCGGTCCTTTTCGCGTGCCCCATCAGACCCCAAGAATTTGATTGCTGCTCATGTATAAGGTTTAGGCCAGAGGACAAAATCGATTTTTTGGGAAAAATGGGGCATGGGGTCAGAAACCAAGTTTACACTTGCAAAAATGTTTAAGTGACAGGGCCGTTCCAAAAACGGCCCGATTTTCCAAAACCCCATCAGATTGGCCACCACGCGTGCGTGGAACTATGCTTAAGCAATAGGTCTGGCCCAATATTTTGCATTTTTCTTGCTGATAACGCATTCGGCGCGAACCTAAAATGAGAATTTAAGTTATTCTATTTTCCGCCATACTCTATCCAAAGGTGCAATCTAGATCATCTGTCTTGAAAACCCAGCGGCCCATAATAAATGCTACAAGTACGTAATTTTCGTATTTTAACGTTATGTAGCAATTTTTAGATCAAAACAGCTCTATGTCTGACTCCAAGACCGGCTATGCCGTGAATTTTATATGAGCATGGACAATGCATCAGGGCAAATGGCTTGGCTTCTTTATTGCGCGATTATGAAGGGCCTACAGACAACGTACATATGTACAAGGTTACCTACTAACATAGTGCACATGAGTACAGGTTCAATCCGCTATTTGCAGAACCGAAAAACGCGTTTGACATTATACCGAAATTGCAGAGAACAAGCTTACGCAAACAAAAACCTTTTTAACATATAGGTACCATCTGCAATCAAAAAGTACTGTAAACCTACTGAGCTTTTATTTCCATTCTACATATGCATGTGACCGTAAGCCAAAGACACAAAAGCGAGAAAATGGACAATTTCTTTCCATAAATTCAGCAGCAAAAAAGAGATCGCGCCAAATTCTGATCAGCGTTTAGGTTTGCGCCCATTTTTTTAAGGTAGTACATGAAAAGCTAGACGGAAATCTATTAAAACGATTCATTAACGATATTACCTTCATCGGTCTGCAGAAGAAAGATTTTTCACCCTAGGTATTCACGAAATCAACTACAAGTCCCCTAATAGCATTTTTGAGGCAGTTAAGAGTGAGGAACTTTTGTTTAAATCATTTTTTGACTAAGATTTTAGATTTTTGTGAGTTGCATATGAAAATTGGTCATTCCAAATAGAAGCGAAATACGAGCCACGATCGAATCATTGATCTTCTTCCTTCTTTAGTCTTTTCGATCCGGAGCTTTCAGATGTTTCCGCCGATCTCGACTTGGTGAAAAATCTAAAAATCAGTGCATGTGCCATATTGGAAAATTTCGCTGATAAAGGCTTTTTTGGAGACGAGTCACTAATCCGCCTAAAACAGTAGCAGTTTAATTACACTGCAAACGTAATTGTGTACTTGGACTAAGGAAAATAATAATAAAAGATTGCAAATCACTGTGCAGACACAAAAAACATACTCGAAATAATTAGCAAAACATTTTTCAAAATAACATATTTTGTATCACCGAATCAATTCACATGTATTCTGAAAATATCACACATGCACACCGGGGGTGAGGGGGTATCTCTACCAGGACTTTTGGAAGGCATATCCCCTCACGCCGTTTTAACCAAACCTATTGCTCGAATCACGAAAAAGTGTCAAACGACGCCTAACAGTGTAATTTTACATACAAGTACTTATTTTCGAGCAGCAAAAAATTTAATTCGTTCATTGGGATACTTTTCTTTCATTATCATAGGTAGCGCGTAGGTACCTATAATATACTTGGGTACCCCCAACACCTGTGCACCCCCCCTACAGCTATAACAGGACACATCTAGAAGGTGCGGTTTTTTTAAAAGATAGATAATAAAAAATTCGCTGCCCGTGTTTTTTGTTTTTCTTGAAACTCAAAACTGGCTGTGTAAAGAAGGTGTAAAGTTTTTGTGTAACGTTATAACATAGGATGAATTTTGGGAGGTTTTTTAGACGGCATGTGGACAACTCAGTATTGACTCCTCAAATAAATTAATGGCACAGATTTGTAGAGGAAGGGATGCTCCAAATTGACTTTTTTTTGTTTGTTGAAATTCGCATTAGTTCTCGAATGGGAGTGTAAAGAGTGCGAAAATCTGGGGGTGAAAAAGCACATTTTGGTCGAGTTTTCAACCTGCTTATGTCTGATACTAACTCCGGTTATGAGTTTTTTAAAATGTTTTCTGACAGAAATGTAGAGCGGATCAAGGGCTACATTCTGCATATAAGCAAAGTCTTTTACGCTCTATGGTGAGTTAGATCCTGGGGTTTAAAGTTTACACTCTAGTTGATGGTGTAAAAAACGGATTTTAACTAAGATTTCTCTGCCAAATTTTTCCGCTTTTGAGTCAGGGTAAATTGAATACAGCAGTAATAAAGTGCCTTTCAGGGGCTACACATCGCAGCAAACCGCATTTAAAAAAACGCAATATTGAGTTATTTATGGGGGTGTAAAGTTCGAAATCAGAGGTAAAAAATGGGCGAAAAAACACGTTTTTTCCGAATTTTGATTAATAAATCATACCAAATAATTTTTGCAAGAGAATTTTGGCACACAGGAATGTACTACGATTTAAAAGCTACAAATTGTACCAAACCGAATTTCTTTAAACTCAATGGGGAGTTCGGTACGGAATTTTAAAGTTTACAGTGTTCTAAATGATGGAAAATACGTTTTTGTTGCGTTTTTTGTTCGCCACTTTCTCCGTCCAGAAGTCGGGATAAGTCCAATAGAATAAAAATAAAGTGCTTTATATCGGGTGCATGTCAAAGCAAATTGTCTATACATTAATATTTAGCGAGTGTAAAGTCAAAAATTTGGTGTTTAAAATGCGTTTCTGTCTTGTTTTTTCTGCCTGCTTCTCCGGTTATGAGTCAGGGACACGATTATCAAGTCTAGAAATGGACCAGGAACCAAATTTGATATGCCAGTCTGGCGCATATGTTTACACTCTACAGTGTTGTAAAGTGGTTTACACCTATTGTTAGTTTGCCCATAGAACATTATGGAGACTTAATTTTTTTCATAAATATTAATCGTAATATCGGAACAATATCAAAATTACGAATCTGACCAAAATCTTCTTTACACTAGGTGTTTACATGAAGTTTACACTACATATGTATTTATCTTCGTTTTTGAGCATTCCAGAAACCTAATTTTTTCCTGGAGTCTAGAAATTTTCAAAGAATCAAATGTGAGACGTCACGTAGGCGCGTTTGTTTACATCCAACAGTGATGTAAAGTAGTTTACACTCATTGTTTATTTGTCCTCAGACCATTGTAGACATGCAATTTTTTCATAAATGTTGATAATAATATCCGAGTAATATCAGATTTACAAATCGGAATAAAATCCTCTTTACACTAGGCGGTTGTGTAAAGTTTACACTGCTAATTAATCTTCGTTCTAGAGCTTTGCGAAAACCTGAATTTTTTGCCGAAATCTGAAAATTTACATGGAATCAAATAAGGGACGTCAGCTGGGCGCGTTTGTTTACACTCAACAGTGATGTAAAGTGGTTTATCTTCGTTCTAGAGCTTTGCAAAAACCTAAATTTTTTGCCGAAATCTGAAAATTTACATGGAATTAAATAAGGGACGTCAGCTGGGCGCGCTTGTTTACACTCAACAGTGATGTAAAGTGGTTTACATCTGTGTCTATTTGTCATTAAACCGTTATGGAGACGTAATTTTTTCATGAATGTTGATCGTAATATCCGAGTAATATCGAATTTACAAATCCGACTAAAATCTTCTTTACACTCGTTGCTAGTGTAAAGTTTACACTATATAATAAGCTTCATTCTAGAGCCTCACAGTAACTTATTTTTTCCCTAAAGTCGTAAAATATATATGGAAACAGATGTGATACGTCTGCTAGGGGCGCATGAAGAGTAGTGTAAAGTGATTAACACCTAATGTTAATTTGTTCTTAGAACATTATAGAGGTTTCATTTCTTAATAAATGCTGATCGTTATATCAGAGCAATATCGAAATTATTAATCCCACTAAAATTCTTTACACTCTTGTGTAAAGTTTAAAATGTAAATTAAGTTTAGCTCTAGAAAGTTTTGGAAGCATATTTCTTTACAGGATGTTCTACGTAACATAAGAATTACTAATCAGAATGTTTGTTTCTTCTACAACTAGTAGCTTTGTAAAGTTTAAACCATTCAATTATTAGAAGAACCGCACAGTAAATGAAATCTAGTATTGTATTTCCAAATCTTGCTAATTAAAAGTAGGGTACTAGCAAAGAAAAATGCTCCGATGGAACAAAAAAGGGGAATATACTTGGGATTGTGAATTATCGAGGATGTAAAAGGAGGGGACTAGGAAAAATCTCCCTATGTTATATGCCAAAAATCGCAAAATATGTTAAAAATCAGACTTTCTCTAAACAATGCAAAAAATCGAAGTATATTCTGCGGCCTTTGAAAAATGTAAAAGTTTAGTAAACAATTGTTGTAGACATGTGTAAAAGAGTATCTACATAAGGTCTGTTGCACGTCAGCTTCCGTGTTTCCTACTGCTTTGAACCAACAATATCATCGATTGTCTTGAATGCATCGATATGTACTATTTCATTCAATTCGCTTAGCTACTGCATTGCTAATTCGCTGCTTTTTTCAATCAATTTTTTGGTAATTTGAATATTGCTTGCACTTTGACACTTAGAATGGCTGTATCTGCTAAGTGACATGCTTAGTAATAATGAAATACGAACAACTTAATTATGATTTGTTAACAGCATTTCACTTTCAGTCACATTATTAAGCAACTCAAAGTTGAATGAAGTCTGCAAAAAGTTGCATTACGTAATATGCTTTTAAGATATTATGTCAATCAGAGAAAATTATTTTAAAATAATACGTTTTTTCAGAGACCGCAGAATATACTTCGATTTTTTGCATTGTTTAGAGAAAGTCTGATTTTTAACATATTTTGCGATTTTTGGCATATAACATAGGGAGATTTTTCCTAGTCCCCTCCTTTTACATCCTCGATAATTCACAATCCCAAGTATATTCCCCTTTTTTGTTCCATCGGAGCATTTTTCTTTGCTAGTTTAGCATATTTTCATGTTACAGCCCTTATTGTCTATTTCTTTTCACGCAAATTTGACCATAAATATTCATAAAGAATGGAATATGACGAATTAAGTACCAAGATTTGAAATTAATTAGGTAAAAAAATTACTTATTTTCCCCCCGAATATCAATATTAGAGCGGATGTCCGAGTGTTTAAGAACTAAACAGCTATAGATTACATGATATTTCAGCAATTTAAAAGAAATACGTTCTAGAAAACCGATTAGCAAACACACTGATTGTCCTAAGCGAAAAAACAAAACTTTTCGGCGGCACAATAATAATTTTTACACCTTTTACGGGCTTTTTAGAGCAAGATATTTCAAAACTGCCGCCGTCTTGGGCCAATGAAAAATATTTGAATGTTCCGAATAAAAATATTTAGAAATAAGAATAAGGGAAATGAAAACAAGTATATACACAACAGTATCAGATTTTGAGACTTCGTGTCTTGCTATCCTTAATAAATATTTACTGCTTACAAAAAATATTTTTTAATTTGAATTTTTATGATCCTTAACGGAACGTGTTAAAAATTATAAGACAATGAACCTTTTCTAGTTAACTAAAATAGTTTAAAAAACATAAACCCTACATATGTTCACTTCCTTTCAATTCTGTTTCTTTAGTTTTTAGTTTTTTGTTTTAAAAAATTTGCTCGTTTTTACCTGTATTACACATGCAGCGTCAGTGACAAATGCCATGATAGTCCGCAAATCAATATTTTGTTTGTATTGACGTCAGTACAACTAGATTTTTGGCTTTCTAACGCTCAATGGACTCAGAAAGCTGAGATATTTTGAATCTGACAATAGACGCCTCTGCGCTTAGCCGAATGATAAATAAAAAAATCTAATTTTTTTTATCAAACAACAGAAAACAGTGCCGAATTGCCATTAAGTTACTGTTTTAAACATCAAATCTTAAGAAAATGTGATAAATGCACGATCTCTTAGACTGCGCGAACAGTAAGTATGATAGTTGGCGCGAAGCACCGAAAATTTTTTGGGAATTTTGCTAAAAAATACGGTAAAAAGCATTAGAGAAATTACTATATTTCCGCCCGAAAGTCTTCATATCCGTTAGCAAGGTCAAAATTTTTATTAGCACTAGACAACTTTCATTAGCGTGGTACTAAAAAACCTTGTACATATATACCTGTTAGCAAAGAAAAATGCTCCGATGGAACAAAAAAGACGAATATACTTGGGGTTACGGATTATTCAGGATGTAAAGGAGGGGACTAGAAAAAAGCTACCTATGTGTATGCTTAAAGCCGCAAAATCTGTTGAAAATCATACCTTCTCTAAGCAACACGAAAAATCGGAATATATTCTGCGGCCTGCAGATTGAAATAAATTATTAAACCAAAGAAAGGATTGAAAAAGCAGCAAGAGCAGTAAGAAACGCGTAAGCTTACGTGAATCAGACTACATGTAAGTACACTTGCATGCCGGCAATGATTGTGTGCACTAATCAAGTGAAGCCCGGTTTGCTTGTTATAATGCTCATGATAACAAAATTAAACATCTTTAAATACAATTGCACTTAATTTTCTATCAATCACGGAGGGAAAACGTCCAACTGTGCATGGGAGATCCCACATCCCCCATTACACGTATGCAATAATACAAAGCAAGTCAGCGTTGCAACTTGCATAGGCAATTTACAAAACGTATAGGTACATTTTATATTATGCTTATACACTCTTATGTGAAGCGTTAGAAAATTATTTAAAGAATGTTACATCTTTCCAGAGGCCGCAGAATATACTTAGATTTTTTGCGTTGCTTAGAGAAAGTCTGATTTTTAACAGATTTCGCGACTTTAACCATAAACATAGGTAGCTTTTCCTAGTCCCACATCCTTAATAATCCGTAATCCCAAGTATATTAGTCTTTTTTGTTCCATCAGAGCATTTTTTGCTAGTACACTACTTTTAATTACCATGTTTTAAGTAAATCAGTCAGTAAACACATACGGTAACATGTCGCAATAATGATAACAGTCCAACAACGCAGAAACATATTAAGGAAAATTTTAATTACACTCAGATTCGTCATCCTGACGTTACACGAGCATTTTGAAAAAATGCTTCTTCAACTCTCTGGAACTAAAGTTAATTCTCAGTGTAAGCTTTACACAGCTACTGGGTGTAAAGAAAACATATAGTCAGATTCGTAATCCTGACCTTACGGAACATATTTATAAAAAAATTCACGTTTTGCAACGCTTTGAAAAGTAAAATAAATTTGTAGTGTTAAGTTTACACATTAAGCATAAATGAATAGTGTAAACATTACACAACTACTGGGTGTAGAGAAAACTAACAATCAGATTCGTAATTCTGATGTTTTTTAGAACATTTTGAAAGAAAAATTAAGCTTCTGCAAGGCTCTAGAACTAAAGTTTATTTGCAGTGTAAACTTTACACAACCACCAAGTGTAAAGATTTTAGTCGGATTGTTATTATATTATCTTGATGTTACGATCAACATTTAGAAAAAATTAAGTCTCCACAATAATCTGAAGACAAATAAATACTAGATGTAAACCACTTTACATCACTGTTGAGCGTAAACAGACGCGCCCAACTGGCTTATCATGTTTGATTTCTGGTACATTTTTAGACTTGAGATCATGTCCAGACTCATAACCGGAGAAGTTGGCAGGAAAAAGACAGAAACACGTTTAGCTCACCCAATTTTTGACTTTGCACCTCCCGAAAAAGCTAAATATCGATGTAAATAAACGTGATTTGCTGTGACGTGTACCCCCTTAGAAAGTACTTTATTTTTATTCTACTCGACCTAAACCGACTTCTAAATGGAGAAAGTTGCGAACAAAAACGGGACAAAAATGTATTTTTTCCACCATCGATCACATAGTAAACTTAAAAAATCTGAATCTATCTACCCATTGAGTGTAAAGAAACTCGGTTTGGGCCAGTTTGTAGCATTTAAATTGTAGTACGTTTGTGTTTAGAAAACTTATGTTCCGCAAAATATTTGAGATATCGACCAATCAAAAAAAGGAAGCAAACGTGTTTTTTGCACTATGTTACACCCCTGATTCCGAACTTTACAACCTCCATAACATGGGTATTACAAGGTCAGGGTCGGCAGGGAGGTGAAATCCCAAAATCCAAAAGTTCATTTAATGTTCACAATTTTTTTGCTGTTTCAAGGATCGAAATGGTCAAAATAGCCTATAAAACGTTTTTTTCGTGGTAATATCGCATTTTAAAAGCATTTTCAGTCCATTTTGACTGCAGTATATCATTTTTAACATTAAAAAAAATGCAAAAATTTCATCAATTTTGGGCGCTTTTTGAGTAAAAAGTACTTAAAAGTACTAATCTGGCGCGAAGCGCCGGAAAAATTTTGACGTTTTACTGCTTTTGACGGCTCAAAAATGATGCAAAAAAACGTTCCATCAACTCAATATCGCCGGACAGTTACCTGTCCGGCTGACCCTTCAGGGGTAATACCCCCTCACCTCCTATGTGCATGTACGATCCATAAGTAACTTAATATTGACTTTTTTAAACGCGATTTGCTGCGACGTGTGGCCCTTAAAACGTACTTTATTTTTATTATATTCAATTTATCCCGACATGTAACCGGAAAAGTTGGCGGAGAAATCTTAAACAAAAGCTTTTTCACACCATGGGGCGGTGGGGGGTGGAACATGAATCAAAATAAATATTGAGATATGAAAAACATTGTGGGCGGGAAAAACAGAACCTCCGTTGGCGGGTAACGTGCAGCAAAAACAAAATTCAATAAAATTGCGAAATGAGACATTAGCGTTGCATTGAAAATAAAACAAAAATAAAAACAACTCCCATCACACGTTGTATATGTATTTTTGTTGGGGGGGCTGAAAAATTCAAAAACTTAAAAATAATATGAAAATTTATTTTGGTGGAACAATTTTTCTTTTACAATATATTTGAAAAAATGAACAAATGAAAAGGCGCGCTCGCTCCTCCTTCTCTCCCGCCGCCTGCGAGCGTGCTCGGCGGCGCAGACACACTCGGCCGCGTGTGGGGGGCCTGCAGAGCCGCCCGGCGGCGCCTCATTCATATGACGTGTGAGAGCAAGGCCGGGCGGGGCCTCTCCGGCGCTCAGCCGCGCGCGCGGGCGGGGCGCGCGCGCGCGCCCGCGGGCTCGGTGGGGCGCGCGGCGGGGCGCGCTCTCGCCCCCCCCCCCCGGCGGGCGCGCGCGCGCGCGCTCTCAGAAAGGGCGCAAACACACAAACAATAATAGCGCTAGAAACGAGCGAGCGCGCTCTGTGCCTTCGAATAATAAATAATTATATAAATAAAAAACAAAATTGAGCGAAAACAGAGAGAACGAGCGCGCGAGCGACTGTCAATTATTAAAAATATTAATAAACAACAAAATAAATATATATAATTAAACAAAATATACGTCTTTGTGTTCCTAATGAGATAAAAACAAACATCTGAAAAGAACATATCTTTTTAAATATACTCTCTCGTGTACGTGCGGCGGGGTTTTTATTTAAAATAATTTTGTATAAATTATTTTATTTCATATTTTGTAGGTGGAATAATTAAAAATTATTATATTTCTTATGTGTGTACATTGATATTGGTTTAGTTTCTTCCTGCTTAATCAGTGGCATGATGCATTCGGCATCTTTGAATTTCACGTTGTTAACAGACTTTGATACGGCATAAAAATCCAAATCCTCACAAGGCTTCAGCAATTTTAAGGCCTGCAATAAGAAAAAGATAAACAATGCTGAATCGAGTCAACGCCAGATGACAAAAAATTAAAGAAATTATAATTAAAAAATTAACAATAGTTTTTTCCGCGTTTGAAAAAAAAACAAAAATTCATCGATTTTTTCGGAATTTTTCCAATTACCGTATGACGTTCGTTGAGGAAGTATGAAAGAGCCTTCTTTTTTGACTACAGGTCCAAGAAATTCTGATATACGTACGTGACTTCAAAAATTGCAGACGCTCTCCATCCGAAATAAAACATTGGTTACGACCATAACCTCAAGTAAGACTTACAGTAAATTATATTATAAATTATAGTAAATTATTCATAAAAACAAATTTATGATTTAAAGCAAGTTACATTTTTATTTTACTCTCGAGAAGCCTATTCCACCTGTTTAGCAGGAACTCGTTTGTAGTCAAGCCATTCCAATACAGCTTCCTTTGAGGGAAGGATAGCGGGCATTCGATCGTGAACGAATTTTATACGATTAGAAGAATCAACTGTAATAACCGTAAAACTGTAGATAGGATGTTTTTCCTGTCAAGAAATCATTACTTTAGACGTAAAAAATGTTTACTATCACTGGAATATCGCACTACAAGCTGATCCGCGTTTAAGTGAGTGCGAGCAGCAAACATGCAAACTGGGGGATTTTGGGGGCGAAAAGCATACCCCTGTCAGGCCATTTCAAACCAAAATCGATTGCTTAAAAAAACTTCGAATGAAATCTAAGAGTGTAATTTCAAGTACATTTACTTATTATTAGACCAATAAACTATTAAATTCATTCATCCAGACACTTTTCCTCCACTGTTTTGTATATATTTGACGTTACAGATCATTCCATTGCCCTTATTGTTATTGCTTTCACGCAAATTTAACCATAAATATTCATGAAAAATGAAATACAACGAATTAAGTACAAAACTTTGACATAGAATAGGTGAAAAAATTAGCAATTTACTCCCTCCCCCAACGAAACTCGGTTCACCCCCCTCCCAAAGCTTTTTACCGCGTGCACATATAGTGAGAAGAGAAGCGATTGTCTTCACTCATCCAGTTTGAGCTAATGCTAAGTAATATGCATTCATTCTAGTGCCAGCAGGTCGAGAAACCCGAAGAAAAATGTACGGACTAGTTAGCAGTAGAATATTCCGGTTGGACCACCATATGATTGTTTTTATATAATATGAGGAATAACAATCAGAGAGTAATCATACTTGTATTATTTTATGGACAAGGCGGAGAAATGGCATATAAGTACATAAATTTATGACCAAAACAATCTAATCCACTAATGCAATAAAGTCCTTTAATACACTGAAGCATTCATTAGAAATCGTTCAAACTTAATAACGAAACACATCCTTTAAATTATTATATGGACCTCCTAAAAAAGAAAAATTATTTTTGTATGCCAGAAAACTAATTTTGATACGCCTGACGAATTTCCTGAAACAGGCTATTCAAGTGTGAGTGCGTGTGACTGCATCAAAATGTCCTATCACCAATTGCCTTAAAACGCATAAGAAAGTTGCATCATGCAAGATCAAAATATAAAACTTTGAATTAGGGCGAATATTATACATGGGCATGGGGAGGGGTGAGAGGGGGTATTACTCCCCCCTGACCTCTAAAAATAGCCTGTTTGGACTCAGAAACATACCGTATGAGTTAAGAAATGCTATATAGTTGTTTTTATGGGTTTCAAAAAGGATGAATACATAACCATTTTTCCTCTTCAGGTACGGTTTAAAAGCTATTTTTAGTCCGAAAACGCTAAATAGCTGTTTATTAGTTCAAAAAGGCAATATATTTGCCACAAATGCTAGAATACGATAAAGCGATAACGTAGTTATTTTCGCTGTAGAATCGTTTTTTGCTCGCCAATTAGCTATCTCAGTTTTTGATTTTCACCCCTCCCTGAAAGTTTGACCTAGCACACCTATGGCGAATATGCTTTTTGCTTGAAAATTATATTAACTGGCAGGATGTGCTCTTATAAGTCGCTAAGCAACTTGACAGAAGTAAGACCTTTGTCTAAACCATCGAAGTAAACATTGTTCCAAAAGCTAAAGCATGTTTAACTGTGACACATTAAAGACTATTATAGTCATCAAATAGTCATATACTGCTTCAAATCTATGGGAATAGCCATAGATGCACAAGATCAGGGTCGGCAAGGAAGTAAAATCCCAGAAATCCAAGCCAGTTAAATCAGTGATCACCGTTTTTTTGCTGAAAAAACAATGAAAATTGTCGAAATAGCCTACAAAGTCTTTCCGAGGTAATACGGCATTTTTTGAAGCATTTTTTAGCCGAATTTAACTAGATTATATCGCTTCTACAGCTGAAAAATATAAAAATAAATCAATAAGACGAGAAATTTAATCATTTTGACCATGCTGATACAATCGGGCGCTTTTTGAGTAAACAGCACATAAAATTATTAATCAGAGCGATGTAAAATTTTGACTTTATTACTGCTTTTGTCCAGAAAAACGATGCATAAAAAGTTACGTTAGCTCAAGATCGCCGAACAGTACCTGTCTGGCTGACCCTTCAGCAGGGGTAATACCACCTTACTCCCTATGCGCAAGTATGGATTGAGGATGGAGCGTATATGTACATATATAATGTCTAAATAAAAAACCCTGATTTCGAAGAAAAAAATTAAAACCAGCAGAAAACATCAGTTCTTTTTTGAAGCGTCAATTCAGAAGGTAATAGAAGTAAGTTTTACAAAAAAAAATGAGGCGATATTTCAAGCTCACGCTATAATATGCGTACCTATATTGAATTTTACTCATATACGAGTGCGTTCAAATATTTTACGATCGAAGCATACATGTTACAGGGAGGCGGTGAGATCTCTCACCTGAAGTTGGTCGCCTTCCCATCTCCCAAAGCCAGAAAATTTTTGACCCCAAGTTTTTCGAAAAATCGGCATTTTGGCCGGTTTTAGGTGCTTTTTGGCAGTTTTCGGCCAATAATTGCAGGTCCCCCCGCTTAAAATGGTCGAGATCCCTATCCAAAATTCCAAGCCGTTACATGTATGGATCGAAGAATAACAAAATATGACGTTTTTTCTACAGAGTTATGTGAGTGAGTATTCATGCTCTTCTGATCAAGCTTATGGCGGAATTTTGAGAAAATAGTTAATTATAGCAAAAAGCGCCGAAAAGCTGAAACATTTTCGACAAAACATACAATTGTTTCACATGTCGGTATATAAACATTCCTATCTTTGAGAACATTTCCGGGAAATCTTCGCTCTTCTCTACTAATAATGTTGGATGCAATGCAATATGTAGAAATAATGTACATGGCTCCAAATACCATACATAGAATCACGTTAGAGTTATACGAGTATCTAACGTTAAGATTTGGTGAGGTTTCAATCGAAAAAATAGACTAAGAAAATCTACTAGCCTTAAAACTTTGCCACGACATAAGGACTAAAGATGTTAAGAGTCTGTGATAGACTGCTAAATGTAATGGAATAGGTGCGCAAGGTCAAACTATCAGGGGGGTGAGAACCAAAAATTGCTAGATAGCTAAGTGATTCGTAAAAACGGCTCAATAGTCCTTTTGGGGTCGGAAAATTAGCTATATAGCCTTTCAAGTCTCAGAAACGTAGCTATATAGCCTTTTTGGATTCACAAACATAGCTGTATAGCCTTTTTGGACTAAAATAGCTACTAATCCCTTTTTGGAGTCGAGAAAATAGCTATATATCCTTTTGAAACTCAGAAAAGACAACTAAATAGCAATCCTGAGCTAAAAAAGACTACATAGCTAGTTTTCTGAGCCCAAAAAGGCTGTATAACTAATTCTCTGAGCCCAAAAAAGGCTATATAGCAATGGTTTTTCGGCCAAAATCGCTGTATAGCTATCAGTTTTTTAAATCTGAGGGGGGTACCCCCCTCACACCCGTGCTCTTGTATGAATGGAAACAACATAATTATGTAAGTACATTCAAACTATCATATTAACCAAAGTTCATTTTTATGTCTAAACTAATGAAAAGCAGGCAATAATTGTAAGAAATATGGCAAGTTTTATTCTGAATTTTCAAAACTAATTAGGATTAACGAAACTTGGGAGCCCTCAAGTGCATGAGAAGGAATAATAAAGATAATTAATTACTAAAGCATACGCAGCAATTAATAACTTCAAGAGGTCCTAAAACAAGATCGATCGTTTCCTATATCGCTGCTAAATGCAAGGTCGTCCTGATTAAAATTTTTTATATATTTGTCAAAATTATCATTTCTTTCCCATCAAATAGTATTTTTTCAATTTAACGTTAAACATTGCAGATTGAAAATTGATAAATTTTAAAAATTTTTGGAAAAAGTAAAAATTAAAAAATCAAAAATTTAAATTAAATTAAATCTAAAAAAAATTGGAACATTTAACAAACATTAAACATCCTCCCCTTCGAATTTCATCCATACACTAGTGCACATGAAGTCAATTAAGTAGATTATTTACTTGTTGGTCGTTTACATCAAACAAGCAAGCCAAAAACATTAGACGCTGATCATTGAGATTTCCAAAGGACTGGTCTGAGAGATCCTCATTTTTGATATCATCAAGCGCAACCTTATGTTTCCGCTCTCGCGGGTCCATTTTTATGAAAAAAGGCTGTTTTCCAGAGCTTTCTTTGCGCCATTCATAAAAACTGAATTAAAAAAATCGAATCAAAGAGGATATGAGTCTGTTAAATTACTGTACTCCTGTCAGAAAAACGTTGTCTGAGGGTGAGAAATGTTTATACAAATACATAATTAAAGTATGTAAATAAATCGTACAGATAAATAGAATGTAAATATAAATAAGTAAAAGTCGATTGTCCTTGCATCCCCAGAAAGTGAAATGCCTTCTAACGATTTTTGAACATAAACTGCATTTTAAAGGTTTTTAATACTTTTTCGTTGCTATTAATCAAAAATAGAGGTCCGTTATCCCTGGATTATCATATGAACAGATAATCAAGTTTATTTACAGTAAAATACTCTAGCATGTGTATGCACAAAGATTACCCGTTCACAACAAATACACATCGTCTTCCCTGATTCAATAACTTTTTGTAAACTGGGCTTGTATCCAGAGATTCTGCGCGAGCATTAACCATTTTGTATTGAACTGCGCTTGAAGAAGAATTTTTGAGCCAAGCAGGAACCAAACCCCATTTCATCGCGCACAAAGCGGGCAAGTCTCGTTGGCTGTTGAGCAGAGATTCAAATACAAGGATCAGTCTTAAAACAGATGCTTAAAACCTTCCCGAGAACATAAGTTAGAAAGTTTGAGATTTAGTGAGATTCACATAGATGTCGATTTGCTTAATGCACTGTGGCATTTGCTTTAGGTAAAGCAGCACATCTGCCAACTAATAGTTCTTCTACAGTAACATAGTTAAATTTTTATTATATTTTTAAAATTTTTTTACTCCAATCTTATTTACTCATTTATTTGTAGTGTATTAAAGCGAAATGATTTCCGTTGTTTCATCTTTATCTTTTACTAACTAAATTACTTTAAAGTCTTTTCAACCAGAACTTAATTTTCATTCCCTAATAAGATTTACTCTCTCATCTATGTAAGTTCGATAGATGATAGTGATTGTATAGTATATACTGCTCTGCTAGTAATAGGTACTAGAGCAAACGCTGTTCGACAAAAACAATTTGAACACTAAGACGCGAGCTGTTCTATAAAAACTATGAATCGCTGCATATATTAGAATGAGAAAAACTTAAATACATGCCTACGCGATTAATCATTTAATGCATGTAATTCTTATCGTGTCGTCTTATTTAAATATGAATGTCGTTTATTAATTTTTGTCGTGTTGTCTTACGTCATGGAATTTATTGTGCGGTAGCCCGCTAGCTGAGCGGAAGCAGACGTGTAACAGCTAAAAATTTAGGTGGGGGACAATCTATCATTTTCAGGGGAAGGATGTAAATGACCATTAATTTTTGGTCAAAATTGCCAAAAAAAGCAACTAAAATGACCAAAATGCGCAAGATTTTAATAAAAAGCGGTGGAGTGTGGTAAAAACAAAGTTGTTCGACTTTTGGTAGTGTATTTTAGCTAATTTCTTGGTCTGTAAGGGCAAAAATCACTAAGAATCGTCTTAAAACGGCGCGAAGCGCCGAAAAAATTACCATTTTTCCTTTCGAAATGCAATTTCTGCCATTATAAAGATATATAGAACACACAATTACTCATTTCTGCGCGAAGCGCAAACTTGCGAATTGTAGACCTTTTTTGCAATTTTTGTCTTCCTAAAAATCTTTGTATATACATGTACAAAGACGGTCCCGAAAAGTCTTTGTACATCGGGAAAATTCTTCGCCGAGTACAAAAAAAACACTGGTCCGAACTATCAACGACACATATTTTTTGATTTAAAATTACTACATAATATTCAGAGAACACCTTAAGTATAATATTAAACTGATTATAGGTCATAGTACAACTTCCTGATCAGAGGATTAGTGCAGCAGGTAGTATATCATGCATTGTAAAAATGAAAACTTTACAGAAGTGAATTCGTGGTTGAGTTTGGTTAATAAGGCGCCAAGCAACTAAGCACCGAGCGATATAATGTAATTCTTAGCTAGCATATTTAGAGATAGTTGTGCCATAAACTGGTAGAAAAAAGTTTTTACAGTATCCCAACTTTCGTAGAGATTCAACTAAAAACAGAATGTAACCTTTTTTCCGAAAAGCCTGTATATCAAAAATTTATAAACTCCCAAACTTGAATCAGTCAAAATATTCTAATGCTTTATACAAATTTAGTAATTTGCACTGTTTGCCTCTTACAAGTCCAAACTTGACTTAAGCATTTCAAAATTGTTTAGCGCAAATTAGACAATGTTATGTCTTATTTGTCTTCAGAAAAAGCTGGGAATTCGTGTTTAGAACGGTAAAAATCTACAACATTTTTGGCGCTTCGTGTCAAACATTCTGAACCACAGTCAGTAATGTTTATCAACTAAAGATCGAAAAGAATCAGTTTTACCACACAGAGCACATTACTGTACTATATAAAAATAGATTGTTAAAATGCACAAACAAAATGTACATAGATTTTTGAGGACCCTTTTTGTACATGTACAAAAACCACTGAGTCCAGCTAAATAAGCCAGTTTCTACTTGCCACAGTCAGTGAGCCTGATCACATATACAAAATCGAGTTAACAATATTAAAATAATGTATATAATTTTAGTTGAGCGAAAAGTAAAATTAGAGTAAATTATACTCACAACATGCGTAATATCCCCGAAAGGCAATATTTAGAACTCACCCATATTCAGTAGGGCATAGGTTATAAGATGGAACAAAATCCACAGTCCCACTAATATTACACATTGAGGACGGAATGGATGTGACATCATGCAGCGTGTATGAACAGGCTTCGCACACTTGTTGCGGGTTGAGCGCACTTAAGTAAGAAAATTAGGTACTTATCATACTCGTACATTTGATCATGTGTGGATTGAGGGTTTCACAACCCCAAACAGAAATTCTTTCACTCCCCTCTCCCCTAGAATTCGCGATTTTCCGAAAAATTCCAAAAAATTCGCAGAAAAGGTACTGATTTGCTCAAAAGTGTCTAATGTTCGGCACTTCGCGTCATACATATACTTATTTTTTGACTATATTTGCTTCGATTTATTTTGAACTTATTTACTTGTCTTGAAATTTTTAAAAATATTTTTATGCTTAAGAAAGATGTTGCATTATCAGAAACGCCAAAAATGATGTTTTTAATGCTAATCCACCATTTTTGATCCGAAAAAGGCGCTTTGAAATTTACCATCCCCAATTTCCATGCTTTGCAAGTCTGGTCGACACATGTAGATCAGTCGTTGAATTTCAAGGAGGTTGCATTCTTTATAATTGCTCATTAAAATTTTGAGTTTACATGTGCAAGTGCAAATACGTCTAAATTTCAAAATCAAGTGGCAAGCGTCATGCCAATGTAAGCGAATAGGTGAAAAATTTTTCCATATATTCTTCAGACTAAAGAAAGACTATCAAACTTTACAAGAATTCTTTCTTGACACTAATCGCCGTTTAATTTTCTAACACAACCTTAATTTCAGCAAATTGAAATCAAGTTCTAAACTAGTCAGTGAATTAATGGTTTGTTAGTCGGAGCTGCCCATGAGCATGGAGATGGGAGAGGTGATGTTACCACCATACATAGGCAACAGCCGAATTCTAGGGGTCAGATGTAACCAAATCGCCAAAAACAGCACCAAAAATTCATTCCGGCTGGCCGGTTCTAGGCGATTTTGGCCAAAAATTGAGGTCATACTCCCCCTAAGAATCGCTGGGACCATAGTGTACGTGGGCAGCAAGAAAATCCTGGATGGTGCAAGATTTTTCAAAAGTCAAAAATTGCCTTAGAAAATGGTGGTATGGCGAAGAAAACACCATTTTTTGACGTTTCTCATCAAGCACTATCCATTGGCATCAAAAAATTGCGAAAAAACGGAAACAAAATTTTGAAAATTGAATTCTGGGGGGTATTTTGGTTTCTCGGGGGAGGGGTGCATACCCCCAAACCCTCCACGCCCAGGTGTGGCTGGGACCCCCTAATTTCGAGCCATTATATACATGTATGCCCATGTGCAAAACATGCAACGGCTCGAAATTTTGGGTGAGAAGTGTCCTAAGCCATTTGGGAGGAGGGTAAATGACCTCCAGTTTTCGGTCTAAAAATCTTAAAACAAAGCACCTAAAAATGGCCAACAAACCTTTATTGTTTCCTAAAATTTCCTAAAATAGGGGGCCGTCAAAAATTTTCTCACTTTGGGGGATATGGGGACGAATAACTTTGGGTGGGGATCACCATCCTTCTGTTACATGTCTGCCCATGTGCGATTATCTCTCCTAGAAACTTAGAAAAATCTAGTACTGTCCTCAACTGCCACTGAGTTCTGGTATCGGTATTGTAAGTAAGGCATGCAGGAAACTTTAAGGCTTCCTTGAGTGGTGTGTCCAAGTTTTCAATCAATTTAGTCAGTTTACAGTAAAAAATATAGTAGCTTTTCAACAAAGTTGTATATTAACTATCAATCATAGTTGGGCAAGGTAGGAATGGCCAGAGAGGAGTGAAATTATAACTTAGTGTAAATGCAATCGAAGTTGAATATAATCACATTTTTATAAAATGATGACTATTTCAAAAATGGGGAAATTGTAATACGAGTGAGTTATCCAAATTATCAGTCAGCTGGGCTAATTTACTGCAAATATATTATTTTTCAATAGAGGTTCACGCTTATGCTCAACCAGCTTCCATACACGTTAATTTGTCCGTAAAAATATTGTCAAAAAGCAGATGTTTTAATAAATCTTATTTTGAAATTGAAAATAGTCCTCTGCTCGCTTGTTTATGTATATCAAAAGAAGCTGGGTGTTATATATGGCAGACACTGCATGTTTTTCACCATATTTTGTTATACCTATGTCCGTCGCTAGATTTCATCCCTCCAGCTGACAAACCAATTTTTAACACACGTGATATTGTGCTCACCAGACAGTTCTTCCGCACATTTCCGTGATCAAGCCAATATGGAATTTCTTAGAGATAATCGACAAGAAGTCGCCACTGTGAAATGCATTCAAGTGTATCGAAGACGTGCGAGTATGAACTGGATAAAATTATCACAAGGACATAGGGAAATAAGAGACGGAAAAAAATCAAGCAATTTTAAGACAACGCAAGGTAGGTATTGCAAGAAAAAGGACACAAGAAAACATTCATTGTCCGAAGAAATACACGCAATCTACGCTCTTTGTATGCTGCAACTGACGTAGCCAGCGGGACGGGGGAACCCCATACATGCAGACGGTCAAAAATTCTGGGACAGGGTAAATCGAATTTCCTAGGGGAATACTAAATTTTGCTATTTAATGTAAAATTTTGATACATAATTCATTGTATTTTATTCTCAATGAATTTTGTGGTTTAATTTGTATGAAATCTCCTGAAAATAAGTATGATGAATGATCTGTTACATCAAATATATACGAAATAATGGAAAGAAAGTACCTGAATGTACGCATTGAGCATTCTGCTGCTCCAAAAATAAGTATTTGTACTTTAAATTATACTTTTAGACGTCATTTGACGCTTTCTTCATGGTTCAAGCGATAGTTTGGTTCCAAAACGGCCTGAGGGGAATATGCCATTCAAAAGTTCTGGTAAAGGAGACACCAACTCAAACCCCTCTCAATGTGCATATGTGGGGAACCCTCAGGGAAAATTTTCGAATTTTCAGAAATGGACCCATGCGGTAGTGTAGCTACGATTTTTGAGAATAAACTCATAAAAGTTTGCGCTTCGCACCTATCTCATCTAGTCTTGGCAATTATTTTGACTCAATAACAACAAGGAGCCCCAAAGCTTTTGGCGTCAAAAGCTATACTTATAGCACGACATGACAACCGTGAAAAAATTTCACATCTCAAGCATTTTGAGCATTCGTTTAGTCGAAACAGAAATATCAATAAATTTCCGCGCTTCAGGTTAATCTATATAACGTATTTATTGATTGAATTCAGAACCAAGATTCGGACGATTTAGTGCTTGTTTTGCAAAATTTTCCGGGGTTCTGCCCGAGCCCCTAGGGTGCTTGAGTGCGTCTCCCCAGATCCCTAAGCCTCAAAGCAGAGGGTTTCCCTTGTAAGTATTCCCATTGAGGTCCACAAGAAAAAAATTTTCAAGATGTGCAGCATAAATGGTAGAAAATTAATAAATTCTTCGTTTAGATAGGGATGCATTTAAATTATCGCACGACGATATGGAAAGTTCAAAAAATTATTTAACAGCTACAACACATTTTTATACGTTTTTATCGACTTTCGAAATAAAAATGTTGTTGAACTTCCCCTGGGGAAAATCCTGTCTGTCTACATAGCCGTGCTTAGAAGGTGGCGAGCTGGGCAGTCGCACAGGACCGCTAAAAATTTTAGAGGATACGGTAAAAATCTGTTAAATCAAAATATATAAAAACTGTAAAAAAATCTGATTCTAAAATCACGTTTGACCCAGATTTTATATTTAGGGCTTTCGATATTAATCAAGCTTAAATCTCAAAAAACAACAGATATACTAAATATTTTTCAAAATACGTGAAGTATATACTACCTCGTGAATGATACATGAAAACTCACGGGTTAATGTATGCAATATGTAGGTAGGTTACCAAAATTAGATTTAGGACCTGCTTTTGTAGGACGGACGACACATAAAATTTTCAAGTCATTTTGGTACAACGTATAGAGATAAAAGAGGAAAAATTAATTAATTCTAACATTCTCTAGTTGAATGAATGAAATGAATGAATGAATGAAATAATTTATTACTGAAACGCGACAATTACGAAAGATGTAAAAGAGTAATAAAACGTACGGTCAAGAGAATAAAAGCGTACAGCAAAAGGCGATGAAGCGAGTCATGAAATTGACGATTTAAGCCCGCCCTATAATAAATTTGGATAAGTCGACATCAATTAATTTAGATTTGAATATATTTAAGTCAGGGGAAGAGACTACAAAATCAGGTAGGTGATTCCAAACAGAGATATACTTATAGAAAAAGTCAAATTTTTGTACATTAGAACGGACAAGAGGAACAACTAGCTTGAAACGATTTGTGCGGCGAGTAGTATTTTGATTAAGCACAACAAAATCTGTCATGGAAAGACAAGAATTTTGACTGATAATTTGATACATCATACATAAGCAAATATGAAGCTCTTGATATCACTAATATAAGAGGGGTCCCATAAAGCACAGGAATATTCAAGGATCGGTCTGACGTAAGCAATGAAGGCCTTTACTGGATTATTTTTATCACGCGAAAAGAAGGATTTTCTAATTAAGAATGATCTCAAGAAAGCTTTCTTGATAATACCGTTGTAATGTTCCTTAAATTTCAGGTTTGTATTTTTTCTTTTCCACGAAATTCAGATAAACTTGTTTTTTACGATCGATAATCTGTATAAACTTCATTCATCAAAGTGGGTCAAACTATCGTATGTATACTTTCTTGAGGGATTGAAATTCGGCAGAATTCTACTGTAACCCCTGTAAAATGTTGGCTAACCCCAGAACTTTAATTTTTCAAACAAGTTCATGCATGCTGTTTTGTGCGCTTTTAGCCAGGATTGGAAAAAACCAAAATTTGAAAATTTCTGAAGTTTTGGTCTTTTAGTTTTTTAGGCTTTTTAATGGTTTTTTATTGTTTTTTTAATTGTTTTTCATAATTTTTCCGTGGTTTTTTTCTACAAGTTTTTCCATAAAACACGTAAAACACAGGAAGTCGTTTGCTTACTTAAATTCAAAAAAACCATAAAAAACCAAAAAAAAATAAATTTTTGCACCTAAAAAATCAAAGCAATTTTTTATTATGCAGAAAATTAGAATTTTGAGGGTCGCTAACATCTACTTCGCCCAGTGTGGGGGTAGGGGGAAGGCGGGAGAACTTCCCTCTGGGTAACATTTCAGTATGTTCAAGAAGCGAGCAATATGGTTGCATAATGCTGTTCTGCGACGTAAAATCGAAAAATTCAGCGCTTAGCACCCATTTCTTCTTGGCAGTTCCTATCGTTTTATTACAGGAAAACTCCAAATTAGCGTTCTGAGCGCATAATAAGCATTTTTTTCATCAAAAACGCAAAAAAAATTTGGAAAAAAATTAATCTTCCATTGCTTTATAGTGCAGGACGAAAAGCCCAAAAACACATTATTAAACGGCACCCAACCCTTTTTTAGATAAATAATTTCTTTAAGGATTACACTTACGAAAATCCTGGCTACATAGGTATGTGACCTGCACTAATCAATTTCACTCGTTTTTGGAAGTAAAATTCGAATGGAAGGAATTTCAGTTCAGACGAAAAGGCACTAATTAACGGCCTCCACATTTTACGTCTTTTGAGATTGAAAAAAAAATTTTTAAGGAATTCCCCCTGACGAAAATCCTGGCTACGCCCATGCGTTAAAAACCCTAAGAACGGCCCCTGCCTGTTTACACCTATGTAAGTGACCTGCACTAATCAATTTCGCTGTTTTTGGAATATAATTCGAAATAAAGGAACTTCCAGTTCACACGAAAAGGCACCAAAAACACATTCTTTTAGGACTGCAGCGCGTCTTACGCATTTTTAAATTAATTGACTTTTATTTTTAGGGCACTGATTATTGGCCAATGTTGGCCCCGAATTTTTCGTTAAAGGCCAATATTGGCCAATAACGAGAGCATTAGGGGCCAATATTTGCAAGATTTAAAATTCTTAAAAAGCTTCACATTCGTGAGTTTCGAACCCCGTACTTTTGAGTTGGTAAACTCACGCGAGCACAATGCACCATACCGAAATTGTGATCAGAAATCAGAAGAATAATACTAATGCTATCTCTTATATACAGTATACGCAGTTGCTATTTTTGTAAGATACATGTAATAAAAATAAGAAATTGGAATGGAAGACTAGAAAAGAGAAAGAGAAAAGCAAGTGAAGTACACACATTATGTAATAAAAATACAGTAAATAATGATAAACATATTATATAGAAAAATTAGAACCTGCTGGAAAAATACTATTTACATTCAAGTAAATGTTAAAGAGAATTTCAACCTACCGTAAAGCGTAAGATATCACACACCGAATCTGTATGACCAGAATTAAGTATAGTCTGTTTCGTTTATTGGAAAGCTTTTCCGCTGAATTTGAGTCCGCATAAACCAGGCTACAAAAGTGACCTATAAGTACATACCTATATGATGCAGTCTTGCCTCTTAGCAGTATCAAAGATCGTAATGCAACTCGATATTTTTTAGAATATACCTATTCGCTGTCGCACTAGTATAAAACACCTTTGTAGCCACTTTAAACTTTTCAAAAAAACCCTCGATCAAATGAAACACTATACCTAGTTGCGTAGGTATGTACCTTTATACGTATCTATTGTCCTGCTAACATAGGTAGGTAACCTCTACCTAGCTATTTGAAATCGCATACTGACATGGCATTAGAATATTTATGCACACATGTACGTACATATGTATTAACGTAGGTACATATGTAGAATTTTGCAATACGTAAGGCAAACCAACGACAATTAGAAATACCTACCATACAATTCAAACTACATAGGCATAAAAGATAGGATAAGCAATCTCTTTCAAACAAAAAATAGCAACTGCGTATACTGTATATAACAGATAGCATAAGTATCATTCTTCAGAATTTGATCAAAATTCCGCTATGGCGCAGTGTGCGCGCGTGAGTTTAACAACACGAAAGTACGGGGTTCGAGACCCACGAATGTGAAGCTTTTTAAGAATTTTAGATCTTGCAAATATTGGCCCCTAATGCAATCGTTATTGGCCAATATTGGCCTTTAACAAAAAATTCAGGGCCAACATTGGCCAATAATCAGTGCCTATTTTTAGATTGAAAATTTTTTTACACACAGTAAAGGGTTAACTTGCTGTTTTATAGCCGAAATAGTGTACCTACTTCTCGATGCAAGTATATATCCAACGTAGACCTTTTGATGTTTTATTAGTTTCCGTTTTTAGCCTTATACGATGCGTGAAATTGTTTGGGAAAGAATGTCCTTATAATTGTGTCAGTGCGGTGAGCACTTCCTACGCTCATCAGATTCCGAGCTAAAAATATAGGAGTGTCTACTTACACCATATTCTTTCTGATTTTATTCAAACTTCCTGAAAGAAGCTTATTTAAAATATGCTAATTGCATATTTTGTAGGCAATTGAATTTTACTCTTTGAAATACGTAAATTTCTCGAAAAAATGTGTGAATATGCTTATAAATGGTTTGACGACCAGTAACGCAATGAAATTTTACCGGACATAAATCGTTTACACTAGCTGATTTAGAATTCATGTTGCACACTCAACCAACAGCCGGGCAATCGCTTGCAGCAATCAATGTACAGATCTAATGCAGGACTATTCTTTATTTGGCTTGGGTTTCTGTTTTTAGGATTTATTTAATTTTGCATTTACATTATTGAGACAGAGAAGATCCCCATTCTCTGTCTTTTATTTTTTAGGTCTGCTGATGCATGCTTTTACTTGCGCATCTGCCTGTTTCATTAAACTTTGCGGTTTTCTTTTAAATTTATCAGCAATAAATGGGCTACAAAAGTGGCTTAAAATTTTGATGCAGTATGCGGCTTAACAATGGCACACGTCTCCGCACCACATATAAGGGCGTGGGGGTATTAGCGTTGGCAAAAGTCCGAGTCAGATCTAGCAAGGACTATAGTCCGGACTAAGTCCTTTAGTCTTTAGATTATAGTCCTAGTCTTTTCTATCCGTTAGTCCGGGAAAGTCCAGACTTGCATCCAGACTTTTCCACGTTGTGCTATCCGACGTTTGACGTGCGTTTTGCAAGTCTTCCCTCTCTTTGGGGAGTTTTGTTTGCGTTTAACGCCTATGTTCGCCT
The DNA here is from genome assembly GCA_036768485.1 of Mermis nigrescens. Taxonomy (NCBI): domain Eukaryota; kingdom Metazoa; phylum Nematoda; class Enoplea; order Mermithida; family Mermithidae; genus Mermis; species Mermis nigrescens. The sequence continues at coordinate 323,243 of JAVLUZ010000678.1, forward strand.
TAGTTTTTCTTTTGTTGTCTGATTTTCAAACTGTGTTCAAAGATATACATATGTTTTATTTGTTTAGTGGAGGCGGAAAAAACAGGCGAATTTGTCAACCATACAACAGCTAATCAGTTGTCAACTCAACAATAGCTATAGTTAAGTTTACATTATCAATGTTTTTTAATAAAAGTATTGTCCCCAATGTCCACTGTCATTTTTTTGTAAGGACCTTAGAACATTATTGGCTGTATAAACATAAACAGTTTCATATTTTGGTTTCAAGACTAAATTTTGTTGAATTCAAAAAATTTTTCATATTTTGGGTTATAGACTAAATCTTGTTGGATTCATACGAAGCATTCAGTCTAGACTTGCATCCACGACTTTGGCCATTCCCGCAACGTCGGCACCATATGAACGCCTGTATAGTTGTGCAAGTGTGAGTTTAGATAAAAATCGTCACAATTCAAGCGATGAGCGTATTGAAGTGGAAATTTTTCGAAGTTTTGAGTAAAGTTTGTTACAAAATGTATTTATAGTAGCACCTTTAATATATATGTATGCATGTATGTCTTCATTGATTGTAAAGTTCTTTTCATTGACTATTATATCAGATCTGGACAGGAAAGCAACAGAAAGTGAATACCACCATGTAGTAGGTACCAACATTTTTCTCTGATTTTTTAACGAAAAGCCAGTCTAGTGTCTGGGTATGTTTTCCCTGCATAAATGATACTGTTTTTTTATAAAAGACTTAGTCCGAGACTTAGTCTTTCATTTTAAGTACTATGGTCCTGATCCGAAGCAGTCCGGACTAAAACCTGGACTATAGTCCGGAAAGTCCTTTTTGCGGACTTTTACCAACGCTACGGGGTATGCACCCCCTGAGAAACCAAAATACCCCCAGAAATCAAAATGCCTCTTCCTTCACCCAAGAATTCAATTTTTGAAATTTTTCTGTTTTTTTCGCAATTTTCTGATGCCAATGGATAGTGCTCGATAAGAAATGTTGAAAATGGTGTCTTTTCGCCATACCACCATTTTTAAGGCTATTTTTTGACCTTTGAAAAATCGTGCACCCCAGAATTTCGGTGCCGCCCACCTATGCTCGGAACCGCTTGAACTGTAGAATATCACATTTGCTGAATTAAACACTTTTATTGTTAGGTAGGTACTTGAAATTTTTTCAATAATTTCAAAATTAAATGAAACGGACTATAATTGCTACTTCATAATTCTGCCAATTCTGCGCAATTGTATGATAATCTTTTATGTCGACTCTTGGAGCTTGCGACTTTTGATCGATAGAGATCAATAGGCAACAATCACTAATTCTGCAAAGTCAACGAAAGCGATTTTTGTGAATTAGGTATGAAATTAACCTCCTTAGAATCCCGCCTGGAGTACAGTCGCAAAATCAAATGTAGTAAGAAAATGGGTGTTATCTTTTCGACCAATTCTCCAGATTCTCATTTTCATCGTACTTATTACGAAATAATATGCAGGCAATTTATTTAATACTTTATATAATTCGTACACACGTTTGCTCACTATTTTCCGTATCAAAGGCTATATGAAGCTTTGTTTACCTACGATTTCGATGCCTATCGCCTACCGATCCATTGAACTCTTCTTTATTGCAGCATAATGCTTTAGCTAAGCCAGGTAATATGTACATACGGTAAATTGACATCAAATAAAAAGCAGACTTCTATTGTATGACATATTCAAGCGTTATAGCGTACAGCTTCATCTTTTTCCTAATCGGGCGGCATTGCAAAGGGCGTTTTTCGTGGTCAATTTAGGCTACGTCTTGCTGTATATTATTGTTTGATGCGCACGTGTTTAAAATGCTTAGTTGAGCGAGTAATTGGCTGGAAATGTACATATAAAGTTTGTTTAATGGACACCTTTCCGTTAATAAACGTCTCCTCTATGATTTTTAGTAAGATTTAATATAACCATGCCTCACGAGACCTGTGCACGGGTGATTGTCTTCAATCGATTTGAATCGATTTTAAAATGGATTTGTTCTGAAACGTCATACATGAAACTGAGTAATCTGTGGGCGCACGAAGTCCATTGATTAATCCCTGAATTCTTGCGTTAATCAGTAATCAGTTGTAAGGTCTTGACTTTCAGCGTAATTAAAGATGCGTCTTAAAGTGTCGATTCGAAGTAGTTATATAATAAATGAAATTGCTTCTATTTTTATAATGGTCTAACGTTCACCATCCAACACCTGCTGTTATCAGGAGACAATTTTCGTTTCCGTGTTTTTCCAGTCTCTTGTCTGTATTTTTCTTCTACTTTTTCTCAATATTTTCCTTGACAACTAAACTTTGTACTTGTCTGTCAATCATCATTGTATTTTTCTCCATAATTTTCAATCGTCTTAATTTTTCTTGACATTGAAACTTCTGTCTACTTTAATCAATTGTCTTTTCACCATCATTCTCGTAAACGTGTTTTTCTATACCTACTGAGTACTTTTTTATAATTTTTTAAAATTTATCTTTTGCATCGTAATACATAAGTTGCATATTGATAAATAATAAGTGCACTTATAATATCAAGATTGATGAATGATTTTCTTAGCTATTTATCAATCGCCATTATTTGTGCACGTCGGAAGATATGCAGATTTCAAATTTTTAATATGAGATCATCAGATTGAAATCCGTAGTCATTTCACGATAGTTTATATTTAAAGGACTATTTTTAAACCGAAGTTAATCAATTAAAAACTAGTTCAGAGTGGAGCAACGGCCATTACTTACGTAAGCAGAGCTAACATTGTAGCATACCCGGCAATAACCTTTGTGGCCTTTTTAAACACGCTAAGAATTGACACTGTGCACAGGTTTATCTAGAACGAAGTATGATTCTGTTCATTTTGACTTCGTGCACGATGAACAATTTCACACTCCGTCGTTTGCATTTTTCAGGAGGGTCTATGAGTCAAAAAATTTGTAACGGACATACATGATCTTGGGGAGATTTTTTAAAATTTTCCGAAAATTTTCAAAAAAATTTGTAGAAAAGATGCTTTTTTGAGCGTTTTTAGCTATCTATTTGCTCAAACTCATATTTTGACTATATTTTGTTCAATTAGTTCCGACTTTTTTAATTTTTTTCGAAATTAGGAAGATAGAGCATCGTCAGAAATGCTGAAAAACGATTTTTTTGTCGCGTATCTATCATTTTCACCCCCCTCCCAGGAATTCCCATGCTGTGCTTGTATGGTAACGGAAGTAGTGGAAAACTGATGACGGGCAAGGAAAAACTATTTTTTCCGTCTCTCAACGAGCTCCCTTTAGCACTTGGAAACTTGCAAACAAATGACAAATTCTGAAAATTTATTTCTGGAGTTTCCTGGATTCTGGGGTAACCAGGAGACTCAGACCTCAACATCCATGTGTGGTCGTACACATAAAATTTACTTTACATGTAGCCATTCTACACTTTAATAATAAATGTTTTGAAAGTCAGAAATTATACAATATATAGTTGTTCCGATAGTACAGCGTGATACAAAAAATTTGAATTTAGGACTAAACAGTAATTGAAGCCCTTGGGTGATTTCCCTGACATTCACTAATATTGACCGACCCTCTCTGCATTGCATTCATATTCGTCAATTTTTTAACTGTCTCAATGTAATATTAGCCTTGAAAATTTTCATGCAGTTCTTTTTTGTTTTTAGTGCCCACTTGCCAATTTTTCTGAGATTACTTCGATTCGATATGAATTGTTTTACCAACGACGTAAGAATGGAAAACATAAATGCCGAGCAAATGAATACACCCCATAACTATTCCAACTTTGCTCAAAATTTTGCGCGATACCAAGGTTCCGATCTAGCATCTTTGATACAAGCTAGCAATATTTTACCAATGTCATTGAACGGTTTACAGGTAAACAGAGAGTGATAATAATTGAATCAATAGTACCAAAATGACGAGGCCCATCAAACAGCTTTGCAAAATGGCGAAAAGATTTTGAAATCATTTGATCTCGGACTATTTATTGTCTTGTTAAGTTGAAGATATCTCGATTCGAGTTTGCAGACATTGATCAGTGATATTTCAAATTTGGAGCAATCGGAAACCATGAAGTGCACTGTACTTGATAAAAAATATTTTGAACGAACGATTCGTACCGTTCTACACTGCTTCAGAAAATTAATAAAAATCTTTCGTTTTATTTTTTTGATTTTAAGTGTTTGCTCTTTACCTTTACTGATCTTATTTTTTGCATTTAATTCTTTCACTTCCGACACAGATATTTGACATTTGTCTAGCAACGATCAGATTCTCTTTAAACGTCACATACTATATAATGATTTATATAACTTCCTGGTTGTACATGTACATATGACTTGAAATGTGATAATTACGTGATAGAGACAGTATGTAGATTATGGGGTCGAAACGAGTTATTCTTCTTTTTCTTCTTCTTAGCGTTTATCCCGCCGTGGGGCAGGGTCCGCTTGGTTGCATTTTGATCTCCATCTTGCACGGTCAGTAGCGTCTCGTGGGGTGGCGTTTACGTTCCGCATGTCCTCATTTAGACGGTCGAGCCATCGTTTCTTCGGTCGTCCACGTGGTCGTCTGCCAACAGGGCTTAGATGTAACGCCGTCTTTTGCAATTGATTGATCATTGCTGCGTAGTACGTGGCCATACCATCGAAGCCGTGTTTCTCTCATTTTCTCTGAGTATTGGGGCCACTCCGAGGATTGATCGGACATCTACATTTGTAACATGGTCTAGTCTGGTGAAACTGAGTGACCACCTGAGCATTTTCATCTCCATTGCATGCAGGGTTTGCTCGTGTTTCGTTACCGCTGGCCAGCATTCGGATCCATACAATGCAACTGGTCTGATTACCATTTTGTACACTTTTGCTTTCAAATATGTCGGGATTTTGCGATCGCTAGAACTCCACTGACTTGGCGCCACTTCATCCAGGCTGCATTGATTCTCGACCTTAAATCGTGTAGTGTGTCGCAGTCCCAGGAAAGTTGTGATCCGAGATATTTGAACTGGGTAACCTTGTTTAGCAGTTAGTTATCAATTTTGATTGAGCCGTCGTTTTGGGTTCCACATTCGAGATATTCCGTCTTTTTGATATTAAGCCTTAATCCGAGAGTTCTCCAGACGAGTTTTCCACCTTTGTGTTTGCTGCTCGAGACCCTGTCGAGATTCGTCAGCCAGAACAATGTCGTCGGCGTATAATAGTGTCCATGGGTGTGGTTTCTGTAAGTCTGCTGTCACTGTATCCATGCAAAGGATGAACAGTAATGGTGACAATGCTGATCCCTGGTGCACACCTACATGAATGTCGAATGGGTTCGAAGTTCCAACAGCACATCGGACTGAGCTTGTTACGCCTTGGTAAAACAACTGAATTAAACTTATGTATGTTTCTGGTACACCATGCAGGCGAAGAGAGTGCCATATGAGAGCATGGGGAACTCTGTCAAAGGCCTTTTCGAGATCAAGGAACTGCCTTAAAATATGCTTAAGGCTCCAAAAAATTTACCACTAATCCAGGTTAAAGTAATATAAAAGTCAGTTGTTCGGTTTTCACCTAATTTTAGATTCGAGTTAAACCCAATTCCTGTCGCACAAGTTAAATTTAAACTCAGTCGAAGATTATTTGATCCGAAGTAGCAAAATTACCAAAAATAGCACCAAGAATTCAATTCTGGAGAGTTAACGATTGGGGGTTTCAGATTCTGGGGGGTGGTGTAAACTCCCACGCTCATGTGTGGTATTGAGCCAGACGTAGAAAAAGAAAAATAAGCGCATGTTAATTCGAAAAATTAGGAACTTAAAAAAGTTAGAAGTTGAAAATTATCTGGAGAAAAGTAAGACAATAGCTTAAAACGGATAAAAGCCTAGACTTCTACGCAACAGTAATATAAACGACCTATGTTGCCTTGATAAACCGCGGTTTTATGCTCTCTTAAAATGTTCACATTTATTGAAGTCATTTTATTTTATTGCGGTAGAGCTAAAATTTCCGATTTTCAATCTCCAGCTTGATCTAAAAGGGTTGACCTGTATCAGACCGGCTATGCCGCGTAATCAGAAGAAACCTTTTAGTATCAGTGCTTTATTCGATCGTATTGAGATCAAAAAGCTTATAGCAAAATTTTCTGTCTAATTTATTGTTTTTTTCGTATTCAATCTAGTGTCAATATGATTACATCTTAACATCAATCTATTCAGTGACGGATCTAGGATTTTCCTAAGGGGTGCAGTACCCCACCTTTTATGAAAACGCGAAATAGCTTTTTTTTCCGGCGTTTTTCATTGCCAACTTTTGTTTAAAATCACTTTTGACGTAACATATTTTCGAAAATTTTTTATTATTTTTGACAATTTCGTGCAAAAAAATCATTTCGTCGACTAGAATCCGGCGGAAAAATTTGTGAAATTTAGGCTGAAGGACGTTAAGAACTTTGATTTACTGCTCAATTTCCTGTATTTGTAGCATCTGACGTCGGACGTCGAAAATTTTATAAGTTATGCTCGAAAACTAAAATGCTCTTGAAATTGTTCTGCAAGCTATTACAGGAGCAAAAAATGGCTTCCAGATCGTAAACAAAGTAAATAAATGTCATTAAAGGGTATTATCCGGCGCAAAGCGCCGGAAAATTTTGAGAAATTATGAACTCTGACCGCCAAAAACTATTGCGAATTTCATATCCACTCTTTACCTCGCCAAATAGTTATTTTTGGTCAATGGGGGCGGCCGCCCCCCTTAAATCTGCCCCTGAGTCTATTCATGGATGCATTTATCCAGATCCGCTCCGACATCAGTCAGTAGATATTTCGACAACTAGGAAATAGACAAAAGTTACGGTATTTTTGAGCGTTCATGGCACCATCACAATTAAAAAATTTCAAAAAATAAAAATATTTACACTTGCATCATTTCAGTCACATACAAAACTAGTTGTTTAAAATGTTTAGCTACACAAAAGATTTTTCAACATATGCAAGCTTACAACCCATCCGGAGCTGAGCGCCTGAAAATTTTCGATTCATCAGTCAAAAGAGTGCTGAAATAAATGTCGATGGTCTTTCGAGTGCACTTCGAGAATTTCTAATTGTTTTTCTTTTGGAGGACCAATGTAAACTTATTCATGCTTACAAAATTTGGGGACTAGTCTGGTCTTTCAGTTTCTCAGTATTGAGTGCCTGGCAGTTTCGTCCAAAGAACGCGGAAATTCTGCGTCTGACTCACTACCACACATATGCTTGGGGGTTTTACACCCGTCCTAGAATCTGAAACCCCCGGAATTGAATTTTGGGTGCTATTTTTGGCAATTTTGCCCAGTTTAACTTCCAGAATTTGGCTGTCGCCCATGTGTGCTCACTACTGGTCTAGCTGAAAAGTACTAGAAATTGTCGAAATTCATTCCATCAGATGCATTACGCTGGGGATCAATGTTTTGCAAAAACCATGGCCGTGGTGATCCTATAGCATGAACCACTGTCGAATTTTTATTTCCAGCCTTGCGTCTCAATTACATGCCCACAGCAAGGAACTACTCCCTATTGTCCAACCGCCAAACGCAATAACATTATTGGTGCGGCAGGCAAGAAAAGGGTGTGGAAGCGCAAACGAATGTCAAATAAAGTCCAGCGAGATGTAGCGGCTTCTGACTTCTCATGTGGTGATAAAGATCTATGCCTTCGTGAAGATTCTCTGATAAGCAGCTCTAATGACAATTTGTCAGAGCAGCAAAAGCCGGCCGATCCATTTGATCCAGAATGCAGCATACCGCTACCTTTTCAAATGGGTGAAGATTACGAGTGCGTCTTATTTTTTTATTAGCTCATAGCATCCAAATCAGATTTCATTTGACAGGAACCAAGCCCGACTTTAGAGGGGGCGGGGGGGAGCGGCCGCCCCTAGCGCTCTAAAAAACCTCATTTCACGCCAGAAGAGTAGTTTATGTACAGAATAAGAATTTTTAGATGATATCTCGAGTATTTTTTCGGTGCGTTATGCCAAGTTTTGCACTAATCTTGTGCCGTTTTCGTAGTAAACTTTCGAAAATTTCCAACTTTTCCGGATTACAAATGATTCTATCTATCAAAAGACGGCAGAAAACCGCTACTTTTGGCATAATAGTCGGATTTTTCGAACAATTTTTGATATTTTTACGAAAATTTGGGGTTCTGTTCGCCCCCTGTCAGAAAATCCAGGATCCGCCACTGACAGGAACGCACTAATTAAAATAATCATTTACGTTTTCAGGCTGTATGGCGCTAAAACAATATTTAAGCGGAACGAAAGAGAACGACTCAGGGTTCAGTGCGTCAATGATGGCTACGAAACACTTAGGAATCACTTACCAAATTTTGATCAGTAAGAAGACATTAGTACCAAAACGGGATCTAGTATACAATTTACCCCCCAGCGTATGTTTAGCCGATCCATATAAGCTACAGTAACCAAACTTAACAAGGAGATAGCTATAAGCCTATTGTACTAATCTGGAAAAATTGATCAACTTACGGTGTACACTTACTGCTTTACACTCACAGTTTACAACGTACTAACGGTATCTACAAATTGTAAACGATTCGGTGGGTTTCAAAGAAAGCAGTTTTTAGTAACTCAATCAACATCCTACATTAAAAAAAGTAAGTTAAAAAAAGTAAGTTTAAAGTAAGTTTAAAGTGAAGTAAAGTAACTTTTTTTAAAATTTTTTCAAGCAGTAAGTTTACACCGTAAGTTAATCAATTCTGCCAGATTAGTACAATAGGCTTATAACTATCTCCTTGTAAAGTTTGGTTATTGTAGCTTATATGGATCGGCTAAAAAATGCTGGGGGTAAATTGTATACTAGATCCCCAAAACTTAACTGGTTATTTATTTATATAATCGTTTCAGTAATTGTTTTGCTTTCACCAAGACGATAATGTCTAAAAATTGTAAATCGTATTTGCTCACGTGTTTCATTATTTTAAATTGTGTTTATTTTAAAATGTTTGCAAATTTTTATGAATTCACACATACATCGATTTTTTTTATTGAAGCTGCTTGCACGTTTTCTAATATCGCGTAATCAAAATCAAGTAACTAAGAATCTTTACAATGGGCATCAGCAAAAAGATTACGTAGTAGAAAAGTGAGAAATTTTCTGAAGATAATAAAGCAAAATGAAGTAAAAAAATTGATTAAAAAATGAAAATTTTGTTGCAAATGTGCTTGGAAATAATAACAATTTTATTAACGTCTTTTTGACGTATTTTATCATTTATACCAATTCTTGAGAAGAGTTGACTGAAAAAATTCCCTGGCTGACCCCCAGACCGGTCATGCACATACATAGGCAGCACCAGAATTCTGGGGAAGGTGCAGAATTTTTCAAAGGTCAAAAAATGGTCTCAAAAATGGTGTTATGGCGAAAAAACATCATTTTTCCAACGTTTCTCATCGAGCACTATCCATCAGCATCAAAAAAATGGCGAAAAAATGTTCAGAAATTGAATTCTTTGGAGAGGGGGTTTTTAGGTTTCTAAGGGGGTATTCGGCCTTCTGGGGGATGCATGCCCCAAATCCCCCTTTACGCCAATGTGTGGTCATGCTGTGCATCTACGAGTATATGGTTAAAAGTAGTCTCATAAATCTACATTGCGTGTGATAGCCTTTTCCATGTTTTTTTGTGGTAATGTAATTTACAATTATGTAGTACGGTGAATCATTTAATGTAATTTTGAAATTTTATGTGTGAAAAAGTCATTAAATTCATGAAATTGTATTTAACGTCTTCACCCGGAGTATATATCCTGCGCGCGGCTACGGGAAATTTGCAAGATTTAGGTTGAAGGATGGCTATATAGAAAAATGACTTAAATTTCTTACATATTTCTAATCATCACTTCTAAAATGTATACTTATCAGAGAATTCGACTTGAAGCGTCAAAAATTCCGATATTATATATCTGCATAAGTTGTGTTGCACTTCAACAAATCTTAGAGTCCATAAATTTTTTTTAAGGAATATTTCTGGGCTGCGCCTTAAAAATTCAGTAAGTTTCAAAACATGACCGAAAATCATCGAAAAAAAGCATATTTTTCATGGCGCTAAAAATTTTCGATTGATGGGTTGAGGTGACCACGCCCCGCCCTTCCTCAAATTCGCCCTTAGCACAATTTCTGGTAAAATTATGGCCCCATATAAACCTTTATAATCATGCAAATTATGTAATATATTCTAATAGAAACAAGCGACTGAGCAAAGTTGAAACTTTACGATTGGCTTCGCGTTACATTAATCACTTGCAAGAGTTATTAGTCGATCCGAAGCACGTCTATAACTGCGAGTGCGATTTGCAAGTGCAGCGAACTTACAGTAGTCAAGGCAGTCAGCGGTCTTCGAGTGTAGAACTTGCAGCGGCCGATTCGACAGCCGTTTCGCCACCGGCAATTTCGACTCAATCAGCCAAAGCCAAAAGGAAAGCCCAAATCAACAGATCAGCACAAGCGGACGGTGATTTCTTGCCTTCAACAATCAGTGCACAAACGCCAATTGGAGTTTAACCACAGACAGTAGTGTTGTCGACTGATGAATTGATTATTTCCTGACTATTATGAAGAAACGACAAGCAAGACGCAAACAGCAAAAATGTTCCACTGTTCAGAGAAGTATGAAAAACGAAACTTGATAGTCTAAGCTTATTTTTTGTGAAATTTAGTTCTTTCGTGAAAGTATCCGCACTACAGTAACCCAATTTTGTTCAGTTCTAGCTTTGAGGGCACGCTTATTTCATTTGAAAGAAATACTTGTCGTTTTTTACTATTAGAGTTTCAATTTTCTAAAGCCGGTATGTACGTACTCAGCTCCAAACCGCAACATACATACTAAGATGTCTGATCGAAAATAGGCTGCTCTGAAAACGATTATCGCCATCACATGGGCATATTTCTTGTATTTCTATATAATTAAAAATAGGGCGAAGGATCTGAACTATGGATCTTCCGAAGTTTAAATTTTAGTCTTTTAATACAGGTTTGTGACCTATTTGTAACTTTTATGAACTAACAATGAGTTGCGCTAAATGAATTAAGTTAATCCATAATTATTGTAAGCTGTTGGCTTAAAATGTTAAAAATTTCTTAAAATTTGGGCCCAACTTTCTATGAAAGAGATTATGCTGGAGGCAATAAGCCGTTGAACTTAGAAAGCCTTCAGTGTTTATAGTCTGTTTCATTTATTCGAGAGCTTTTTGAGTCAATTCTTTTAAGGGCTACAGTAAGCTAAACAAGACAGATTACTGTACTTCGGCAGATCAGCTCAGTGAGGGCGAGTGGCTAGAATTCTTCCATTTTTAATGCTCTAATACGCCCAAATAAATTTGATTTAGGCATTTAATCAGTGCTGGGACATACTACAGTAAGTGCGCTAAACAAAAAGCTATCGGCTGGAATCGAACCCGGGTCGCTTCGACTACAAGCAAGAGGTTTTACCACTGGGCTATGCGGGGGTTCGCGGCGTTTCTTAACAACTTAGTCGATTGTGTTTAAAGCGTCGACTCAGGATATGATGAATGCGCGATTTTTATCAGTAAGTTAATTTATCTGCTGGAAGACGAGAATAAATTATGCCGCAAAAATGCTGTTGAAAAACCCGTCTTTACTACATAGCTGTAGTGAGATCTAGCGACCTACAGTAAATAAGAGAAGAAGGGGTTACTGTAACCTCCGAAAACATTTGCTGAAAAAGCTCTCGGATAAATGAAACAGACTATAATTAATTTGAAAATGTCGATCTATGAGCTTTGTTGATACTTAGCTTCTCGACGGATGCTTTTGGGGAGTCCCAACATGCCCAGTCCCAACACGGCCACCAAAATTCCCAACACGGCCACCGTCCCAACACGGCCACCGTCCAAACATGGCCACCGTCCTAACATGGCCACCGTCCCAACAAAGCTTCAGTCTCGACAAGGCCACCACCACTAATTTATTCTAATCAGTGGATCCGTAAGTAGGCATTAATAGCAAAGAAAAATGCTCCGATGGAACAAAAAAGATGAATATACTTGGAATTGTGGATTATTAAGGATGTAAAAGGAGGGGACTAGGAAAAATCTACTTAAAGTCGCAAAATCTGCTAAAAATCACACTTTCTCTAAGCAACGCAAAAAATCGAAGTATATTCTGCGGCCAGCAGATTAAAATAAATATTTAACCATAAAATGATTGAAAATGCAGCACATTAGCTACGCAGTAGCTATGGGAAATGATGTTGAGTAAACTGACAGTCTTTCTAAGCCAATTGAATGAATGGTTTAAAACAGTAGGAAACGCGTAAGTTGACTTGATGACTTGAAACAGACTAGTAGGTACACTAGCACGCCCTTAACGATTGTACGCACTAATCAATCGGCCCCTGCTTTGCTTGCTTTAATGCTCAAAACAAAATAAAACAACTTTAAATACAATACCACTTAGTTTTCTATCAATCAGGATCCGAAGCTAGTCAGCGTTGTTACTTGCCAGCAATTTAAAAAAATAAACATTACAGATTCCGTTTATACACTCTTATCTGAAACTTTGAACATTATTTAAAAAAGACACTTTATAGAGGCCGCAGAATATACTTTGATTTTCAGCGTTGCTTAGAGAAAGTGTGATTTTTGGCAGATTTTGCGACTTTAAGTAGATTTTTTCTAGTCCCCTCCTTTTACATCCTTAATAATCCACAATTCCAAGTATATTCATCTTTTTGTTCCATCGGAGCATTTTTCTTTGCTAGTACACTACTTTTAATTAGCGTGATTTCAGTACATCAAAACAATAAATATCACATGTCAACCACTTTACACCACTGTTGTGTGCAAACAAACTGGCGTATCACATTTGGTTTCTGGTTCATTTTTAGACTTGAGATTATGTCCAGACTCATAACCCAGAACTTGACAGAAAAAAACAAGACAGAAACACATTTAACTCGCCCATTTTTTTGATTTTACACCTCCCGAAAAAGCTAAATACTGATGTAAACAAAGACAATTCGCTGTGACGCGTACCCCTTAAAAAGTGCTTTATTTTTATCCTATTCGACCTCGTCCGACTTCTGAACAGAGAAAGTGGCGAACAAAAAATGTACAAAACACGTATTTTCCACTGTCCACCACATTGTAAACTTTAAAAATCTGAACCTAACGCCCCCTTGAATGTAAATTAATTCGGTTCGGGCCAATTTGTTGCTCTTTGATTGCAGTACGTTTGTATGTGCCAAATTTATGTTCCGCAAAATATTTGATATGATTTTCCAATCAAAATACGAAAAAAACCTGTTTTTTTCGCCCACTTTACACCTCAGATTTCGAACTTTACACCCCATAAACAACTCAATATTACGTTTTTTTGAACGCGGCTTGCTTCGACCTGTAGCCATTAGAAGCTACTTTATTTCTATTTTATTCAATTCATCCCAACTCATAACCGAAAAAGTTTGCAGAGAAATCTTGGACAAAATCTGTTTTTTTACTCATCCACTAGAGTGTAAAGTTTAAAACCCCGGTATTAACTGCGTATTGATTGTAGAAAAGTTTGCTGGTAAGTACAAGATAGCCCTTGATCCGTAGTACATATCTGTCAGAAAAATTTCCTAAAACTCATAAGCGGAGTTGTTGGCAGACATAAACAAGTCGAAAACTCGGCCAAAATGTGTCTTTTCACTCCCAGATTTTCGCACTCTTCACACTCCCATTTGAGAACTGAGGCGAAATTTAAAAAACAAAAAAGTGCTATCTGCAGAACCTAAATACATGAATAAGTCAAATAAAGTGCATGGTTTTGCCAAGAGAATTAAAAAAATGAAAAAAGTCAGCATTCAGAAGATTCGAACCATCATTAAGACTGCATCCGAGAACGGAGTTATCAACCACTGCAGGGCCGGTCGCAGGATTTTTGTTTGGGGGGCTAACCGGTACATAGTTTATTCACACTTTATCGACCATTTTTGTGTGTATAGACAAGCTAGGGGCATAGAATAATGTCGTTTTTGTGCATTTCTGATCATACCGCATCTTTTTCAGCCAAAATATAATTTTTTTTACAATTTTTTTCAAAAATATATGTGGTTTTTTAATGTAAAATAACGTTTTAAATTTATAAATCCAATTTTCAAAAACAAACCATCCTTATAGACTCAAAACTTACACAGCATGCAAATTTTTTAACAAACGTATAGACAATTACAATTTAGATATTGCACTTTAAGTTCCAAATAGAAAATGCCTAAAAGTCGAAAATTGCTAATAAAAGTGCCAAAACCATGCCAAGGACCCTCCTCTAAAAAAATGCCAAACTGGCATTAAAAATGCTGGGTTGACAAAACTGACAATGACATTTGTGTTACAGTATATGGTGCTTAATCGGCATATACAATGAGCAGTGGCAAAATCTAGAATTTTCCTAAGGGGGCGGTATCCCAACTTTTCAAAAAACAGTCAAAATTAGGTCCACAAACTTGCCCTTTATGCGCGATATAGCGTTTTTCTCGGTGTTACATTGTATACTTTTACATAAAATCACTTTTGACACAATATTTCTTCTAAAAATTTTAAAATTGTAGATAATTTTGTGCGAAAAAATCATTAAATTTCTTTGACTTTAACAAAAACCTGGCGCGAAGCGCCGGAAAATTTGTGAAATTAAAGCGGATAGACGTCTAGAAGCATGATTTACTGTTTGATTTCCTGTATTTAAAGCATTTGATGCGAAACGTCGAAATTTTTAATTGGAAATAGAAGAAAACTATGCAAAAATAGCTGTTTCTACTGTTAAAATTGTTTTGAAACCTACATGAACAGAAAATGGCTTCCAGGCAGTGTTTTTTTTTGCACAGGTCCGTTTGTATATGTACAAAGATGGTCCCCAAAAGTCTTTGTACATTTTGTACACACAAATTTTGGGTACTATAATATGGTACAGTAGCGATTTTAGTGTGGTAATGTATTTTAGCTAATTTTTGGGTCTCTAAGTACAAAAATCAATAAGAATCGTTTTAAAAGGCGCGAAGCGCCAAAAATTTCGCATTTTTCCTTTTGAAATGCAATTTCTGCCACTATAGACATATATAGAACACACAATTACTCATTTCGGCGCTAAGCGCTGAAAATTTTTGCGAATTTCAGACCTTTTTTGCAATTTTTGTCTTCGCAAAAATCTTGGTACATGTACAAAGACGGTTACGAAAAGTCTTTGTACATCCAGAAAATCTTTGTCAAGTACAAAAAATACTGCTTCCAGGCAGTGTTTTTGTACTAGATCCACTTGTACATGTACAAAGATGGTCCCTAAAAGTCCTCGTACATTTTGTACACACAAATTTTTGGGTACTATGATATAATATGATAGCGACTTTAGTGCGGTAAAAACAGAATTGTTCGACCTTTGGTAGTGTATTTTAGCTAATTTCTGGGTTTATGAGGGCAAAAATCATTAAGAATTGTCTTAAAACGGCGCGAAGCGCCGACAAATTTGACGTTTTTCCCTTCGAAATGCGATTTATGCTATTATAAAGATTAGGACACAATTACTCACTTCGGCGCATTTCGCGAATTTAAGCCTTTTTAGCAGTTTTTGTCGTTCCAAAAATCGTCATACATGTACATACAAAGACGGTCCTGAAGTCTTTGTACATCGGGAAAAATCTTTGCCGAATACAAAAAAACCGTGCTTCCAGGTCGCCAAGAAAGTAAATAAATGTCATTAATAGGTATCATCCGGCGCGTAGCGCAGGAAAAATTTGAGAAATCATAGTCACTGACGGCCAAAAATCATTGCAAATTGTATATCCATTCTTTATCGCGCCAAATGTTAACTTTCGAATAGGATGGGGTTGGGTGGGACCGATCCTCTATTTTTTCCTTTGGTCCCCCCTTAGGTATTTAAGATTTTTTTCAGTCTTGGGGGGGCTACAGCCCCTAGCCCCCTGGGACCGGCCATGCACTGCGCCAACTCGACATAATGGAAGATTTCAGCTTGATTATACTATTTTGAAAAATATTCATCATTCTACTGAAGTTTAAGAATAGTGCATTTATGATGATAAAAATAATTATTTATTAAAGAGATTCAAAAACCTCTAAAATAAGGAAAATCTGATCAAACAGTATACAATACGGAGTTATCTATCGGCATTAGAAAATCGGTGTAGGTATAATTCAAAGTTCACCTCTTCGTACCTTAACAAACACTGGCTGTAGAAAAGTTTAAAGGTCAAATTCGTTATTCTGACCTTACGGAGTACATTTTAAGAAAAAATTCATCATCTACGACGCTCTGGGCGCAAAAATGCTTCTCGGTGTAAACTTTACACTTGTGCTAATACCACAATATTGGGTGTATAGAAACAAAATAAGCTGGGATCTGTAACGCTAAGGTCAGGGCACCTTTTAAGCATAATTAGCATGTTCCGCCTACTTAGCGGAGTAGTTGAAGAAATATCGTTTTTCGTCTCGAACCCTTTACACTCAAACGATCACAGATAAAGAAATATCGCATTAAAAAGAAAGAATAAAAAATTCTGTCTTGAGATTTTGAATCCCTCTACATTATAAAACTGATTGGACTGCACAGAAACCAAAATTGAGTTAGATAAGCTGAATGACACGCAAAGATTTAAAAAACACGTATACTTTACACTTTTGTGCAACAACCATCGAGTGTAAAGAAATTTTAAGGTCAGATTCGTAATCTACAGCTCGGGAGCAATATTTTTAAAAAATTGGCTCTCCGCAAATTATTTGATTTTTCGGTTTACACTTTACACGCTCATTGCTAACTCGGTATTGAGTGTAAACAAAAAAAAGACCGACATCGAATTTTTTAATTATCCATCGATTAAAAAAACCGCACCTTCCAGATGTGTGCCGTTATAGCTGTGAGGGGGAAACAAATTTCGCAATCGCTGTGATAAACATAAGAAAAAAGGAGGCCAAGTACGATAGTATAGGAAGGCAATTGAGAAGTTTTGATACGTAGATTTGTACCTTAGCGAGGCGGCAAATTAGACAGACTGTTCTATTGTGTAGCAAGCTTCTCCGCTGGAATTGCATAGACAAAGACATCACGTGCAAAAGTAATCTATCATATGTATCTGAACTGCGTGATACTTCGTGTAACGTGCAAAAAAAGCGAAAACAACATAAAAAGACTCAGAATAAGAAAACGCGTCGAAAACAATCTAAAAAGACTCCGTATTAGCAAACGCGTCGAAAACAACCTAAAACGACTCAGAATGAGAAAACGCGTTGAAAACAACCTAAAAAGACTCAGAATAAGAATTAAGCTGTATATTGTTTTGTAATTATGTGCCGACTGCCGACTATCTACCTCTTTTCGAAACTAACAAGTATTCAATGTTTCCGATGCGCCCAACATGTGCGACCCGACCACAGTGCAGAACAATGTTTCGTTGCATGCAAAATTCTTTATGCATGTAAAAAACTAACTTTAGTCATCAATTTAATTGCTGCCACATGTATATTTATGCCTAATTACCTTCCTGTAATTAACTATTATTACCTACTTAACTGATTAAAATACAGTGATAGTGGCCTTGTTGATACAGTGGCTTTGTTGGGACGATGGCCATGTTGGGACGGTGGCCGTTTTGGGACGGTGGCCGTGTCGGGACGGTGGCCGTGTTGGGACGGTGGCCGTGTTGGGACGGTGGCCGTGTTGGGACGGTGGCTGTGTTGGGACGGTGGCCGTGTTGGGACGGTGGCCGTGTGTGGACTAGTGGCCATGTTGGGACACAATCGCTTTTGGGTAGGGTAAGACACTAACATAAATTTCCTCTGTCAACCGTATGTTGTTCAGTCTTTCCCTTAAATTTATACTTCCTAATTTCTTTAGTCTTGAAAATTTTTCTTTGTACCAGTCATTGAGAAACTATGCTATTCGCTCAAGTTGTGATACATATTGCTTGACTGTTAAATTCTTTGCTTGCAGCGTAAGATTGCGTGCGACTTGTGAGCAGAAACAGCTAGCATACTTTTCTTCTATTTTTAAGCATAACTTGTGATAATTTTCGATGTTCCACGTCAAATTCTACAAATGCGTGTGATAGACCAGATTCAAATTTCTTAACGTTCTTCCGTTTTAATTTCACAAATTTTCTGGCGCTTCCTGATTTCCACTGAAATCAAATTTAATGATTTTCTTGAGCAAAATGTTGTGCCAAAGCGTTTTAAATAAAAGTAGACAACGCAAAACGTCGAAAAAAACGTTATTTTGCTCGTGAATGACAAATTTTTGGACCTATTTTCGCCTTTTTAAAGTTGGGGTACCGCCCCCCCCCTATGTAGGAAAAACTGGGCAGCAGCCGGATTTTTGGGGTCTGGGCGATACAATACTAACTAAAATCCCGAAAATTAAATTCTGGCTAGTCTGCTGGATTCGCGGGGGTCTTAATCTGCTCGCATGGCTTAAAATCTCGATGAATATAGTGTTTCACACGGTAACGTCTCAACATGGCCACCAGTCCCAACACGGCCACTGTTCTAACACAACCAGCGAAATTACCAACACGGCCACCGTCCCAACAAAGCCACTGTCTCAACAAGGCCACCACCACACGTAGGCGTGGGGGAAAGGGGGTTCGGGGGTATGCACCCCAGAAGTTTAAACACTCCCCCAGAAACCAAAACACCCCCTCCGCAGAATTCAATTTTTGAATTTTTTTTGCTTTTTTCGCGATTTTCTGATACCACTGGATAGTGCCCGATGAGAAACGTTGAAAAATGGTGTTTTCTTCACTATACCACCATTTTTTGACCTTTGAAAAAGTTTGCAACCCCCAGAATTCCGGTGCTGAATGTTTCCGATGCGCCCAACATGTATACAACCCGAACACAGAACAGAACATGCTTCATT